>OY757281.1:2123793-2339400 GCA_963584085.1 Pyrausta aurata
GGCGAGTGATTCAAAAATAGGGCCCAGACAACGATTATGACGGGGGCGTCTCCCATTAATACTTAAATAGGTACATATAACATCCATGACTTAGGTACAAAGGTTCGTGCTCATCACCCAAACATTTGCCCCTTGCGGGATTCGAACCCGCGACGGCCGGCGTAATGATCAGGGCCCCTATTTTTGAATCACTCGCTTGGATATGGCGTGTGATTTTCGTTCGAAAACGATTTTTTTTCTATGACTTTTGACACTACGTCGAACGAAAATCACTCGCCATCTTGAAGCGAATGATTCAAAAATAGGGCTCCAGGAGCGCTCACCAATACACCAAACGCGAAATGTACAGGAACATTGTAAAAGTCAGAAATATTGAAATTCATTCCATACATTGGAGTCAAAATTAAAAACGTCGAAACAAAATTCTCTCAGCTGCTAAACTATAATCTTAATAATTTATTATAAATAAAGAAGAAAGTTTTGATTGTTTGTTTGCTTTAAATAGGATCATATTATACATTGAAACGCTTCATATATTATTTTTTATCGCGTTGTTTAATGCTAAATGGATTTTGATGACTTTTTTATTGATGGTCAATCTGGTTCTGGTTCATAAGTATTACACTTGCCATCGTAGCAATTTGGATCTTAAGACAATAACATCATGAATATTATTATTATGATTAGTATTTAAATCGTCCTTTATTGGTCATACATACATCGATTTCTCTTTTAAACATTGTCATTATATTCAAAGAAAAACCATACTTATGGAAGCTTTTCCGTACATTTTACTAAATAAACTTACTGGGAAGAATTATGAAAAAATAAATCTTAATCTTGCATGCATAGGCCAAAAAAACCATATTATGAATTAGAACGTGTGAACTTTAAACCGGAACCAATTAAATTAACGAACGAAGATAAACATCTTAATAACGGAACTAAAATCACTTTTTTACTTCGACTCGTTCTATAACTAAAATAACAGGTTTTCGTTCGGGGCTTCCCTTGATTGGTAATACTCCTTTTTTTTAACGTTTTTTTTTAAGATACACTTTACATTCAGTCCAGGGCCAGTATTTTTGAATCACTCGCGTCAAGATGGCGTGTGATATTCAATGTTTAAAGTCGAATTTCGGAATGAAAACCAGTTGTAATCCACACAAAAAGGATTTGAAAAATCATTGCTCAATTTTGTGAGTACTCACGCACGTCTACATTTTGAGTGCTTTCCGTTGATTTTTTTATATGTTTTCGAATGAAAATCACACGCCATATCCAAGCCAGTGATTCAAAAATAGGGGCCCAGTAAGGGCCCTAGGCCCTATGTCGAGACTTTTATTACATATGAAAGTCCAATATGGGACAAAATTGGTACCTATTTTCGTGTATTTATTGATTAGGGGCCTTATTTTTGAATCACTAGTATCAATATTCCGAGTGATTTTCGTTCGAAAACGAGACACTTTCGTTGACTTAATTCATCTTCGAACGAAAATCACTCGCCATCTCGAAGCGAGTGATTCAAAAATAGAGCTACAGAGCCAGAGCTCCTGCCTGACATGTCAAACCAACGCCCAATCAGGACCCCTATTTTTGAATCACTCGCTTCAAGATGGCGAGTGATTTTCGTTTGACGTAGAATTAAAAGTCATAGAAAAAAACTCGTTTTCGAACGAAAATCACTCGCCATATCCAAGCGAGTGATTCAAAAATAGGGGCCCAACGCACAATCACAAGGCAAGTTTTAAGTTTATTTCGGCTAGTTAAAACAAGCTCCTTGCATGAAGGAATCTTGACGTCCACTTACCTAAGAGATCTTTAGCTTAATCATCACAAGTTTAAAGCCAGGCCATTATTTAATTACAAACACGCACACAATAGGAACTTTCCGCTACTAAGATTTTTTTTTCTTTGTTTACACTATGTGCCTCTAATTCTGCATCTCTGAGGGTTGAATGACCATAAGCTGAAATACAATTGTTTTAGGGAGACCGTTAATCTATATTCTATATATATATATATATAAAAGAAAGTCGTGTTAGTTACACCACTTATTATAACTCACAAGAACGGCAGAACAGATTTGGCTGAAAATTGGTAGGGAGGTAGTTTAGAGCCAGGAGAAGGACATAGACTACTTTTTATCCCGTTAGACGGGGCCGGGGCTGGGGTGGAATGGGGCCGGGGCGAAACGATGGGGAGGTAGCTTAGAACCAGGAGAAGGACATAGGATCCTTTTTATCCCGTTCAACGGGGCCGGGGCTGGGGCGGGACGGGGCCGGGGCGAAACAAAGTTCGCTGGGACCGCTAGTTATATACTAAAGTCCGATTTTGACCGATAGTGATACTAACATCCGTTTGTCTATACTAGTCGAAGATTGTAAACAATCTTAACATTTCTTTTAAGCGAAAATATTCCTTTTAAAACAAGATAAACACAAAACTTACAACACACATAACTTATTTATTAATCGTTCAACACTGAGATATTTTTAAATTAAATAGTAAATTAATTTTATTTGCTGATATTATTTGAAAAGTTACAAAAAGATTGTTTACATTTTTGGACTAGCAAAGATGACTGGGCCCCTATTTTTGAATCACTCGCTTGGATATGGCGAGTGATTTTCGTTCGAAAACGATTTTTTTTCTATGACTTTTGACACTACGGCGAACGAAAATCACTCGCCATCTTGAAGCGAATGATTCAAAAATAGGGCCCCTGGAGTTTACTAAATATTGGGTTTACATTTATAATCATTTAGCGAAAAAGTTGACTTTTGGTAAATGACACCCCATATTTACCATACAGGGTGTAAAAAAGCGATGATATATTATATTATATTATATATATATATATATATTATAATATATTAATTATTAGTTTTAATCCGTCATAATACAAAACAATTACTCTTGATATCTCTGAAAAAAAATATCAAAAATCTGTTAAGCCATACGAACTTATACAAGTGAGTCTGATTTATAAGCATTGTCCTGAATCTCGCAAATGATAACACAGTTTGTTGACCCGGATAAAGTATAAAAACTATACTGGATTTCAAACAAAAAGATAGGACCAGTCAGGCCACGATTCTCACGTCAATCGAATTTTTCCAGTGTGGTAGTACGATTACGAGTTTCACCTAAAAAATCAAGTATATCCACACGTTAAAAACTGCCGCACGAAATAAATCGTAATACATAGTAATCATGACCCTGATTTTATAGCAAAAACTGTATTCTCTTCGAAAAATTAAATTCGATTGGTGTTTTTTTTTCCGAATGCGATCTTCATGAGAATTGAGGCCCAGGAAGTTGGGTCGAGTTGCCTTATTTGGGAAAGACCTTCAACTCATTGCGATCGTTAAAATAACTATCTTCAAAAGAGATAGTTTACTTATTGCAACGGGTTCCGTAACACATACCTTTCCTGTGCATAGCGCAGTTTATTTATTCACAAATTGCTTAAAGGCTCTTATTAAAAAACTAGCAGTCCTCGGCGATTTTGTCCATGCGAGTTGATTTTCCTCTATGCCTATAAGTCGTACGTAGCGTGAAGTTTACGGGCCTTTAAATACAGGAGCCCTATTTTTAAATCACTCGCGTCAAGACGGCGTGTGATATTCAATGTTAAAAGTCAAATTTTGGAATTAAAACCAGTTGTAATCTACATAAAAATGATTTGAAAAATCATTGCCCAATTTTGTGAGTACTCACGTCTATGTAGATTTTGAGTGATTTCCGTTGATTTTTTATGTGTTTTCGAACGAAAATCACACGCCATATCCAAGCGAGTGATTCAAAAATAGGGGCCCAGGGTGTAACAAAAAGACTTAACGAAGCCTTAAGCCTCGCATTCAGTACAGTAGCCAGCACATCAGGTTACCCGCTTTTGTTGCAAACTAGCCCTTATTACAACTGCATAAGATACCGCAGTGTTTACCTTGACGTGCTGTCGTCCGTACATCAAACCAAATCGTATGTAACAAAAGTATTCGCTAGGAAACGCTAACAGGGCCCCTATTTTTGAATCACTCGTTTGGATATGGCGTGTGATTTTCGTTCGAAAACACATAAAAAATCAACGGAAATCACTTAAAATCTAGACGTGAGTACTCACAAAATTGAGCAATGATTTTTCAAACCTTTTTTATGTAGATTACAACTGATTTTCATTCCAAAATTCGACTTTAAACATTGAATATCACACGCCATCTTGACGCGAGTGATTCAAAAATAGGGTCCCAGAAGTGTTCCCTGGCAACTCTACAATTTGGACGTTTTCAAGAAGAGAGTGAATAGGCTGCTACTAGGCAGACATGGCCCATCTTATGCTACATTGTCACTAAACATCAGGTGCAATCGTAGCCAAATGTCTGGCTATCTATTATAAAAAAAACGGCGTTTATTTTAATTAAGGCCTAACTCTATAAATTAGCTCTCACTAAACTTAAATAAATTCGAGATAATAACGACACATGAGGGTCTCAATATTTCTCCACGGATTACTAGCCAACTTATCACTGGACGATTATACATAATTGGCGGATATGTAAGTCCTGCTAGGAATTTTACGATAAATAATTTATTTACAAAACGTGCCCGCCCATCGTGCCTTGCATTGCAAGTGCAAGCCATTTATAAAATAACTAGCGGCCCGCCAGCGACTTCGTACGCGCGCAATAGTTTTACTCCGTTCCCATAGATCGTAGTGAAAATATTTATAAGCCGATACGCATTTAACTATTTCTACAGCCTTCCCCGATAAATTAGCTATCTAACAATGTATGTAAAAAAAAATATAACCGGACCAATAGTTCCTGTGATTAACGCGTTCAAACAAACAAACAAAAACATTCAGTTTTTAAATATATGCGTAATGTTATATTTTATGTACATACAACACGTAGCCCGGTCTTTAATCTGGTCAAACTTACACGGGGATAATATCGTTTTATTTTACAACGAAATGGAAATACTTACTACGCCTATCGTCAATCGTACATTTCTTTCGGGTGCTAATAAAAAGACCAGGAGCCCTATTTTTGAATCACTCGCTTGGATAGGGCGTGTGATTTTCGTTCGAAAACACATAAAAAATCAACGGAAATCACTCAAAATCTAGACGTGAGTACTCACAAAATTGAGCAATGATTTTTCAAATCCTTTTTGTGTAGATTACAACTGGTTTTCATTCCAAAATTCGACTTTAATCATCTTATAGCGAGTGATTCAAAAATAGGGCCCCAGGCTATACTCCGTGCGCTTACACAGCATCACGCCACATACAGGCTTTGGGAGAGGCAAATTCCTTCAAGTCTTCTCCCGCTACCTTAAGAGTTTGAACTTGAGCTTTGTTTATAGTCATAGCGAATACTCTACTTTCTTGAATTCAAATCGTGAATTCAAAGGGTTAATTCTATGTAGGGATCTACCCCATCATCATCATCAATACCCAAAAGTCGTCCACTGCTAAACATAGGCCCCTACGAAAAGTTTGCAAAAAAAAAAGATTGGACACCCTTCGACCACAGAAACAGCGTTGAATGTCCACCGACAATATGAACAGACGACCTGCAATCTACACTGTACACAGACCGCTTGATACCTACCCTGTTTAAACACAAAAAAATATTATTTACTGTTTTAAGGAATAAAATCTCTTCTCGAGCATTTTCTCAAGAGCAACATCAATAACAAACATGTGTCAAATATTCTGTCTCAGATCATGTCAAAAACTGTCAAAAATGAAATAAAAAATATTTTAATCGTAAGCACTAAAGAGTATTGACATCAAATTCGAAGCAAATCACCCCCATAATAACTTTGCACCCCTTTTTAACCCCCTTAGGATATGAATTTCAATAAAATACAAAACAAGTCTTCCGTCAATTTTGTAAAAGAATGTGTATGCAAAATTTGAAGTAGATTGGACCAAGGGATCTGGTTGTCCCATACAAACTTTGCACCCCTTTTTGACCCCCTTAGGGGTGGAATTTCTGAAAATCCTTTCTTATCGGATCCCTTCGTCACACAAAGAACACACCCTCCCAGTTTCAGGTCTCAACAATCAGCGGTTTAGGCTGTGCGTTGATCCATCAGTCAGTCAGTCAGTCAGTCAGTCAGTCAGTCAATCAATAAGTCAGTCATTCAGGACAAAGCATTTTATTGGTATAGATAATAAATAAGTGTCCAGGAGAACTTTATAATATTATGACTCCAAAACGAACTTATTCTGCTCTAGGGAGAAAATACGAATCCAACAAAACAAAAATAATTTAAGTTTGGGTTTAAATTGGAGAACTAAATAAAACGACTTTGATTTATACAGAAATTAGATATTAAATAGGAGGTGAATAATAATAAGGCCATGAATACCTACAACTTTTACTATGGGGCCATCATTCGGAACTTATTTTTTTCTACTTCTCCATACATTATCGTCAATGTAGCTGACAGATTTGTATCGGGCATAATAACATTTTATTTAACCTTTAGACCATGACCCCGTAGTAAAAATTGTATAAAAAGTCATAAAAGTCGTTTATTTTTGCATATAGACCCACTGGGGGCACATATACACGTCCCAACATAGGCCCTACCACAGCTTCGGGACAGAAGAAGCTGCGCAACAAACTCAGTCACTATTGTCAATGCCTCTTTGAAAAGTTTTACAATGTATGTATTGATGTACTCATTCACCTCCTAAAATCTGGCAACTTTTTGCAACCCTGTATACAGGGTGGCAATAAATGCTATCTAGAGGAAATTTATTGAAGATAGAATGTTTAACTCAAAAGTACTAAAAATTATAAACAACTTTAGTTGCTTTCAAGTTTTTAAAAAATACGCTTGATTGAAACCTTTAGCCTCATAGCAATCGCGTAGCTGGCTACATAGTAGTATAACAAGTTATTACGGTCAATTAAATGAATTTATTATCTTGAATCACGAGTATATCTGTGTGGGATGTATCCGTTATACTATCTCACTTTATTTGCGTATCTATACAAATATTATAAAGCTGAAGAGTTTGTTTGTTTGAACGCGCTAATCTCCGAAACTACTGGTTCGAATTGAATAATTCTTTTTGTGTTGGTCCAGTTATCGAGGAAGGCTATAGGCTATATAACATCACGCTACGACCAATAGGAGCAAAGATATAGTGGTAAATGTGTAAAAAACGGGAGAAAGAAGTCACTATTCCACGCGGACGAAGTCGCGGGCAAAACCTAGTAGTTAGTAAGTATAGTAGTGTGATTAAGCTATTAATCTGCATCATAACATGGAGCCCTATTTTTGAATCACTCGCGTCAAGATGGCTAGTAGTAGTAGTAGATATTCATTGTTTAGAGTCAAATTTTGGAATGAAAACCAATTGTAATCTACACAGAAAGGATTTGAAAAATCATTGCTCAATTTTGTTAGTACTTACGTTTATATTTCATTCGTTTTCGAAAAAAAAACATACGCCATATCCTAACGAGTGATTCAAAAATAGGTCTCTTGGTCATTGGATTTTTTTAAAAACCGTTTATAGCACAAACACTTGATGAAAGACTTATTTAAAAGTAAATTCATTAAAAATATCCTGAAAAAAATTTCATTCTTAGATTTTTTGTGCAAATAAATTCCTCTGTAATGTTTTTTAATTACAAATCCGTCTTGTTATGAACCACAAATCAGCGAATTCCATTGAAATTATAACTCACCTTAAGTTCTATAAATAGCTTCGGTTAATACAGGGTGTTTTATGAAATAAAATCGAACGAAAATCACTTACCATCTTGAAGCGATTGATTCAAAAATAGTGTTCCTGTGTACAGTACAGTACAGTGCCTTTGCTACTTACTTTGGGATTATTTTTGCTATTTTTGAATCACGCGCTTCGAAATGGTGAGTGATTTTCGTTCGACAACGAGCAATTTCCTTTGACTTTTAAGTCATCAACGAAAATCTCTCGCCATCTTGAAGCGATTGATTCAAAAATAGTGTTCCTGGTTCGATTTATTTCGTAACAATAAAAATATTTTTCAATTTAAAAAATTAAAACTCGTCACTTAATGAGCCCACATTTACATATTTTACTTCTATTACAGGTCACACCCAGTATAAATCTCCGCGAAAAAAAAAACATTTAAAAGTTTACCATGGTCCCAGACATCCTGTATCTTTTACTGATCGATTTTCGAAAGTCTAGTAATGACTTATAAGTGGTTATCCGTTATATCAATCAGAATTCTGACCGTTAGTGATTTTACTATGTTAGGCCAAACCACAGATATATACGCGTGGTATCAGAAACCCAGTTATAAAACTAGGTTAACTTTCTGCATTTACGGACAGAGAAAATACACGTCTCGCAGACAGGGTGACAGGAGCCGTATTTTTGAATCACTCGCGTCAATATTATAAGTGATTTTCAACGTAAATCACTCGCCATTTTGAAGCGAGTGATTCAAAAATAGGGCCCTAGATTTAATTTGGCATCGCTGCAGTCGCGCGTGTGTATCGATGCATTCGCCAATATGTAGGTACATAATTTGTCAATTTCCAGGGCCCCTATTTTTGAATCATTCGCTTGGATATGGCGAGTTATTTTCGTTCGACGTAGTGTCAAAAGTCATAGAAAAAAATCGTTTTCGAACGAAAATCACTCGCCATATCCAAGCGAATGATTCAAAAATAGGGGCCCAGTTGTAATCTACACAAAAAGGATTTCTAAAATCATTGCTCAATTTTTTTGAATACTCACGTCTATATTTCGGGTGGATTTCGTTGATTTTTTTTATTCGTTTTAAACGAAAATCACATGCCATCTTGACGCGAATGATTCAAAAATAGGGCCCCAGCATCGCGATCGCGACTACATCGATACTAACGCGCGTTAGCATCTCGACTGCATCGATGCTAAAAGAGGCGCAATGTGTTAAGAATGTGGGTCTAAGAATACACAACTCTACCTACTCAGCTGTGGACTCATCAATTAAATTAATAATGGTGATTGATATTCTTACGTAACAAAGATTCTTGGTTTTTTTGTAGCAAACACGTCAAGCTGTTAATTAATAAACGTATTAAATACAGGTTTATAAGCACCTTTGATATTTCAAAGAAGGCTAGAAGCAGATAAAGAATATATTAAAACAAAATTATTAACTTTGAATTAAATGCAAAACAGTATTTGCTCGAGGAAATATCGTTTTTTTTTCATCCCCCTTTACACCCACGTAATTATTGACACCTCGTTGGTGTAGTAGCTAAGCTCCGTGGTTCGATTTCCAGTCGGGTCAATGTAGAAATTATAGTTTTCTACATTGTCCGGGTGTTGTGGTACCACCGTTGTTTCTGATTTCCATGACATAGTGCCTTCGCTACTTACTTTGGGATCCAGGGGCCCTATTTTTGAATCACTCGCGTCAAGATGGCGCGTGATATTCATTGATTAAAGTCCAATTTCGGAATAAAATCAATTTAAATTCGCACAGGAGGGATTTGAAAAAATGTAGCTCAATTTTGTGGGTACTCGCGACCATATTTCGCATCATTTTCGTTGATTTTTCATTAGTTTTGTAAGTACTCACGTCTATATTTCGCGTGATTTTGGTTGATATTTTTTTTCGATTTCGAACGAAAATCACTCGCCATCTTGAAGCGTCAAGATGGCGTGTGATATTCAATGATTTTAAAGTCGAATTTTGGAATGAAAACCAGTTGTAATCACAAAATGGTTTTGAAAAATCATTGCTCAATTTTTTGAATACTCATGTCTATATTTCGCGTGGTTTTCGTTGATTTCCTATGTGTTTTCGAATGAAAATCACACGCCATATCCAAGCGAGTGATTCAAAAATAGAGCTCCAGGAGCAATGTAAGTATGTGTCCAACAAAAAGCTAGATGAAACTTGAATTTGAAATTGACAATGAAACTTTAGTCCAAAGTGCAATCATAACTAATTATTAATTAACTAGGTATTTCCAATTATAATTCTAATCACGGTTGGACTTTAGAAGTTGCACAAATTACTATTGTATTAAATTAATTACTATTGTCATTCATATAGTGGTAAAACAAACATTATAAAATACCTATCCCAAGGAACTTACTCATTCTGATTCATCGTCATACTGTCGCCTGTGGTTCGGGTAATAACCAGTTTAAATATAACATTGTGTTTAATTGATAGGTTTTTATGAATCTGTTTATGTACGAGGTAAAAGCTTGGGTTTTGTTGATGATTTGAATAAAAGGGAAATCTTCCGTGCTTGCTAGTGATTCTGCCACTTTTACCTAACCCTTAACTTCGCATGTGCGCTATAAGGCACGTAAATTTTTCATATGAATTTCCGCATGTGCCCTTTTGGGTACGGTTGTATTCATAGAGAATTCTCACAAAGTATGGTTGTAAGTATTATCTATGTTTGGTTTTTTAAATTAAAGCTAACTTCGTAAACGTTAATTTGAAAACATCACATGACTATCTGTCATATCATTTTTAAACAATATCTGCCAAAATATCGAGACCAAATAATTTTTATTTTTAAAACCAGTCAATTTTTGTTACAATAAATAGCAGGCATTTATTTTCAAATAAACATTGCACAATAATATTAGTTTTTTTCACGAGATTTTGTTTTACTTCGTCATAAATTATGGCTTTACAGTTAAGTGTACCCTGAAGGGCACGCTGCTCACTTCGATTAAAAGTGCGTGCGCTATAGGGCACATTGCGAACTACGCTTAGTTTAATTCGTGTGACTTATAGGTCACTTGCTAACTTCATCGAGATCATTTCTTGGATTGTATTATGAATAAAGTGCTAAGTGCAGTGACCCTCGCTGTGCCCTTACTAAGTACGATGCGAAATAGATAAATATCATATTGTCATTATACCCAGGAAGTATATCTAAGCACCTTGAAATCATCTTATTAGAATAACTTTATACGCATATACATAATATCATTAACCACAACTAACGCATTTTGCATCTTATTCCATTATCAAAGAGCGTCTAATAAAAATAACCATTTAGTATGCAAATTAACAAATCAAGATTTTATATGTTTAAGTGTGTTAGAATACAGATTGTAACGGGATTGCTACCATATACCTTATTATTTTATTATGATCGGGAACTCGAAAATAATGAGGTGCGAACATAGTAGCAATCCCGTTACAACTTATTCTAATGTTAGTGACCGTGTAAGTCTAAATCAATATATTTCAGTGTGTTCTTTTATTCGAATAGTAATTTTAAAATATGTAAAGATAGCTATCCAACGCGGCAACACTGATAGCATTATAGCCTCCTTGCCACAAGGAAATAATTTCATTTTTGAATAGTGTAGTCTTATTTTTTATGTTGCATGTATTAGTTTTTTTTTTTCTTGTAATGTTATTAATAAAGTATCATAAAGATTAAAAAGAAAGACTTAAATAAATATAAAATAAATATGCGCCAGACAACACACCAATTGTCTGGTTTCGTGGTAAGGAATTTTCTTCCTTGTGTTACGAAGTACCAGACAACGATTATGAAGGGGGCGTCTCCCATAAATACTTAAATACATATAACATCCATGACTCAGGTACAAATATTCATGCTCATCACACTTTGCCCCTTGCGGGATTCGAACCCGCGACGGCCGGCGTAATAGTTAGGAGCGCTAACCAATACACCAAACACGTTGTCACTTAGACGTGATATAGTGTATTGTGTTATGCTTATGTACGAGTACCTAACCTATCATGTGAATGAAAATAAGTAGAGGTATTATAACTCACTAAGCGTTTCACCCGCGTAAATATCGAATTTCACAAAGTATTGTTACATGTGCTATTCCAATGTCTAAGCTATAATATAGTACATTTACATCAAAATCGGCTCAGTAATTTTGCGTGAACGAGCGGCAAACATACATTAGTTAGGTATTAGTAGTTAGGATTACGATTGAATATGATTATAAGGATAGTAAGATAAAATTATGTAATGTTCTGAATTTTAGCTCTTTTTTAGGGTTCCGTAGCCGAATGGCAAAAAACGGAACCCTTATAGTTTCGTCAAGTCTGTCTGTCTGTCTGTCTGTCTGTCCGTCCGTATGTCACAGCCACTTTATTCTGAAACTATTAGCATCACACCGCTGAAACTTGGTAGGTAGGTGTATCCTCTTTACCGCTTTCCGATTCAGGTACAAGACATTTGAAAAAATGATATTATAGGGGGGCTCCCATACATGAAACTGAAACCAAAAAAAAAAATTTTACTCAAACCTATACGTGTGGTGTCTATGGATAGGTCTTTCAAAATCACATTGAGGTTTCTAAAACCATTTTTTCTAAAAGTCTAACGCTTGAGATATAGACGCTTCCAAAGTGGTAAAATGGGCGTCCCCCCCCCCCCATCTAATTTTTGAACTAAGCAACTGAAAATTTTGAAAAAAATATGTAATGTAGATCTCAACATAAACTTTCAACAAAAATTGGTTTGAGCGAAATCGAACTAGCAGTTTTTGAGGTATAGTACATTTTTATCAACCGCAAATATAACTTTGTCTTTCATACAAACACGATGAAAAACAAAGTTATATTTGCGGTCAACAAAATATTGTGGTATTTTGGCTAAGTGGAAGTAAGAATCCCTAATTCAGTTAAAGTTGGCACGGAACCCTCAGTGCGCGAGTCCGACTCGCACTTGGCCGGTTTTTTAATTGTTATAAAATTCACAGCTCTTATTACAAATAATTAGTTAATCTTACAGCCAATAACGAATTTACTTTATATTAAATATAGCAGGTAAAATATAAGTTGACACGGGCTGATTATCATATTTTTTTAAATTACTTACTTAAGCAGTAGATAAGTAACTTCTCCATTATAATTCCTCCATATGGGTTTCCATCGACACGCTAAGAAGAAGTAACTTACAAAACTAACAGAAATGTTTTTTTTATTGCAGATGATGTCAGTATGGCGAGACATGCCCTTATACTGCTATCCATGTTTGCCGTGACGACACACTACGTTAATTCACAATTTTATGGTAATTTTCTTGGTTTTTTTTTCACCAAATCATTCACCATATGCAAATTACCTTACATAATTTTAAAGGTAGAGTTTCTCAAGTCGTTGTGATTGCTCTAAAATATCGATGAGGCGTTAGCAATTTATTGGGCCCGCTAGGGACCCTATTTTTGAATCACTCGCCTCATTTTGGCGTGTTATTTTAATTGATTAATTTATTTTTCGATTTACGAATGGAAATTAGTTAAAATCCAATCATCGTGATAAAAAAAATCGATAACCCAATTTTGTAACTACTTGTGTGTACATTTAGCGTGATTTTCGTTGACTTTTTATTGATTTTCAAACGAAAATATTGATGCGAGTGATTCGAAAATAGAGCTTCTGCATGATTTGGGTTAGAACCCCTCTATGGTTAGTACCCTTATTTGAAGTTACTTATGGACCACTTGTGCCGACCCGGGTTAACTTAACCTGTATTCAATCTTACCTATCTGTTACTGCCACTTTTTTTAAAGTTCACAGGAGTCGCGACAAAAAGAGAATTTCACATATTTTGACCTTGGGGTAACTCGGGTTGCAAATACGCCTACGAATTCATACCTACTCTATGTGGTTAAAATTAACATAAATTGCAAACGAAATTATACTTGATTGCAATCTTACTCGTGCTTGATACTTGAGATCCAATTGATTGATATTATGCATTACAAATTATAATAAATGATTTGCTAAATTGCTATCTTAAGCTTAAACATGAATTATCTAAAAATCCCGCCAAATGCGAGCACAAATTATCGAAGTATGTACGCACTTATATTGCCCTGAATGTCCGGTAAGACATATTTTTCTTTACATATTTCATGTAATAGTTAGGACTGAGCTGCCCAGGAGCTCTATTTTTGAATCACTCGTGTCAAGATGGCGTGTGATATTCAATGTTTAAAGTCGAATTTTGGAATGAAAACCAGTTGTAATCTACATAAAAAGTATTTGAAAAATCATTGCTCAATTTTGTTAGTACTCACGTCTAGATTTTGAGTGATTTCCGTTGACTTTTAATGTGTTTTCGAACGAAAATCACACGCCATATCCAAGCGAGTGATTCAAAAATATGGTGGTTATACTTAGGTAAACCGCTTCATTGAGACTTCGCTTGCGGGGCACAGGGGCGCGAGGGAGGCGGCAGCGGGTCGCGCGAGAGGTGCGGGTGGCGCGGATACGCGCCCGCGCCGCTCACTAACCGCGCTCTCGTCTCCCCCTGCACCCCTTTACCCCGCAGGCGAGGTCTCAATTTCGCGGTCTACCTATAGCTGCCAATATGCCGAATATTCAGTCTCCGACCAAACCAGAATTTAGAGGGGAGTCTTGTGGGATGGGTTTCTATGTATTCAAAGCTACAATATTCAGTAACGATCCTGTTCCATGGCGAGTAAATGCCCCCATTAAATAAGCGTTCCCCCGGTGAAAGGTAGCAGCAACATCAGTACTGGCAGAGGGCTGAAGAAATTTCGGGAAAGGTTTAAAAGGCAAGAAACCCTGGGTTTTTAAACTGCGGTGTGGAGGCAAGAGAGAAACCACCACATTTGTCGTCCCTAATTTAGAGATTTGGAGGAAAATCCACCGACAAGAGCCTAGGAGACCTATTTTTGAATCACTCGCGTCAAGATGGCGTGTGATATCCAATGATTAAAGTCGAATTTTGGAAAGAAAACCAGTTGTAATCTACACAAAAAGGATTTGAAAAATCATTGCTCAATTTTTTCAATACTCACGTATATATTTCGCGTGGTTTTTGTTGATTTTTTATTCGTTTTCGAAAGAAAATCACACGCCATATCCAAGCGAGTGATTCAAAAATAGGGCCCTTGCTAGAAATATGTAGAATGAAATGATGAAACCCAAGAAATATATGACAATTAGAATTTACATGCTAACAAAAGCTCTAAGTTTCTTTTTATCTTTCTCTTCCTGTCTATCCACATTAAGTATGTTGGTTTATTAAAAGACACTTGTTATTTTTTTCAGATCTATTCCAAGGCTTTCAACCATACGTTCAAAATTTACAAACACGCAGACCCGAATACAGCATTTACACTCAAGACTTCACCCGTAGAAGACCAAACCAAGACAGCTACATCAGAGATGACAGTCAAGAAATACCACCATCCATCTTCTCAAATGAAAGAAGCAAAGAAACCTCAAGAACCACCTCAAAACCTCGCAGACGAAAGACTACGACCGCGGCCCAAATATTTAATCTAAACCTATTTACTACTCCTAAAACTGTAAAGAAAAACAAAAATAATTCTAGTCAAAGAAATGGTGATAAAGTTAATAAAAACCAAGCAGTTACAAATAGTAGAAGACAATTCTATGACGACAGTGCCAATAATGTGGCTGATTACAACACAAGATACAACAGTGTTGCTACCAAAGCGCCTTATGACACTACATTAAGGCCAAACTATGCCAATAACAGGCCTACCACTGGCAGGCCTAACTATTTGACTACTAAAAACTACTATGACAATAGCAGACCTGAATACAATTCGTATTCAACTCAAAATCCATTATACAATCGTCCTGGAGTGAAACCAGCTGCAGTTGACAATAACAGACCTCCGATAACAAATAGACCTGCTACTACGCGGCCTGATATTTACAACTTCAATTCAAGACCAGAAATCCCTAGGCCTGCGAATGTCAGGCCAGATTACAGCAGGCCAACTACAAGCAAGCCTGCCACAACTAGGCCTGAATTGTACAGGCCAGCTACTACCAGGCCTTTCCAGGCATATCCTAAGCCCACTGACAGTAGCGCCATTAAGTATCCTGAAGATCCTGATACGAGCCCTGAGATGATGGCTGGACCTGATGAAGATAAAATGAGCAATGTTGAGAAGCGGAGATACATTGACTTGGCGGAGAGAAGTGAGTATTCTTACATTGTAGTTAAGGTGGACCATCGTACATAGATTAGGTTAAAATCCTACAATATTTAAGGACATGGTTCTCAGCACCAATCACTCTATCTATTCTGAACAATCACACTCGGTTTCTTTTAAACTCTTAGGCTGCTTTCCCAGTTCTGCAGATTCACTGCGTTTCTGGAACCAGCCGAAATCCCTTGTGTTCAAATGGCAGTGTCCCAGTTTTTTGCAGGAACGGTTGTCTGTTAACTGACATCAACTCATGTCAGTTTCATGATGTCTATTTCGCTTGCTTGCATTTATCTAGCTGAGTGCTGTGCAGCGTTGCCATGGTCATTTGCTGTGTTTGTGCAAACCGTAATTTTAGAAGCTGCTAGTGGGATCACTTTTGACATACTAAACATTTATTCATTTATCTTTCAGTGTGCGACAAATACAAAGCCTTGAACGTGAAAAAAGTAGAAGCCATACCCCTGGTGCCATCACCAGAACCAGTACGAGTTAACGTATCAGTTTGCCCTCCAACCAACGTGCCTTTAGTTGTGGGCGGGAAGGTGGTCACCATTGAGGAGTTCCCGCATATGGCACTGCTGGGATGGACGAGATTGCAGGTGAGATCAAAGTTGATAGAAGCGTATCCTAGCCACTAAGATTTGGATGAGTTTAAGATGAGAGTGAATAGGCTGTTGCTATTCAGACATGATCTATCCTAGGCCACATCATCACTTACCATCAGGTGAGATTGTGGCCAAATGTCTGCCTTTACTAAAAAAAGAAAAGGGGTGGAGCTAGGAGCTGCAAAAATTTTGCGTGAGAATCTTGGAAGTTTGACACTGCGAGATGTCCTATAGGCTATGGATAGTTAAATAAATACCATATCCATCCATAGCACTAGATATCATACATAACGTCCATCTGGTCGTATCCGACCACGGCCGTCAATCTCAATTGAGATTGGTCATCGGCGGAGGTCATTGTTTACAGTGCTCAAGTGTGTGCGCAATTCACAAGGGCACTCCTGTTCCTTTACTCTTTTATTATTCGGTGAGACGGCTCTGACATGACCGGTAAGAGATCAGGTCAACTATTATCCCAGGGCATAGGCCTCACCATCAATTTTAAAGACTCAGTTGTAGTAATCTGGGGGAATCGTGTAAAAAGCAATCTTATACTCCTACACCTATGACACAGACACAAAGAATATCTTATTGAAATTAACCATGTTACCGTTTTCTCGTGTATTACCTGAAACACATGTAAACTTTACACTGAAGAATACCAATAGAATGGTCACCCATCCAACTTCAACCACAGACGGTTGCTTAACTTCAGTAACGAAACCAAAGCGCTGTTACCACCGCGCTACCAATCACTTCTCTGTATGAGGCGAAATTTCAAACCTTTTTTATCTTCCAGGGTGGTGGCTATTCATGGAAGTGTGGAGGTTCCTTGATCAGTGACCAGTATGTGCTGACTGCTGGCCACTGCGCATACCAGGAGAAAGATGACACTGTTGTCATGTAAGTTGCACCATAACTAAATTCTGTTTACCATGAATTCACCAAGATTCACTGCTGTGCAGTCGCCTGTACATCAGGTAAATGCTTGAAAAGTTTTTTTTTTCGATTAATTACATTAAATTATATTATTATTATTATTAAATTATACCTATTTCATTCCATTGCTTTTGATCAAAAAATTCTTTCAAATTATAAAAACATTCCATTACAATTGCTCTTAATTCAACTGCAGAAGATACGGCATTGTTTACCTTGATGTGCTGTTGTGGACGCACATAGTTTGGAATGGACTGTAAGTTCAGTGGTTCAATTTTCCAAGCATCCCGAGTAACATAAACATTAATGGGCTTGCTCTTGTCCCCAGTACAATTATAATTATCTTGACGACGCGTTTGGTTAGTGCTCCTGACTACTATGCCGGCGGTCGCGGGTTTGAATCCCGCAAGGGGCAAATGTTTATGTGATGAGCACGAGCATTTGTACCTTCATTGATGTTTATATGTATTTATCTATATCATAATCGTTGTCTGGTGTTCATAAACACAAGAAAGTGAATTCTTTCACTTTGTGTGTTGGCTGCATATTTATTTATTTTTATGTTTCCAGGGGCGCACCAAGGGTAGTTCAACTAGGATCCAGCTATTTAGACGACACTGGTGCCTTAGTGATGAGGGTGCTGTCCGTCATCACGCACCCTAAGTACGTCCAGACCAGATCATACTACGACGTCGCGCTCGTCAAGTTGGTGAAGCCTGTCACGTAAGTAAAGTTAAGAAAACATTGATTTAGGACTATGAGATAGATATATTCAGGTCCCATCGGGCTATGAGAGTGAAAGGAACACACTTGTGTATATAATCTGTCCCGCGCATTCGGTTAGTCGTTGTGACTGGCCACCGTAGTCGAAATCGGCTAGGGGGACTATAATTAACTAGCTTTTGCCCGCGACTTCGTTCGCGTCTAGTAGCGCAAAAAATGTGTTTTTTTACGACCTCACATTAGAAACCTCAAAAATTGTAGCCTATATGTTATTCTGATGTATAAGCTATATTGTGGTAAAGTTTCATTCAAATCCATTCAGTAGTTTATACGTGAAAGAGTAACAAACATCCATACATCCATACTTACAAACTTTCGCCTTTATAATAGTAGTAGGATATCAGACACTGGCTTCCTCTGCGGTCAAGCTCACGCACTTATCGATAGCTGCCTGCATTCTTACAGGAAATCATGCGCCGATGCATAATTATTGTTGCGAATACCCAATATCCGTCGAATGATTACTATTTTATATTTGACAAGTGGTCCCATTAGGGGCTTGTACTTATCGCTGCGGCCACGAATATTGGATATGTTGTATAACAAATTCATCATCATCAAAAGAGCTAAGCTTTTGTCGGTGGAGTTTATAAAAACCGGCCAAGTGCGAGTCGGACTCGCGCACTGAGGGTTCCGTGCCAACTTTAACAGATTTAGGGATTCTTACTTCCACTTAGCCAAAATACCACAATATTTTGTTGACCGCAAACATAACTTTGTTTTTCATAGTATTTGTATGAAGAACAAAGTTATGTTTGCGGTTGTTGAAGATGTGCTATATCTCAAATCTAATAGTTCGATAATGCTCAAACCAATTTTCGTTGAAAGTATTTATTAAGATCTACATTACGTATTTTTTTTTCAAAATTTGCACTCGCTTAGTTTAAAAGTTAGATGGGGGGGAGGGGGGGACGACGACGCCCATTTTACGACTTTGGAAGCGCCTCTCCCTCAAACGTGACACTTTTAGAGAAAATGGTTTTAGAAACCTCCATGTCATTTTAAAAGACCTATCCATAGACACACGCACAGGTTTGACCAAAAAATTTTTTTAGGTTTTAGTTTCATGTATGATTGATTGATGTATATAAAGTTATTCACAAGCACTGCAATATTTATGACTTAACGCGTCACGAATTAATATTGAAAGTGTCAGCGTGGCTTCTTTCTCAGGACTACAACAGTACTGAATCTATACTGGTTATCCAAAAATAATAAGCACACACTCAATTACTTACACACTCACACACACACACACACACACACACACACACACACACGCACAAACACACTCGTACGCACGCACGCGCACACACACAGAGCCGATCAATTTCGTATTTTGTTTTTTTTTTTCCTTTGTTAAATAACGTGTTTTTTCTTTCTTCTTTGATTAAGTTATGTGTCCTACCTTTTTGATAACTACTTAACCCCTATTTTTGTATTCTACCTAACCGTTTTCCGCCCGCTAGTTCATTTATACCAATTCCTATGTTAAATCTTAAAGGCCGCCCGTGATACAGGCATCTCAGCCTAGTACGGGGACCGATGTATAACATTATTGTACAATTAACTTTTTGAAATAAATTATTTTGTATTTTTGTATTTGTATTTGTATTTCATGGATGTATGCCCCTTAAATATTATTATTTTTTATTTTTTCTATGAGAATCGTAAAGCGGTTAACAGCATACATCTATCTACCAAGTTTCGAATGTTTAATGCTAATAGTTTTAGAATAAAGTGGCTGTGACATACGGACGGACAGACAGACAGACAGACAGCCAGACAGACTTGACGAAACTATAATGGTTCCGTTTTTTGCCATTCGGCTACGGAACCCTAAAAACTAAGAAGAAGAGGTGATTTTCCTCTTGCCTTCCACACTGCAGTTTAAGAACCGGAGGTTTCCC
Source organism: Pyrausta aurata (assembly GCA_963584085.1). Taxonomy (NCBI): domain Eukaryota; kingdom Metazoa; phylum Arthropoda; class Insecta; order Lepidoptera; family Crambidae; genus Pyrausta; species Pyrausta aurata. The sequence continues at coordinate 2,144,007 of OY757281.1, forward strand.
TCCTCTTAATACGCAGTTAAAAGCCTTTCCTGATATATATCTTCAGCCTTCTGCCAGTACTGATGTTGCTGCTACCCACCACCAGGGCAACGCTTATTTAATGGCGGCGTTTACTCGCCATGGCACAGGATCGTCACTGAATATTGCAGCTTTTAATAGAGAAGCCCATCCCACTAGACTCCCTACATTCTGGTAATCCTGCCGCTGTTTGGTCAGCATATTTGCAGCTAACCACCATATCTGGTGGCTGTTCACTATCCGCCACCTGGGACCCCGCTAGTGCCTACAGTTCAGCCCTAACAACAACAAAGTAAAAACCTTAAAAAGCTGACTTTCATTGCAGGTTCTCGCAAGTGGTGAAGCCAGCTTGTCTTGGCGAACCTCCAGGAGTTGGGGAGCCGATCATAGCCACAGGATGGGGACGAACTGAATTCGGTAAGTTTTGAAATGGAAAAACTCTTACTCATAATTACCGATTTCGGTAATGGCGGCCTCTCTCCATATTATTTTGACTAAGGTGTACAGTTTGTGAAGATTTTGAGGTATTTTTCTGAGTAAAGTTAGGGCGTGTTGGTTTGGAAGCTTGGCTCTACATGAGATCTCACAACATTTTGACACTGAAAGCCATACGATCTCGGCTTTTGGCAAGTTTATACATGAAAGTTTGTTGGGGGATATGGATTGCCATCTCACCCCACTATCAGGGTGAATACGAGCACAGAAAATAATAAGAAGACAAAAAAACCAAGTGCATTATCTATACAATCATATAGCGGTCTTTCCAGGGTCTTGTCTAGGTTACCATTGGTAGCCGAAGGTTCATAAAGTAAAGTAAAGTTAGCCTGTAACGTCCAAATGCTGGACAAAAGCGTTAACTCAACTATGAGGTATAGGTAAACCGCTTCATTCAAACTTTGCCTGCGGGGCACAGGGACACGGGGGGAGGCGATATCACGGTGCGTGAGGGGTGCGGGCGAGTATCCGCGCCGCCTGCACCCGTCACGCAACCCGCTCTCTTCCGCGCCCCGCGCCCGTCGCCCCGCGCAGACGAGGTCTCAATATTGCGGTCTACCTTTAGTTTGAGCCAGACTCCACCAAACGGGTTCATAAAAGCAATATTTCAGGAGGCAGTTAACTGCCTCGGTGGCACAGAGGTGAGAGGGTCGCATTTTAAAGCAATAGCTGCGGCAGAGGTCCCGCGTTCGATTCCGGGGTCGAGCCAAAAATTTATACGCCGGTTTTTCTGTTTAGAAATTCTCAGGGTAGCCCGGAGTCAGGTAGTTGGCGGTGTTTCACCCCCGTGCCTCGTGCACGTAAAGTCGTTGGTCCTGCGCCTGATCTCTCTCCGGTCGTGTCAGATTGCTGTCCCATCGGGCTATGAGAATGATAGGAATAGAGAGTGCACCCGTGTTTGCGCACACACTTGTGCACTATAATATGTCCCGCGCAGTCGGTTAGTCGTTGTGACTGGCCACGAAGTCAATATCGACTAGGAGGACTATTATTATTATTATTTATTATCATTTCAGGAGGAAGCCAATCAACGGAGCTTCGAAGCGTGTCGGTGCCAATCTGGGACTTGGAAGAGTGTCGTCATGTTCTTGGAACATCTAGGAAGCTGCCCGATGGTCCTTCGAGGGACAGTCAGATCTGCGCTGGAGAGAAAAACGGCGGGAAAGACACTTGTCAGGTGAGAAACTTTCACAGAATTCCATTCCACATGTAGCATTGCGCATAGAAACAAATTAATATCAAAAAACACCCGCTGGACTGATTTTGATAAAACTCACATTGTACCCTAAGTTGAAATATACCCAATTGTACTTATAAAGGAAACATCTCGCTATGACTTTTTCGTTCCCAAGAAATCCGTGAACAATAATACTAACTTTTTGAGCAAATCTTTAAAAGAAAGTTTCATCCTCCCAAAGATGATCAGAGATGTACAAAATGGTTTAAAAAAAGCATTTAAATGCAAAATGCAAAATACTTTTCGGATTTAATATTTCAAATGCAAAATACTAAATAGTTTTCCTTTTTGTATTTCAAATGCTAAATGCAAAATAGGTATTTTCAAAATACTTTTTTCAAAATAAAATACCTTTTCTTGAGAAATAGTGACTGTCTAATAAAATGGCACCTTCCTTTTGCATGGCATTTTTGTTATATTTATCAGTACGTGTTACAATAAATTCTGTTGTTTATAATAATAATGAACCACTTCACCAGCACCATCAAACAATCAATACGTGAATCGAATCCGAGTAATCAGGAGCACGGTTTTGACCGATGCCACCATCGTGTTAGTGGGATGTCTGCCTTGGGACCTCGACGCCATGGTTCTCGCTGCAGTCTACTAGTGGCGAGGAGACCAATGGCTCAAGGGCAACGACCTGCAGCACGTGAGATCGAGATGGTGAGTCTTCACATAGAAGAGACGGCTCTAGAATCATGGTCGAGGCGAGTGGCCGTCAATCATGCAAGGCTCTCAAGACTCTCGAGGCAATTCACCCTGTCCTAAAAGATTGGATGAGGCGCCAGCACGGTCGCCTGACGTATAGACTGACCCAGGTACTGACAGGCCACGGATGTTTTGGTGCCTTCTTGTGCCGAATTGGCCGAGAAGAGACGATTAAGTATCACCACTGTACCGCTGATGAGAATACAGCGCAACACACCCTCGAGATATGCCCGGCTTGGGTGAGGGAGCGCGAAGTTCTCGTTGCGGCAGTTGGGTGAGACCAGTCCTTACGAGGTGGTTATCGTCCAAATGGTAGACAAGGAGGAGGCCTGGCAAGCGGTGCGAACCTTCTGCGAAGATGTAATCCTACAGGAATCCTAAAGGAAGCCGCGGAGAGGGAGCGAAAGGCTTCGGCTGACGCCCCATTTTTCCGCCACCGATGTAACAGCCAGCGCAGGAGGGCCTATGACCACCATGCAAACCTCCTCGGCGGGCCTCGGACGACTGACACGGGGGTGTCAGTCGTTCACTAAGGGAGGCTCGATGCGGTGATGCGATGCGTTCCACGCACCGTTGACAGCAGCAAGCTAGGGTGACCTCTGTTCCCCTGCACCCGGGTGGCGCTGGATGCATCAGTGAACTATAGCCAGAGACAAGAACTGCGGACGAATGTTCAGGGTTCATGCCAAGTAGCGTAAACTGTCAGTTCTTGCCTCACTTAATGGTACGAGAGAACGCCGTCAGGTTTTAGTGGGTAGGCAGGCTACGAAGTCTGGAGTCCCATATAAACCCCAACTGTCCCCGCGGTTGTTGGGTATGCAAACCTGCACTTCCTGACGAATAAAAAGGATGGGGATTGGACTCTAACAAAAATTTGTACTTCCTTTCAAACTGAATGTTACGGAAACAGGCCTTTATCGAAACGTTATGTTAGCAAACTCATAATCATTTAAAAATACCTATTCAACGATACCCCACACGATGGGTTTTGCAAGATAAAAACGTTACTTGTATGAGAGGTACTCCAAAATAAATTATTTTACCACTTTAGTGGAGAAATTAAAATTCTTACCCGTGCCAAATACCAGTTTTCTAGCATCTCAGGTTCCTGCGCTGAACTGCGGACAGACGGAAAGACGGACATGGCAAAACTTTAAGGGTTCCTTGTTGGACTCAAAATAATCCATTCCAAAACCAAACTCATGATGGTGGACCGTTTCAACGCTCTACAAATGTCAGGTGCGCTTACGCGACATTGAAGAAGACCGACCGAATTCACATTGATGCCTTCGAAAAATGGTGCTGGCGGAGAGTGCTGGGGATTCCTTGGACTGCATTCCGCACAAGCTATTCCATCCTTCAAGAGCTCGGTATAAAGATCAGGCTCTCTACCACCTGCCTTCGTAGAATCCTGGAATTGTTTGGCCACATTGCGGGAAAAGACGGACACAAGTTTCCGGCAAGATAGATGGCAAAAGACCGAGAGGACGCAGCCCAACCAAATGGTCCGACCAGATTCGCACTGCACTGTCTGGCACTGTCCACCGCATGCAAATCTCCACGTTGTTCTCCATGACGCCAAGGACCGGAACAGATGGAAGACCACTATTAGAAGCAAACTCATAAAGGGGTATCACGACCTTCAGCAATGAGGAGCACGATGCAAGGAGGTTGGACTATGGAACCCTAAAAATGGGTGCGCATGGATAGCAGACGCCTCTATCGGTCAAGGCAATACAAGCGTCATTCGTTCTTTTCATTTTGTTTGACTGGTAATGGTATTTTGCATTTTGAAATGAATATTCAAAATGCAAAATACGTGTCAAAAGGTATTTCAAATAAAATACAAAATGGTTTTTAATAAAAGGTATTTAAATGCAAAATACAAAATAGGTATTTTATATTTTGTATTTGCATTTTAAATAGAAGTATTTCAAATAAGTCACATCTCTGAAGATGATGATGTAATTTTGACCTGTAAGTTTGTGTATTTGTCCGCGATTATCTCGCGTTTGGCAAAACCGATTATGATGCGGTTTTCAGAAAAGCTCTCCCGGACGGCCAGTTTTAATATAACGTGTATTTATGTATTTATTTCCTCTCCAGGGTGATTCCGGTGGTCCCGCTCAGATCCAAGATGGCTGCGCGTGGCGAGTAGTAGCTGTCACTTCCGTAGGCCGATCCTGTGGAGCAGCCAACACTCCGGCCCTATACGCCACCCTCCACAGAGCCTTCATAGCCGCTCAAGTCTTCGGCAAAACCACAGCCAATCAAAACAACGAAAATTATAATGGAAATACACGACCAGCAAACGTCAATAATAATAGACGTGACGTCAACAACGGAAATAGAAATAATAATAACGATAATAATAATAGACGCAACGATAATGAGAATTCAAATAATAACGCGTGGAATCAACAAAACAATGGGAACGGTAATAGACAAGATAGTGGTTTTGCTAGTAGTCAAAATTGGAATAATAATAATCAGCAAACTAATAATAATAGATTTAATAATCAAAATGCCAACGGAAACCAATATACAAGCAGCGATCACAAAAACTTTCCCGTTAACAATGGACATAGTGCTGTAACGGAAAATAATAATTATAATAATAGGGGTCAATCGAATAATAATAGGCAGCAATATAATAATAATTACGAGAACACTAGAGATGTAAACGACAATCATAAAATTGTTTATCCACAAGAAAATCCGAATAACGGAAATACAAATAATAATGAATATGGTGGGCCTTTCACCACTCACAGAACCACTTACAACAACTGGTGGGCCGGATTCGGCTTCTAAAGACGACCTCCGTGGTGTAGTGGCTAAGCACGCTGGGTTTCAAGGCGTCGCCGCTCCAAGGTCCCGGGTTCGATTCCCGGTCGGGTCAATGTAGAAATCAAAATTTTCTATATTGTCCCGGGTCTGGGTGTTGTGGTACCACCGTTGTGTCTGATTTCCATAACACAAGTGCATTAGCTACTTACTTTGGGATCAGAGCAATGTATGTGATTGGTGTCCAATATAAAAAAAAAAAAAAAGATTAAAAATAATATGCTTGATTGGAAAAAGTATTTACATAGAGCTCTATTTTTACATCACTCGCTTCAAGTTGGCGAGTGATTTTCATTCGAAGATGAATTAAAAGTCAAAGGAAATAACTCGTTTTCAACCGAAAATCACTCGCCATCTGGAAGCGAGTGAATCAAAAATAGAGCCAGGAGCTAGAAAACTAGCATAATCCGGCATAAGATAACTTTTTCATGGTTTCATGAACTTTTTTGACATACATTGATGTATTTTGTGGCAGGATCCAATGTTCTTGTGACACCCAATCATGTAAAAACCTACTTCTTTGTGCAGTTGGGTATTTAATAAATATAGAGGTAATATAAATAAATATGCGCCAGACAACACACCGATTGTCTGGTTTTGTGTTAAGAAATTTTCTTCTTTGTGTTAAGAAGTACCAGACAACGATTACGACGGGGGCGTCTCCCTTAAATACTGAAATACATATAACATCCATGACTTAGGTACATATATTCGTGCTCATCACACAAATGACGGCCGGCGTAATAGTCAGGAGCGCTAACCAATACACCAAACGCGTCGTCAGAATAATACCTAAAGATGTAGTACTATTTTATATTCTGCGCCTAAAGGTTCCAAGCAATGGTGCCTACGTAAGCGACTTGATGCATGCGGTGTCTCGGAGCCGCGCGGCTATGATAGAACTATGAGAGGTACAAAGCGAGCCACGCGGCTATGATAGAACTATGAGAGGTATAAAGCGAGCCGCATGCGGCTATGATAGAACTATGAAAGGTACAAAGCGAGCAGCGCGGCTATGATAGAACAATGAGAGGTATAAAGCGAGCCGCGCGGCTATGATAGAACTATGAGAGGTACAAAGCGAGCCACGCGGCTATGATAGAACTATGAAAGGTACAAATCGAGCCGCGCGGCTATGATAGAATTATGAGAGGCACAAAGCGAGCCACGCGGCTATGATAGAACTATGAGAGGTACAAAGCGAGCCACGCGGCTATGATAGAACTATGAGAGGTATACAGCGAGCCGCATGCGGCTATTTTTAGGCGTCGACTAAGTATATCATGATATTGTTACGATGACAAATCTGGGGCCCTATTTTTGAATCACTCGCTTCAAGACGGCGAGTGATTTTTGTTCGAGGATGAATTAAAAGTCAAAGGAAATTGAGAAGGCGAGTGATAAAAAATAGGGCCCCTTGTATTAAAATAATATCAGAGCGTACGAGAAAAGCTGTATTATAATAAACATTGTACCTAATGTGTAATCTTGTTAATCGATAATTTGTTAAATAAAGAACATTATATTTTTACTATTATTTAATTTATTTTCTTTATACCATTAACGGATTTTTTGTAGGTATTTCTTATAGTAGGTATTACGTATAATTTCCTTCAATACTTATTTAAAAACGTATTACATGTAATTTATTTAAAAGTATGTAAAAACGTTAAAGTTGCAATATATAGACTAGTATTGCCATCCACGACGCCGCGCCCCACCGTTCATCCAAATCGTTTTAGTATACTCGTATTAATCTGTGATAGTACATGTGTGCAAGCTTTTTCCAACATTTTGAATTGAATTTGGAACATCCTAATGACTTATATGAATGACAAGCACCCTACAAAAAATACACTCAAAGGAAAAGATGCTCTACTTACAAAAATTTTTAAGTAGGCATGGTTAGCTTAGACGAGTAATATTTTTTTAATTGCACCAGTAACATTTTTACTATTGACGTAAACGAAATACGTAGAAACGTTTTATAACATTTAAAAATATGTTTGAAAAGTTTATTTATAAGAGAACTATTGGTCCACCGGGACTTCATACGCGTGAATTGTTTTTTCTTCGTAACGTGATGTTTTATAGCCTTCGACGATAAAGTACATCCCGCTAATAATATAAGTACCACATGTTTTTTTTATTTATAATTGTTTAGTGTTTTTTTTATAGCTTCAAGGCAGACATTTGGCCCCAATCTCACCTGATGGTAAGTGTTTAAGTTACCATTTCTTTAAGTAAATTTAATAATGACAGTAGGGTTAATTTTTAAGTATGACACACTGGGTTTTCCTTGACATTTTAAAAATAATTTAAGTAGAGCCACTTTCGTGACGAGTCTGAATTTTTGCATGACGGCCGGCTCGCAACTAACGCGCGCGTTAAACCCGTCGCACCCCACGCCTTCCTCAATCAAAATAAGAGTGGGGCGCGCCAAAACTCCATCGCACTCCATTTTAGGCGAACGATTTGTTTATTTTTAGTGATTATAGGAGTAGGGTATGGGGAGGGGGTTGCACCTTCTGACTCTGTTCTTCTGTTGAGCATTTATTAATTTATTTACTTATACTTTATTGCACAACCAAAATTTGTACAAAAGGTGTACTTATCGCCATATGGCATTATGTCATCTGTCAAATACCTGTCAGCCATACAGCTGTTTGAACAGATTAGATCGAAAACGGAAAGCAAAATGACACTTGACATGGAAAGATTAAGAAAAATGACATTTGATATTCACAGATTAACCATTTTTGCACGATTTGACATGTTTTTGGAGTAGGTATAGACAGAAGAAGTTGCCAGGGTTTTTAAAAGTTTATTATTTAAATTAAATTACCTTAATATTCAGAATTAAGTTAGAATTATATATAGTATGTCTAATTACCTGTATTTTTAGCTATTTTTAGAGAAACCGTACATGGTCTTGGCATTTGTGTAAACATCTTCTTTAAACAATAGGTGAATTTACTTACCTCTAAGCCTTGAAAACTATGTTTTCAAATCAAACGCGTCAATGTTTGAGCATTTGTCTAAATACTGCCAAATTGTTTCAATTGTTTTTAAAAGACTAGTAAAATGCTACAAATTTTCTTGGAACTACGCAATAACATTAACGATGAAAATGATTAAATTTGTATACATGCTTTTTAGGGTTCCGTAGCCGAATGCCAAAAAACGGAACCCTTATAGTTTCGTCAAGTCTGTCAGTCTGTTCGTCTGTATGTCACAGCCATTTTATTCTGAAACTATTACCATCATACAGCTGAAACTGGGTAGGTAGGTGTATCTTGTTCACCGCTTTCCGATTCAAATACAAAAAGTAAAAAAATATATATTAAAGGGGGAGGCATACATGAAACTAAAATCTAATTTCTTGCGTTGAGGTTCTTTTAAAACCATTTTTTTCTTAAAATGTGACGCTTGAGATATAGACGCTTCCATAGTGGTAAAATGGGCGTCGCGTCCCCCCCCCCCCCCCTTAACTTTTGAACTAAGGAAGTGAACATTTTGAAAAAAAAAATATGATGTAGATCTCACAAAGACTTTTACCGAAAGTTGAATATCCAAGCGAGTGATTCAAAAATGGGGCCCTGTAGGTAATTATTAGTAAAGTAATGATTATCCACAATATTATGAGAAAACAGACAAATCGATATGCCATTTTCATATATGAGAAAATAAAGTTACAGCGTTTAATTTTAAATAATTGTGTTGCTTGCGTATATAAGACAAGTGTTTCCACTTTTGGTTTCAGTTGTTAAATAACTACGCAAAATACAGTCACCATGAAATTCTCACTCTTATTCTTCATCGTGTTCGCCATGGTAAGAAAATTAATCTATTAATAATTATAAGTAGTATCTAAAAGTAGTGTAAGGCTGTAATTTAGGGCTGCAGGAGCCCTATTTTTGAATCACTCGCTTCAAGATGGCGAGTAATTTTCGTTCGAAGATGAATTAAAAGTCAAAGAAAAATACTCGTTTTGGAACGAAAGTCACTCGTAATATTGAAGCGAGTGATCCAAAAATAGCGCCCCCGTTTTCAAACTACGGCGTGGAAGGCAATGGGGAAATCGTGTGTTGGTTTCCCCCCTAAATTTGGAGTTTTTATTTAAAAACTCCACCAGCAACATGATGTAAGCTCATTTATATTATTTAAAGGCTGTAATAAAACATCACGCAGCACGCTTCATCTTATATATTACTAGCGGTCCCATCGAACTTTGTTTCGATTTAGCTGAAAATTGGCAGGGAGGTAGTTTAGAGCCAGGAAAAGGATACTTTTTATCCCGTTAGACGGGGCCGGGGCTGGGGTGGGATGGGGCCGGGGCGAAACGGTGGGGAGGTAGCTTAGAACCAGGAGAAGGACATAGGATCCTTTTTATCCCGTTAAACGGGGCCGGGGCTGGGGCGGGACGGGGCCGGGGCGAAACAAAGTTCGCTGGGACCGCTAGTAAATAATAATTAATAATATTCCTTTTGCAGATTGCTGCCGTGATCGCGGCACCATCCGGTTTGTAGAAATGCGATTTTTATTTTAAGCCGGAATATTATATACTATGTATCACGACATCAGTGTCGGAGCCTTTAATGCTATAAAATATAGATTTTTTTATCGACATATTGGTCCTCAATTTTTTGTTTTCTGTCACGGTTGTATTATGGCGGGCACATAATATTTTAATTTTCATGTGATAAAAAATAGGAAAAAAATATTTAAACACCAAAAAATTTTATTGACGTGACAACGTCTTATAAATTGGTTTGCCGGGTGACACTTCAAGAAACTGCGTTACGCTCCGCTCACGTTATGCGCTCACAATGAGAGCGAGTGAGAGGCACGCGTCCCTTCCACTCGGGCATGGTTAGCCCGCCTAAGAGCGAGAGAGACAGACATCAAAAGTCGTTGTCACGTAAAACTTTCGCCCGTATAATACCGACTTTACAGGCAACCAATTTTTTTTTCTATGTATTTTTTAATTATGGGCCTCTTGTGAAAAATCTAGAGCATTAAATTGCTTATTTTTTATTTTAAAACGGAAGAAAATGTTCACTAAAATAAATTCCTAAACTTCGATGGACAGGAAACAAAGAATTGAGGGACAATTTACCAATAAAAAAATATATATTTCATAACATGAAAGGCTTCGACACTGACGTCGGGTAACATATTGTATATGAATCGGAAACTCTACTCCTTTTTTGTACCCAAATTCGCACTTTTCAGTCCTTGATTTCGTATTTGTTTTTTTAATAGAGAACAAGCAAGATTTTTAAAATAACAGCGTTAATATTATGTGTCAAAAATATTTTACATAATTTAATTGCCTTTTTTTACCTCATCAATCTTCGTATTCTGACCGAAAAGTGAAAAATATCTTTTGATTTAATTTAATTAATCATAAATCAAATAAGGCCAAGTAACAAAACTTTTTAACCATTTTTTTTCAGTTGTCGACACAAACTATAAAACTTATTCCAAAGTACACTTACACGCACTAGGTATGTAATCTAGATCTAGGTACTAGTAAAAAAAGTTAAGTTAGCTTGGAAGGCACATTCCATACAAAAAGAGAACACGTTTTCCATCCCTTAAACGTTGTTCGATTTTGTATTTTTTCTTTATATTTTTTTAAATATTGTATTTTTCTTATAATATATTATAGTAAATATAAGAACTTAAACATTCACTTTTTTGACTAAAAAATCTCTTCGGAATTTCGTCCATTTTTAAATAATCAAGCCTTAATTCAAAAAATTAATGACGTACAAGCGTAGTTCAGGATGTATGAAAACGAATGATACCAAATTTGTCTCATTCCATAAAGGTTTACGGGTAGGAAAATGTGTTCGCCCGCAAGCATATTTCGACCGTTGGTGTTCGAAATGTATGAAAACTCACGCTGCGTTACGCCTGCGGGTTTCCCACCTCTTAATGCCCAGTCAGAAGCCTTTCCAAATATACTATACCTACTGTCTTCTACTAGTTCTGGGCCCCTATTTTTGAATCACTCGCTTGGATATGGCGAGTGATTTTGAAATTAATTTCCAATAAATTTCCTTCAGATATTATAGTGTGTTCGCATGTAGTAGTAAAACTTAGAAGGAACAATGAATTTCGTCGAGTATAAAAAAATATTAAACCGTCTCCAAAAAACTGACTAAAAACTTTATAAAATAAAACCTGTGATTTTCGTTCGAAGATGAAGTAAAAGTCAACGAAAATAACTCGTTTTCGAACGAAAATCACTCGCCATATCCAAGCGAGTGATTAAAAAATACAGGGTGACTTTGAAAACATTGGCAATATTTTAAACTAAGTAATTAACTAATTAACTACTCATGATTCATAGTCCCTTCCACATATTAAAATGAAAATCAATTGTTATAAATTGTTATTTAATGAAACCGAGAAAAATCATATCACTTTAGAATTGATTATCGCTTCAAATTAAACTAATAAAGGAAACGGTCGACCCGCCATACATTGCTTGCCCCAAAAGTAAAAATCCATGCGTCACGACCAAAACTAATTTTATGGGTTCGTTTCTTCGCCTTTTAAAATAATATAAAGTAATATAAGCCGTAAATAGCGGGGTTTTCACATAAAACGAAATAAATTGTGTGGGGTCAATCTCTTGCACAGGTCTTTCTAGATCATAGCGCCATCTGAGTCGAAAACCCGCAATCTAGGCCACCAAAACTCAAACATAGAAAACTGCCCCGCTAGGCTGCGTGACGCGTGAAAATTACGATGACGCAAACAATAGCCAACGAAAAGAAGTTCCTTGTCACAGTTTTTTTTCAAGTTTTAGGAAGAGGTTGGTAGGTTTAAAGGTTAGTACCCATGGGAGGCAAACGTCATCTTCCTTCTTAAAATAGCGATTGCGAGCGCTTACTTATTTAACTAACTGCCACATGACACAGTATGACACAATATGCCATTTCGTTAAGCGGTCGTCAGTTTGCTTATAAGTGCTCGAAACCGCTATTTTCTGCCAAACAACAATTGTTGGGGACACGAAATTGTATTCAATAGTTGTCCTATTTTTTTTTTTGTAGATTTATATGCCGCTAGATAAAAGCAAAGTAAATTAACAATATTGTATTAAAAATTCAATATATTTTTTGCAAAATGATATAGTCAAGTCTCTTAATGCTTTTCTTTAATCAAACATTAAACGACTCTGGGGCAATTTACGACCGTGTCCTTAGTTTAAGATTTTCTAAAATAGACATATTGCATTATTAAAGTATCAAAAAAAGATTTTCTAAAATAGACAAATTGCATTATTAAAGTATCAAAAAAAAAATACTCCGCCTAAACGAAACTAACTGAAACTTTATGTTTTTTCTCGGTTTGATCAAATCAATTGATTTTAATTTGAATAATATGTGAAAGGGACTATAAATCATGATTAGGTTCTTAGTTTAAAATATTGCCAATGTTTTCAAAGTCACCCTGTATTGCTCCTGTAGTTAAAAGGCGACGCAAGTCCGACTCGCACTTACCCCTTTTTTATTTCTGGGCCCCTATTTTTGAATCATTCGCTTCAAGATGGCGAGTGATTTTCGTTCGACGTAGTGTCAAAAGTCATAGAAAAAAAATCGCTTTCGAACGAAAATCATTCGCCATATCCAAGCGAGTGATTCAAAAATAGGGGCCCTGATCATGAAGCGTTCTTGTGATTATTCTATCGTTAAATTTTTTATGTTTATTTTCCAGTGGACAACAGCCCGTCAGTAGCAACACTAAACGACCCTAAAGGTAGGTACAGTACCTATACTTTAAGATGATCGTGTGCGCGTAAGCTTCCATAAAAAAAGAGAACACGTTTTCCACCCCTTAAACGTTGTCCAATTTTGGTATTTTTATTACATTTTAGAGATATTTTGAAAAACTATGCTCGTTCGTATTTTTTTTTAATATTGTATGTTTCAGAAAATATAAGAACCTAAACATTCACTTTTTTACAAAAAAATATCTTCGGATTTTCGTCCATTTTTAACTTATCAAGCCTTAATTCAAAAATTGAAGCACGTACAAGCTTAGTTCAGAATGAGACCAGGGCCAGGCCAGGACCAGGAAAAATAGGGGTATTTTTGAATTACTCGCGTCAAGATGGCGTGTGATATTCAATGTTCAAAGTCGAATTTTGGGATGAAAACCAGTTGTAATCTACATAAAAAGGATTTGAAAAATCATTGCTGAATTTTGTGAGTACTCACGTCTAGATTTTGAGTGATTTTCGTTGATTTTTTATGTGTTTTCGAACGAAAATCACACGCCATATCCAAGCGAGTGATTCAAAAATAAGGGCCCTGGGCCCCTATTTTTGATTCACTCGCGTCAATATTACAAGTTATTTTCGTTTGAAAACGAGTATTTTTTTAAACTTTTTATTCGTATTCGAACGGAAATCACTCACCATCTTGAAGCGAGTGATTCAAAAATAGAGCTCCAAATTTGTCTCATTCCATAAAGGTTTACGGGTAGGAAAACGTGTTCGCCCGAGAGCATATTTCGACCGTTGGCGTTCGAAATGTATGAAAACTCGCGCTGTGCTACGCCTGCACACGATCCTCTAAGGATTTTTCCCACTGCACCGTAACATACCATGGGCCCTATTTTTGAACCATTCGTGTCAATATTACGAGTGATTTTTGTTCGAAAACGAGTTTTTTTCTATGACTTTTAAATTCATATTCACTCGCGTCAATATTACGAGTGATGTGCGTTCGAAAATCTATAGAAAATCACGCAAAATATTGACGCAAGAACTTACCATATCGAGTTATCTTTTTTGAAATCATTCTAGTGTGGATTTTATCCGGTTTTTATGAGAAAATGACATCTTAATTAATGAAAATCACATGACATAGAATGGCGAGTGATTCAAAAATAGAGCCACTGATGATGACGTCGTAGATTATCACGACATTCGTCACAAACCTCATTGGTTTATTGAATGTTATTAGATTCAACAGGCTTGTTAATGTGACGGTGGCCGAGTGGTATAGGTATGCGCCCGGATTGCGTAAGACACGGGGTTCAATTCCTCGTCTGTCACAGGTTCACAGTTGCTTTTTACAAGTGCAATTTATGTTATTAAAGTTAATTTGTTTAACTATTTTTTATTTGATAAATAATTGAAAATAAACTATTCAATTGAAAATTTCAAAGCGTCTAAATAGATATAATAATTATATGCTAAACACTAAATACCTTTCGTCTTCTTCAGGACCATGTGGACCACAAGGACCTTAGAACTAAGAGCCAGTGGGCGCCGCATTCATCCCAGCAATACCTACTTAAGTTTAAGTCCGCCGTAAATAGTACATAATAAATAATAACGCTGGTTGCCTCCCAATGTTTTTTTTAACCCGCCTTATACCGAAAATGTAAGATTATTAGTATTCATAGATGAAAACCAAAAATTTGGACTTGAACCTCCAACTGCCTAACCGGACCGAGGGTCCTATTTTTGAATCACTCGCTTCGAGATGGCGAGTGATTTTCGTTCGAAGATAATTAAAAATGATTCAAAAATTGATCTCAGTACTGGCAGAAGGCTGAAGATATAGTATATCAGTAAAGGCTTTTGACTGACTTTGATTTTATCTCTTTGAATATGGCAAGGATGCAAAGTAACACCGTGAATAGCCTTGAGCTCTATTTTTGAATCACTCATGTCAATATTCAGAGTGATTTTCATTCGTAAACGAGTTAATTTCGTTGACTTTTAATTCATCTTCGACGAAAATCACACGCCATATTGATGCGAGTGATTCAAAAATAGAGTCCCTTAAGCATAAATTAAATATATCCTGATAGTGAGTATTACGCAGAAATAAATGTCATTTCACTGCCTTAAATTATGATTATTAAATTATTTCATCTTTAAGAATATAAATATGACACTGTGAGTGTGTATAAACTCTATGCATACATGTCAGTAAACTACAGGTTTAGATACTAGATGGCGTGAGAACATATTTGAATCGCGGTACGTTAGCATTTTTCCTTTACCATAAAGCCCTGCCGCGGTTTGTCATATTTAAATCCAAATCTAAAATAGAACCAGAAGAATAGTGTTATTATAACTCAAGCAAGGAAGCAACCCTCATTGTAGTAGTAATAGTGTGACGTGAAATAAAGTGCTGTTCGAATACCGTGGAACGGACCTGGTTTCATTCACCTATCCCAGTACACACTTCCCTCAGGGTACCAGAGCCAAGAGGCTTTACAGAGTGTTTCAAAAACATTTTAAACCATTAAATTATGATTTTCGGTATAAAAACTTGAAATTTTCCTAAGTATATTTTTGAGGTTTTAAATGGTGATACCATCAAAATAAAAACAACGTGGTTGAATGATTCTTGTATTTTATAATTATGATTCGGAGCCCTATTTTTTGAATCACTCGCTTCGAAATGGCGAGTGATTTACGAAGTGAGAGTGTCGAACGAAAATCACTCGCCATTTCGAAGCGAGTGATTCAAAAATAGGGCCCCAGATTCCATCTTCGTTAGTTTTTTTAACCCAGGGAGAATGGGCGGTTGCTGTTTGTCCTCAAGAAGTAGATGCCGGATGCCCTGAAAACGAAAAAGTTTAAATAACGAAATAAATGGTTATAAAGGTGGGTACTGACTGACCAACGTTACGAGGTGTAATGTAACATTTGCATCGAGCGTGCTACGCATCGAGTATGTTACGCTGTGTTCTAAAATCAGGAGCCCTATTTTTGAATCACTCGCGTCAAGATGGCGTGTGATATTCAATGTTTAAAGTCGAATTTTGGAATGAAAACCAGTTGTAATCTACATAAAAAGGATTTGAAAAATCATTGCTCAATTTTGTGAGTACTCACGTCTAGATTTTGAGTGATTTCCGTTGATTTTTAATGTGTTTTCGAACGAAAATCACACGCCTTATCCAAGCGAGTGATTCAAAAATATTTGGGGTCCTATTTTTAATTACTTGCGTCAATATCGCGAGTAATTTTCGTTCGATAGCGAGTTATTTCCTTTGACTTATAATTCATCCTCGAAGGAAAATCACTCGCCATCTTGTAGCGAGTGATTCAAAAATAGGGCCCAAGGGGTGTTATTTTTGAATGACTCGCATTAACATGGCGTTAAGTCCACCTTTTGTACAAACTGTGGTTGTGCAATAAAGTATAAATAAATAAATAAATAAATGAATTAAAAGTCAACGAAAATGACTCGTTTCCGAACGAAAATCACTAGGAATATTGACACGAGTTATTCAAAAATAGAGATCAAGATTGTGTCGTATTTCTTGAAATTTGAATTTCTAATATGAAACCATTCGACACAACAACATGAACGAGTTGAAGACTTGAAAAATGACGTCAATTCATGGAGCACGAGATTAGTGTCAGCGGTAGACCGCGAAATTGAGACCCCGCCTGCGAGGCAAATGGGTACAGGGGGAGACGAGAGCGCGGGTGGGTGTTTCCTTGCCGCCCGCACCCCTCGCACGACCCGCTAACGCCTCCCCCCGCGCCCCTGCTCCCCGCAGGCGAAGTCTCAAAAAAGTGGTTTACCTATAGAAAGAGTACTGAGTAGAAGTTCAATGTTGTGTATAGGTTAAACACATGTGTTAATTTTCTTACCCAGTCTTGGGTGTGCGGCCGCCCATGTGCAGCCTGCCGCTGAGGGTGCACATGCCTATGGAGGCCTCGTTGCGGTTCAGACACTGGACTGCTCCGCTAAACCCGCCTGAAGACACGGAGTCAGCCATGTACTCGTATGACCTTGAAAATTGAGAATAAAGGTTTATTGGTTTAAACAGACGGGTAGATGGCGCTAACGTCACGCAATGACGTATTTCTTTTTTTTCTTTTTTTTATTTGAAATGGGTTCGCTCTTGTCTCCAGGCTAGACCAGTGGCATAGACAGAGACGACGATTGAGCAAGCTCACCCAGAAAAAGCCTGTTCACTCTAACTTTGAAAATTTTAGGGTTATAATCCATTGGAAACACTGATGCGGGTAGAGTTCCACATTTATGCTGTGCGCATTATAAAAGTTGACGAAAAGCGCTTAGTTCTAATCAGTGGAATGTCAACTAGGTATACATAAGAGACCAAGAATTTCGCGTGGTCGGACCGAAGGCACGGTAGCTCAATTGGAAGAGCAGTTGGCCCGGTTAGCTAGAAAGATGCTGGTTCGAGTCCCGCCCGTGCGCAATTTTTGGTTTCTTATTTCATCTTTTAAGAATAAAGGTTTATTTCCCACTCCATACAATGACCATATTAGGAAAGTTTCAGGAGGTCTACTACGAAAAACGATATCCGTCAATACGATCATCGTTTTTCGGAGAATGTATTTGGACGATGGTGACACGCTCCGTGCATGGCACGCGACGATGTTGGTCAGTGACAGAACGGTCTAATGGTCAAATAAATTGTTCCATCCATCCATCCATAGCAGCCTTTATTTTACTCCTCTTAGGATATAGGCCTCCTCCATATTTATCCATGTTTGTCTCTCCCGTGCCACTTTCATCCAGTTCCGTCCTGCGTGGCGCTGGATATCGTCCACCCAACGAACCGAACAAATAAATTGTTATAGTTTTATTAATACAAATAATACTGTTTTGCCTAAGCCGGTCATGGTATATTACGTACGGTGCTACAAAACCTTTATGGATGCAAACATAGACCTTATGACAATCTGGCTGATTTTAGTGATGCACATTGCACATATCCAATCAGCTCCTGCTCATGCAACCCGCTCTCTCGTGAGTCGTCTGTCCATCTTGTCGGTGGACGTCCTACGCTGCGCCTTTGGTCGAAGGTCAGACCGTCATATCTAACAGTTATTGCAATGCAACGCGAAAGTTTAAAATCCTATAAATATCCTACCTGTTGTGGTCGCAGATGACGCTAACAAAGCAGCCAGGCATCCAGCTGCCCCCGTTGGGGTAGAAGTCCGTGTGTCCGAGTGGGTCGCCCCAACCGTTGAAGTTGGTGCTGGTGTGGATGACCTCGGTGTAGAGAGAGTCTTGGTGGCTGACCACGTCGTTGGTCTCCCATCTGCTGGCGGGGTCGAGAGCTGGGGAAATAAGTGTCATCTTTATTGAGGCACAATACCATTATAAGTTGGTAAGTTAAAGTGACTAAGTCTGAGTGCCATACGAATCACTTAACGTAAGCAACGTTGTGAATTTAATATATCTACACATTGAGCGCCATCGTGGTCACCGGTGACTTCCAAACAATACTTTTCTATTGTGTCCAGTTTGGTGGCAGTCAAAGACTCGCCAGACTGCACACCAATTGTCTGGTTTCATGGTAAGGAATTTTCTTCCTTGTGTTACGAAGTACCAGACAACGATTAAGAATGCAGCCAATAATTTGATACTGAGGGTTGCTGCCTTTTATAACTTCTGTATTCTTCATAAGTCAGGGCGTTTCGTCCCCTTGCATGGAAAAGCCCACTCGCATGGTGAACTGCCTGATCTCAGTCATTCATGACGGAAGCGGGTCACAAAAATGTGAGGTGTAAATAATAGGGAAAGAATATGAGCGTGAATCTTATGCGTGGCTACAGTCTCTAATATTGGCTGCCGTATATCACTTTTAATGGATATTCTGTACTTACCAGTGACATAAGGAATGTTGCCATTGATGAATCTAGCCAGAATTCCAGCCATGTGTCCACCGACACTGAAGCCAATGATGTGGTACTGGGAAGCAGTTGCGCCGGAGGCTGTGTTCAGCCAGTTGAAGAATTGAGCTGCTGCGCGGGCTGTAAAGTTAGTTGTATCGAATTTAAATACCTTTCTGTTAATGAACTTCTTAGAAGCAGTGAGGACTAAGGGAGTCTTGAAATCCATACTAAATATTATAAAGCTACAGAGTTTGTTTCAACGCGCTAATCTCATGAACTTCTTGACGGATTTGGAAAATTATTTTTGTGTTGAATAGCTTATTTATTGAGGAAGGCTTAAAAGCTATAAAACATCACGCAGCAACGTGAGGGGAGGGAGAAATCTCAAAACGCGCGGATGCAGTCGCAGCCCTTTTAGTTGGGGGCTCTTCTACTTATTATAACTAGCGGTCCCAGCGAACTTTGTTTCGCCCCGGCCCCGTCCCGCCCCAGCCCCGGCCCCGTTGAACGGGATAAAAAGGATCCTATGTCCTTCTCCTGGTTCTAAGCTGCCTCTCCACTGTTTCGCCCCGGCCCCATCCCACCCCAGCCCCGGCCCCGTCTAACGGGATAAAAAGTATCCTATGTCCTTCTCCTGGCTCTAAATTACCTCCCTGCCAATTTTCAGCTAAATCGGTTCAGCCGTTCTTGAGTTATAAGTGGTGTAACTAACACGACTTTCTTTTATATATATAAATATAGATCACTAGCGGTCCCAGCGAACTTCGTTTCGCCCCCAGCCCCGTCCCGCCCCGGCCCCGTTTTATGCTATAAACCTCACGGAGCCCGAGACCTTTCTAACGAATGCAAAATCGTGGAAATCGGTTCGTGCGTTCTGGAGTTATAGCGTCAGGGAGGAAAACCCGACTTATTTTTATATAGTAGATTATGAGGTAGCGTTACTCACCAGCCTGAGCTCCGTTCGGTCCCCAATGGGATCCAGCGCTCCAATCAAAGACAATGACATTCACATCTTCACCAGCCAGGTATGCTGCAAGTAAGAACAGACAATTATAACAATCACCCTTGTAAAAACAGCCTGTATAATGGTCGAGGAGATTCTGGGAGCTTTTGTATAAGAGACATCTATAGATAGATAGTTCCTCACCAGGCACTAGGTCTTGGTTGGAGCCAGCAGTAGCAGAACCAAGGAACCCATGGATGAGCACGACGGTTTTGCGCTGCGCGTTGAAGTTGCTTTGCTGCAGCAGCTGTGTGTTGCCGATGACTAGAGGCTGACTGGTGGTCGGGTTTGCCCTGGGTACGAAGGTATACAAGCATTAAAAAAAACATATATGAGGATGGATTTTAGAACGATAGATGACGTCATGAGAGGTACTCGTAGCGCAGTGATGGCAGCGATTTGGTAGTGATACCGATGTTAAGCAATACGGCGCGGTCTTGTTTGGATGGGTAACCATTCCGACCATATAAGTGACGTATATCACGAGCATCTCCGTGTTCCGGAAAGCAAATTAAGCAGTAAGTCCCGGCTGTTATTGGTTGATATAATCGTTAAGCCTAGTCAGAGGCCCTAGGGGCGGCTTGGTAAAATCTGACAGCAAGGTTGGTCGCTTGCCTTGCAAACACCCCTCCGCCAATCCGCACTGAGCCCGCGTGGTGGAGTATGGCTCATTCACCTCATACTTGAGGTAAGGCCTCTGCTTAGCAGTGGGATGCCCACAGGCGAACTTAACTTTTTTTTTATTTTCTACTACCTCTATATAAAAATAAGTCAGGTTTTCCTTCCTGACGCTATAACTCCAGAACGCACGAACCGATTTCCACGGTTTTGCATTCGTTGGAAAGGTCTCGGGCTCCGTGAGGTTTATAGCAAAGAAAATTCTCATAAAACGGGGACGGGGCGGGACGGGGCTGGGGGCGAAACGAAGTTCGCTGGGACCGCTAGTTACTTTCTAAATACGTACCTAGTGAAAAGATGGTACTGGTTGGACTGCGCGGGGTTGTATCTGGCCATGTTGGCAAGGTCGCTGACCTTCACCCAGGAGTCCACTAGCCGGCTTTGGCCGTCTTCAGCATCAGCGTACATGAAGCGGGGACCATCAGGGACCAGTTTCCTGATCACCACATCGGGAGTAGGGAGGGCTGGAAGAACACATTATAGTCAGTGATGATCATAATTTTAATAAATGCACCAGACAGCACACCCATTGTCTTGGTTTCGAAGTAAGGATTTTCCGTTTTTAGAGACAACGTTTATTATGACGGGGGAGTCTCCGATAAATACTTATACAGGGTGTTATTGCAATGGGGTGCCAAATTTTTGGA
Organism: Pyrausta aurata; assembly: GCA_963584085.1. Lineage (NCBI taxonomy): Eukaryota > Metazoa > Arthropoda > Insecta > Lepidoptera > Crambidae > Pyrausta > Pyrausta aurata. The sequence continues at coordinate 2,165,291 of OY757281.1, forward strand.
GGTGAAAGGGACCATCATTATGAACAACTTTTACTATGGGACCATTGTTCAACTATTAATTTTATTTTCTGCCTCTCCATACATTATTGTCAATGTAGGTGACTGATTTTGTATGGGGAACCTGAAATTTTATTTAGGATTTTGACCATGACCCCATAGTAAAAGTTGTTCATATTGACGGTCTCATTCACCTTCAAAAATTTGGCACCCCCTTGCAATAACACCCTGTATACTAATATCAACATTCATGTCATGACTCAGTTACAAATGTTCGTGCTCATCACATAAACATTTGCCCCTTGCGGGATTCGAACCCGCGACCGCTGGCATAATTGTCTAACCACTACGCCAAACGCGTCATCAAGTCAAATCGCTGTACAAGTAGGGTTGTTGTGTAAATGTTTGATTTTCGAATGAAAACCGGATAAAATAACTCGATTTTGTAAGTAGTCATGTCAATATTTAACGTAGGTAATTTTTGTTGATTTTTAAGAATTTCATTCGTAATAAACGAGAGTGATTCAAAAATAGAGCTAAGCTGATACTAAACTTCAGAATGCAAGCTTTTCGATTATCTGTTTTTTTTTATCAAAACAAATTTGTTGGTCAATAAGACGTAAATTGACGTAGTTAATCCATCAAATAGATTTATCAGAAATATGTAATTGATAAGATGGTAAATAATTAATTGATGCATCCGTATCAGAAAAATGTGCCCGATGTGTTATCTCAATAACAATTAGCAGATAATACAAATGCTAATAATTAAATACTTTAATAAAACTTCACTTCTCTTTATAACCGGGGAAAAAACTAGTAAAAAATATTAAATTTGAGTAACCGACTTATTACTTCATCATCATCATCGTTATCAGCCAAAGGACTGCTGAATCACGGTTTTCCACAGCGACCGATCACAAGCGATCTGCATCCAGTGTGATCCTGCGATCTTTACAAGGTCGTCTGTCCATCTTGTCGGTGGACGTCTTATGCTGCGTCTTTGGTCAAAGGGTCTCCAATCGAGAACTTTTCTGCCCCAAAGGCCAACAGTTCTCTCTATGTGCCCTGCCCATAGCCACTCATACTTACGAACTTCATGATCATAAAGCCTGGTTACCAAAAGTTATATAATTTATTGACTGCGTGTATTGGTTTTACAATATTTTTAACACTCACAGTGTCATATTTTATTCTTAAAAGATGAAATATGAAACCAAAAATTGCGCATGGGCGGGACTCGAACCAGCATCTTTCTGGCTAACCGGGCCAACTGCTCTTCCAATTGAGCTACCATGCTGTCGGTCCGACCGCGCGAAATTCTTGGTCTCATTGATACGTCATTTCGTGACGTTAGCACCATCTACCCGTCTGTTATTGCAACAGCTACTACATGTATTTTAATTACTTAGCCCTGCGAATTAGTAAGCTCAAGTAGCAATGCAGCAGGGCCAACAGGGCACATATCGCAAAGAACATGGCCGTTGGGGCAGGAAAGTTCTTTGGAGACCCTTTAATTGACCTGCCAAAGGCACAGCGTAAGACGTCTACCAACAAGATGGACAAACAACCTTGCAAAGATCGCAGGATCATACACTGGATGCAGGACTCTATTTTTTAATCACTTGCTTCAAGATCGCGAGTGATTTTCCGTTCTTCTCCCAGGTTCAGCAGTGGACGTTCCTTGGCTGATATGATGATTACGAAGTAAATGGGTACTGTTTTAGCTACGTGGTAAGAACAATATCATCGAATCCGAAAGCACTTTTAGCTCTTACTCTCCGTTTCATAGTACTTTAAGGCATTTTCTTTGACCAGGAGCTCTATTTTTGAATCACTCGCGTCAAGATGGCGTGTGATATTCAATGTTTAAAGTCGAATTTTAGGAATGAAAACCAGTCGTAAAATAGTAGTAAAATAGGGGCCTATGGTTTCCTGGTAGAGAATGCTTTTGGCATTAATTCCGCCATATGATATTGTAATCCTGATGTATCTTATTTGTTTCATTTGTTTTTTTATTATTTTTATGTTTATTTGCCGATTTTTACTGTGTGACTAGCATACTGACGCAGATTGACGCTTTGGGCGCTTGTAAGTCAGTACAATTTTGCTGTTAAGTAAATGAAATATGTATTTTTTTATGATAAAGCTTTCAATAAATAAATAAATCTATATGCAGATGAGTAAATAATAATATAAGTAGGTACCTGTTGCAACAGCGACCGCACACAACAAAACAACAAAACGCGCCATATTGATTTTCAGCTATTTTGCATTCAATAATGACGACGATTTGGCGAAAATGCCTTTCATTCTGTGTTTTATAGTTTTCTAATTATTATCTTTTCCAGCACGAGTACTGATATTGTAGATATCAGCTTATTTTAGATTGGAGAAACCAGATTATATGAATTTGAGGTAATTAAAGTACTTATGTAAGTAAGCCCGGTTGATTACCTTGATTAATTTGTTTACAATCGTAATGGGCGTGAATTTTATATTAAGTTAGGTTTTCGTACCCAAGTTAGGTGATAATATAAATATTGTAGACCCGGCTTCGCACGAGTGTAATTTTTTTTTTTACCGACTTAGAAAAGGAGTAGGCTATTAATTCGACTATTTTTTAATGTTTGTTACCTCTATATCAGTCATGTGTACACTGATTTTTTTTAAATCTTTAGATGGTTTAACTTCTAGTTGGTCCCCTTATTTTTGGATCACTCTCTTCAAGGTGGCGAGTGATTTTCGTTTAAAGATAAATTAAAAGTAAAAATAAAAAACACTCGTAATATTGACGCGAGTGATTCAAAAATAGGGCCCCTGATGATTGGTTCTTGGTGTAATCGAGGGATATCCTGAAATTTTAAAGGCACGTAAGTATATTTTATTGACATGTATATTATTCTTCTTTGGGTGTATTATTTACCATCATTCCTAAAACTAAGAGGGATTCTGTGATGCTATAATAATGTATATATAAGTTTCAGCTAATGATCGAATTTTCAAAATCGGTTAGAAAGTATTTATAGAGATTAAACCCTGTAATATAAATCAGCACAAACTTAACTCTGATAATATGAATTAGAGATGTGCCGACTATGACTTTGGCCGACTGGCCGACTAGCCGACTAGTCGGCAACAAAATGGCCGACTAGTCGGCTAGGCCGATCATTACTTTTGGTAAAATCCGGGTGACGTTGGAAATGAGATCTCTTTTAGGGATACGCCCACCTTTGTTCACATTGTGACTTTTTATATTTTCTGTACATCTTGTAAGTGCAATAAAGAATATATAATGTTCGTGAGCGCGCTCTCGGCTGTAGAATTGGCGCGCGGCCCGCGCCCACGCGGACCTTACTTACTATACTAAGATACTTCTAGTATTGTTTTATTTTATTAATTTCGAGATTGAATAACTTGGATGTCAAAGGAAGAGGTCCTATTTTTTATGTTATGAACCTACTTATTACCAATATTTATTTGCTTTAACCTATATTTTGTTATTTTATAAAAGACTAAAGGAAGAGTTCCTATTTAAATATTCTACCAATTATTAAATTGTATTGTAAACTGAAACTGTGATTCTTATAATAAAAAATAACAAGAGTAAAGGTACAATTTCATTTCAATCACTCTATTTTTTAAGCATTTTAACATGAGTGAGAAGCGGGCCGACTAGTCGGCGGATTTAGCCGACTAATCGCCGACTAGTCGCCGACTACAAAAATTGCCGACTAGTCGGCTTTACCGACTAGTCGGCGACTAGTCGGTACATCTCTAATATGAATTAAAAGTCATAGAAAAAACTCGTTTTCGAACGAAAATCAATCGACATCTTAAAGCGAGTGATTCAAAAATAGAGCTCCTGTCTTGAGTATAAGTACCCACTCAAGGTAGATAGAAACTGTTTACAGCACAATATATCACAGGTACAAGAAAACAGAGCAATACAAACAGACAAGTTATTGAAAGCTGCAAGCGATCTCTTCTACAACTATTGAATTAACGGATAATCTTTGTTATTCTAATCTGATAAAAAGGGATTAGGACTATATAGGAATTAGGATTATATTTAAATAAAATTCGTGCAATTGAAAAAATAACTATTTATTAGTAGCGAGCGACTATGTACAAGCGAAAAACAGGTCAAACTAAGCACGGTGGTATCTTATGCAGCTGTATTTTAATTATGCGACTATGTACAAGCGAAAATCAGGTTAAATTAATCACGGCGGTTTCTTAAGCAGCTGTTTAATAAGAGGTATTTTGCAACAAAAACATTTATTGGGAAGCGTTGGCGTCTGTCAATGTCCAATCATGAATCCGGCTTTCAACCCTGGGAGAAGGGGGCGTTGTTTCTCGTTCTCAAGAAGAAGACACCAGTGTTTCTGAGAACAAATAACATGAGTCAGCGTAAAAGATATCTTTTGGGTTTGTAGGGGAAGGCCCAATGAGCTTTTAAGGGTAAATATTTGATTTGGGCGTATTTAGTTGATTCCCCTGGCAGGTGGCAACTTAATATTTTTAATTTTCATATGACTTGGTGTGAAGTATAACATGTTTTACACATTTTTATGTAACAGGCTTCACTGTACCTAGCTTAGTGCCGAAGATATTTTAATTTGTACTTTTGGTGACAGGGTTATCAATTGGTGTTGACGGGAAATCAATATTCGATCGATCATTTTTGTATGAATCAAAAAAAAAATGGCAGTTTAAAAACAAATCAACAAAGTTTAAATAACTTTCTTTTTTTATTTCAATTGATCAACTAGGGGCCCTATTTTGAATTGAATCACACGCGTCAATATTACAAGTGGTTTTCGTTCGAAGACGAGTTTTTTTTATATGACTTTTAATTCATCTTCGAACGAAAATCACTCGCCATCTTGAAGCGAGTGATTCCAAAATAGGGCTCTAGATACAATATGTCTATTGTTGTTGTTACCCAGTCTTAGGCTGGCGGCCACCCATCCTCAAGCTGCCTCCGCTGCAGTTCCCGAGGTAAGCGTCCCAGTGTGTGTTGCAGCGGCGTCCCGTAAACCCGCCAGAGCGTAGGGATTCAGCCATGTAGTGGAACGATCTGGAAGAAATGATCAGCTTTAAAAAGCACATCAAAAACGGTCCACTTGCTTAGGATCTGTGATGACACAGTCAGAGGGCTGAGATCAAACAAGGGAAGTCACCGAAATCCTATCCTTTTCTTCTACCCTTTTATAAGCGAGCAATTCTTGTATGCTGGAGCCCTATTTTTGAATCACTCGCGTCAAGATGGCGAGTGATATTCAATGTTTAAAGTCGAATTTTTGGAATGAAAACCAGTTGTAATCTACACAAAAAGGATTTGAATAATCATTGCTCAATTTTGTGAGTACTCACGTCTAGATTTTGAGTGATTTCCGTTGATTTTTTATGTGTTTTCGAACGAATATCACACGCCATATACAAGCGAGTGATTCTAAAATAGGGGCCCTGGAGCCCTATTTTTGAATCACTCGCTTGGATATGGCGAGTGATTTTCATTCGAAAACGATTTTTTTTCTATGGCTTTTGACACTACGTCGAACGAAAATCACTCGCCATAACCAAGCGAGTGATTAAAAAATTGGGCCCCTGGAACTCGGAAACGGCTCCGACATAATATTATCAAGGGCTCCAACGATTTTCATGAAATTTTTGAATATAGGGATTTTCGGGGAAATAAAATCTATCTAGCTAGGTTTCATTTTCAGGTAATGACACTGTATTTTTTGGCACTGAAATAGAGCTAAAATTTTATTGGAGTACTAAGCTAGGCGGTTAAAGAACGCGTACACCCAGGCTCGAATCCAAGTACAACTGATTCTTTTCTGAATTTTATTTTATTCATCAGTGTTGTGAGCTTTTTTCTGTTTTTACAACAAAATACTTAGATATATATAAGCTTTAAACCAACAAAATAACAGTCATTGCAGGTGTAGCGCGTTTTCTATGATCCTGTATCTTTTATCATTATATCAGGCTTTGCCCCAAATGCCATGTATCTCGCAAACTAGCTTGCTAGGTGAATACGGTCATTTTTCTCTAGATAACTTAGTTTATTTTCATCCAGCACCTCACCTCTCCCAAGTCCTGCTAATCAGTAAGCTCAAGTGGCGATGGGCAGGGCACATAGCGCGAAGAACTATTGGCCGTTGGGGCAGAATATATCTAGATTGGAGACCATTCGACTAAGGCGCGGCGTAGGAGGTCCACCGACATGATAGATGAACTTGTAAATATCTCAAAATCTCACTGGAATTGAGACCGCTTACAAGTCGCTATGAAAAGCTGTGAGGGAGGCCTATGTTCAGGTGGAAGTCCTTTGTTTGATAATGATGATGATGATCTTATTATGATTGTAAAGAGCATTGACCCCGCATTCAGGCATGTTTAACTTCTTCTGTGAGAGTGACAGTCGATGCTGCCTTCTTTAAGCTATCTGGGCCCCTATTTTTGAATCACTCGCTTGGATATGCCGTGTGATTTTCGTTCGAAAACGATTTTTTTTCTATGACTTTTGACACTACGTCGAACGAAAATCACTCGCCATCTTGAAGCGAATGATTTAAAAATAGGGCTCCTGGTTTGCTTTGACTCACCTCTCATGGTTGCAAACGGCGTTGATTCCGCACCCAGGCATGTTGTTGCCGCCATTAGGGTAGAAGTCGACCTGAGCTAGTGGCTCTAACCAACCACTGATGCCAGCACTTGTATGGATCACCTCGGTGTAGCGACCGTCGTTGCGACGGAAGAGGTCGTTGGCTTCCCAACGGGAGGAGGGGTCCAGGCCTGAAAGAAATGTTATTATAGTTGATAGGTATTTATCGGTTCATCCGTTTGGAGCTATTTCTTTGTTCTGTGGGAGCTACAATACCACAGACAGTACACAACCAGACAAGTTAAACTTAAAAAAACCGGTTAAGTGCGTGTCGGACCCGCGCACTGAGGGTTCCGTGCCACCCTTAACTGAATTCAGGGTCCACTTACTTTCACTTAACGAAAACATCACAATATATTGCGACAGCAAAAATAACTTTGTTTTTCATAGTGTTTGTATGAAAGACAAAGTTATATTTGCGGTTGATAAAATTGTGCAATATCTCAAAAACTACTGGTTCGATCTCCTTCAAACCAATTTTCGTTGCAAGTTTTTGTTGAGATCTACATCATATATTTTTTTCAAAATTTTCACTTTCTTAGTTCAAAAGTTAGAGGGGGGGGACGCCCATTTTACCACTTTGGAAGCGTCTATATCTCAAACCTTACACTTTTAGAAAAAATGGTTTTAGAAACCTCAACATCATTTTAAAAGACCTATCCATAGACACCCCACACGCATATGTTTGAGTAAAAAAAATTTTTTAGGTTTTAGTTTCATGTATAGGAGCCCCCCCTTAAATATTATTTTTTCTTACTTTTTGTATCTGAATCGGAAAACGGTAAACAAAATACACCTACCTACCAAGTTTCATCTATGTAATGCTTATATTTTCAGAATAAAGTGGCTGTGACATACGGACGGACAGACAGACAGACAGACTTGACGAAACTATAAGGGTTCCGTTTTTTGCCATTCGGCTACGGAACCCTAACAACTCTCTGTTATTGCATCGGGAGTTAAAAACACTCGCATTTATACACTTATACATACATAATTAGACACACACACTCACTCACACCACATACTCACCACACACAAGTGATCTCAAAACCAGCGCCACTGGCTTGCCATGGCAAAGAGCTGAGTGGGGACCATTTTGGTTACACATCGTAATTGTAGGTATTTAATATTTTTTTGTTTTGTAATTTAAGTTAATGTCTTTACATGGTTTTACTTTTGATTTCCTATTATGTTTGTAATTTGATGTGAAGTGTACCAAATAAAAATGTTTTCTTTCTTTCTTTCTTTCTTATCTTGAAGGTGCTAAACACCTCTAAGAAAGGCAGAGGCCTCTGATCTGGTGGTCTAAGATTAAGAGAGACCTCGAGGTAAGGTATATAAGGTCTATATCTATTCTGTGGTTCAAGAGTATCTAAACGACACGTATGTGTGGTCTGTCCAGCCTGCACCGACTGATGTATGTACTTACCTTACCTATGATTTTGATTTTACGGCAGCTAGTGGTGACTGAGTTTGTTCCGGCGTTTCTTTTCAGCACTTGCTTAATTATTGTCTGTGTTCAGTCTCGAAGCGCTGGTAGGGCCCAAAAGGTAAGGAGACATGTTTCGGACCTTTCAGGGCAATTTTTTTTTTACTTCATATTTGACGATAAACAAATGTCATTTCATGACCTAAATTGAAATAAAAAATTTGAATTTGAATTTGAATTTGAGGAAGCCCAATTTTCCGAGAAGACAACCCAGGATAGAATATCTTGTCGCAGATGTGTGAGGAGATCAGGAGACCCGACCCCAGATGATGGGGATAGGGAAGCAAGAAGAAGAAGAAGAGTATTAGATTAGACTTACCAGTGATATACTCAATGGTTCCGCTCACAGTCCTGCCCAAGATACCAGCAGCGTGACCTCCAACACTGAACCCAATGACGTGGTACTGGTTCACTCTGGCTCCAGTCTGGTTGTTCAGCCAGTTAATGAAGGCTGCTGCTGCACGAGCTGGTGATGATGGAGAAAGTTAGCGAAGAGTTCTGGCATTTCTAGGGGTCCGTACCTCGAAAGGTAAAAAACGGAACCCTTATAGGACACTTCGTTGTCCGCATGGTCTGCTATAGGTAAACCGATCCATTGAGACTTCGCCTTCGTGGCGGCGGGGTGCGGGGGCGAGAGCGGGGTGCTTAAGGGGTGCGGGTGGCGTGGACTCACCCGCCCGCGTCGGTCACACACCCTACTCTCGCCTTCCCCGTGCCCCTCCACCCCACCGCTTGGCAGGCAAAGACTCTATATCCGCGGTCTACCTATCTAAAGTTACTACAGATTAAATAATAATTCAATCTCTTTCAACATCTAAGTGGGACTTGCGCATGATGATTTAACCCAGGATTAAGCTAACCCTGGATTAAATCAGCATGCTGATGATTAAATTTAGGATTTGCGTAATCCTGGGTTAACTCATCATGCGCATGTGGGCCTAAGAGACTGAGAGACAAAAGTCATGAGTAATTTAAAACATTCTAAACCGTGGGTAAGTAGTTGTAGTACCGAGTGTAAGCCAGGTGTAACAGATTTTCAGCCTCATTATTTTTTACTCATCTGCCAACTGTCCGCAATTTTGCATAGTGGTCACCACTTTGTCAAAAAGATTACATGATCAGTGATTTTGACTTTCAAACTATAACACTAACTTTTCACTACTCAACTCTAACTTAACACTCCTCCAAAAAAAGTGAAAGCCTAGGTTAATTCCCTTTTAAACAAATATTCATTTCATTTCACTGGTCACTTACCAACGTTAGCAGCGTTGGGTCCCCAATGGTTTCCAGCACTCCAGTCCACCACAATCACGTTTACATCTTCGCCAGCTAGGTAAGCTGGAAAAAATATATTTAGTTCAATCATGAATCAAGTTTTTATACGCAGGTAACTCTTCAATTTCGTTGTTTCTCTACGAGATCGAACAGAAACGTTGAGATACGTAGAAGAATTAGGGGTCTAGCGAGGATTTGGGGGTCCTAATTCAACAAAGAATTGTTATAGAATTATTTGATACATATTTGATTAATACTATGTATAGTATGTACATATTATATCGTGGTGGTTTCGCTGGAAGGATACCTCCTCGCAGCGCAACGCAAATCTCCCGAAATATGGACTTGAGCGGTAAGCGCTCACAAAATTGATCTTTATTTTTTGAAATCTCTCCTGTGTGGATTTCAATGCAACTGATTTCATTCCAAAACTGGACTTTAATGCCAGACATAACTTAAAGGCCATCTTGACGCGTGATATTCACTGAATCAAAAATAGGGTCCCAGTACTGACGCAACACCATTCAAGAAAGCTGATGGTACCTGGCACCAGGTTCCTGTTGCAGCCAGAAGTGGCAGATCCCAACCAGCCGTGGATGAGCACTGCGGTGCGTCGGTTTGCTCTGAAGTTGCTGTTCCTCACTGAGTTGGCGTTGTTCATCACTAAGGCCTGGCTATTGGTCGGGTTCTGTCTGGGAGAAATGAAGATGAGGAGTTTAATATCGGACTATGAAATCAAGATAGAAAGATTTTCGACATATTATTATCATCCGACTATGAATCCAGGAGCCCTATTTGTGAATCACTCGCTTGGATATGGCGAGTAATTTTCGTTCGAAAACGAGTTTTTTTCTATGACTTTTAATTCATCTTCGAACGAAAATCACTCGCCATCTTGAAGCGAGTGATTCAAAAATAGGGCCCAAGATAGTAACCCCCTATCTGGATAAATTGAACTTATGTTCTCTTTGGTGGTAGTGTTGGTGGTTGGGTCACCTTTCGACTTCAATAATCAGACTTAGTACTAATACTTAGTTACTACTAGCACAAAATATGCATACTAGTCTGATTATAATAACACTATGTTAGTAGCGTCATCTATACTAATACGACGTTTGACCACGTCGACGTCACTAGACTGCTGAAGGATATCAACACCCTGAAGGCAAGTCTGGCCGAGGTAAAGTTTAAGTTGGAAGCCTCAGAAAACACTATTAGTGAATTGCGTACCGAGATAGTTGAGTTACGACATACTAAATCGGTATGTAGGTCACATGAGGCATCCAACGTAAACGCGAGTAGTGGCAAAAACACCTCATCGCCGTCAAGCGCCGAGTCAGCGAAACTGGACTCTTCGCCGGTCATTGCCGTCGCCGGCGCAAGCGATACGTCACCCGACTCACGTTCCATCAATATGCGAATGACGCTGCCTGAGCCTACGTTACCTTCTCGTGCGTATGCATCTGCCGCCGCTAGCCAACCTCCCGTCCAAAATAAGCGGCAAAACAAGAAGCCTTTGGATCAACCAAAGACTGAGAAGCGCATTGCTGCGCCGAAAGTGTCCCGTAAAGGGGAGCCCGATACGGATGGCTTCATCAAAGTGGAGCGCAAGAAGAAGAAGCCCGTCAGCCGCAATCAATGCGGTACCGCACTGACCGGACCAAACATCCTGCTTCGTCCTGCGATTCCGACGACTCAGTTGTATGTTTCTCGCCTGCATCACACCACGAAGGCTGAGGAGGTCATGGAATACGTGCAGAAGAAGACCAACTATACTCTTCGGGTCGTCAAGTTGGAGTCTAGTCGCAATGTAAATTTTAATTCCTTTGTGATTAGAATTCCGTCTGCAACGTTGACGACCTTCATGAAAGAAGATTTTTGGCCGAAGGGTGTCGTATTCCGGCGTTTTCGCGGAAGTCTACGCGACACCAAGAACAACACATAGAGCGTGTAAATTTAATTTGTTTATTTTGATCATATTGTATGTTTGTTAGTCTGTAAGGTATTTATTTTATGGGCCTGTATTTCATTATCTGTTGCCTGAAATAAACGATTATTATTATTATTATACTAATATTATACTAATATTATAAAGCTGAAGAATTTGTTTGTTTGTTTGTTTGTTTGAACGCGCTAATCTCCGAAACTACTGGTTTGAATTGAATAATTCTTTTTGTGTTGGATAGTCCAGTTATCGAGGAAGGCTATAGGCTATATAACATCACGCTGCGACCAATAGGAGCAAAGATATAGTGGTAAATGTGTAAAAAACGGGAGAAAGAAGGCACTATTCCACGCGGACGAAGTCGCTGGCAAAAGCTAGTAGTAAATAACAGCATTTCATTTGCCATACAAATCAAACGGAGGTTTCAGAAATCAAATATGCAATTCCCTTATTCCTAAAAATTAGTCTATGGTTATCTCATTTTAAGTTACTAATGTAACTTACTAAAATTGGTTATTGTCATCCAAAATCGGTATCGTTTGACAGCTTTTACTTGTTCTTCTATTCCGATAGGAATATTAATTTTATGATCCAGACTTATTAGAGCCGTACTAGATATTAACCGACCAATTTAAAAACTAGGTAAGTATACTTTACTGATTTTTCGGATGCTTTTAGTCTTGGTTTATGCCTAGACTATCTTTTTTTCAATAACGGGAGAGATTAGATGTTAAATGACGATGTCAAATGACGGTTGACAACGCCATCAAATTACTACATGAATAAATCTTATCATATAAATGAAACCTTAATTTCCTTGGTCACGTGAAAGCCTGGAGCCCTATTTTTGAATCATAAAAAATCATAAAAAATAGGGGCCTGGACCGATTTCGCTTATTTAATATTAATTAATAATAAGCGGAATATTGAGCGGAAAATTGGAAAATTCAAGAACGGGGCCGGGGCTGGTTGGTGCTGGGTCCGCTAGTAACTGATAAAATTGGCCTTACCTGGTGAACAGATGATACCGCGTCTGGGTGTTAGCATTGAACCTGGCGTTCCTGGCCAGGTCGCTCATCTTCACCCAGGTGTCGACCATGTGGATGGAACCCTCATCATCATCAGCTTGTACGTACTGGAACCGCTGGTCTTCGGGAGCCAGCTTCATCAGGACGGGATCCTGAACCGGCAAGGCTGGGAGAAAATGATATTGAATAATTTGGATTTGGAATAATAAAAATTTGAGTGTGTATGTTTGTTACTTCTTCAGGTCTAAACGACTTGAGCGTTTTTATTAATTAATATATGTATACTATGCTATAATTCTGCCCCGGTGTCGCAGCAGTTAGAGGGTCGCATTTTAAAGCGATGGCTGCGCCAGAGGTCCCGGGTTTGATTGCCGGGTAGTGCCAAAAATATATATAACTGGGTTTTTCTGTTCAGAAATTCTCAGGGAAGCCCGGAGTTTGGAAGTTGGCGGTGTTTCACCCCCGTGCCTCGGAAAGCACGTAAAGCCGTTGGTTCTACGCCTGATCTCTCTCCGGTCGTGTCAGATTGCTGTCCCATCGGGCTATGAGAGTGAAAGGAATAGAGAGTGCACCTGTGTTTGCGCACACACTTGTGCACTATAATATGTCCCGCGCAGTCGGTTAGTCGTTGTGACTGGCCACCGTAGTCGAAATCGGCTAGGCGAACTATAATTCATTCAAATGTTTCTCGAGATCCGAAATTTACTCGTACGTAGATGAAGCCGCGGGGAACCGCTAATTTATTTAAATTTACGGTTTATTTACCTGAGATGGCCGTAGCCACTGCTAGCAGGATCACCACTTTACCGGAAATCATGTTTGGACACCTTTGCTGTTCTGCATACGATTACTGATGTATTTATTCGCTTGCACTGACGGATTAGGGTGCATGGGTGCGATAAGACATCAGTGCGTTTTAGGGATGACAAAAACGATTTTGGAAACTTATAAATTTATAAAAGTATTGTAGTTGAGGTGCTCGTAGCGCAGTGGTGGCAGCGCTTGGGTAGTAATACCGAATTTAAGCAACTTACGGCGCGGGCGGTGTTTGGATGGGTGACCATTCCGACCATAAGTGACGTATATCACGAGCATCTCCGTACTTTGGAAGGCACGTTAAGCAGTTGATCTCGGCTAATACCGGTTGATATTAGTCGTTAAGCCAAGTCAGAGGCCCTATGCTTGATAAAATCTGACAGCAAGGTTGGTCGCTTGCCTTGCAAACACCCCTCCGCCAATCCGCACTGAGCCCGCGTGGTGGAGTATGGCTCATACTACCTCATATTTGGGGTAAGGCCTTTGCCTAACTTTACTTAACTTTTATGCTTACAGGCTAACTTTACTTTACTTTTATTGTAGCTGATTGTGGACGGCCATCAGATATGGTGGTTAGCTGCGAATATTTCCAACCAAACAGCGGCAGGATTACCTGAATGGAGTGGGGAGTATTAGTGGCCCACTATCCATCCATCCATCCCACTATTAGTGGGATGGGCTGCTCTATTACCTACAATATTCAGCGACGATCCTGTGATATGGCGAGTAAACGCCGCCATTCAATAGCGTTCCTCTGGTGTTGAGTTGCAGCAACATCAGTTCTGGCAGAGAGCTGAAATAGTATTAGGAATATCTTATAAATGGCGGGAATCCCCCGGTTCTTGAACAGCGGTGTGGAAGAACTTTACTTAACAAGGAAATGTGGATTTAGCATAAATGTACTTATGCTAAATCCATTATCCGACACGTTTGGTGTATTGGTTAACGCTTCTGACTAATACGCCGGCCGTCGCGGGTTCGAATCCCGCAAGGGGCAAATGTTTGTGTGATGAGCACGAACATTTGTCATGGATGTTTAGTTGTATTTAAGTATTTATGATAACAGACGACAGATGAGACGACCTTTTAAAGATCACACTGGATTCCGACTGCTTGCAACCTGGAGCCCTATTTTTGAATCACTCGCGTCAAGATGGCGAGTGATATACGTTCGAAAACACATAAAAAATCAACGGAAATCACTCAAAATCTAGACGTGAGTACTCACAAAATTGAGCAATGATTTTTCAAATCCTTTTTGTGTCGATTACAACTGGTTTTCATTCCAAAATTCGACTTTAAACATTGGATATCACACGCCATCTTGACGCGAGTGATTCAAAAATAGAGCTCCTGTCCTGTGAGAACCCTCGGGGAGGCATGTTTAGCAATAGACGTCCATTGGCTGTTGATGATGATGATAATCATGATGACTAGAAAATAACTCTTGGTAGCAGGGCCCCTATTTTTGAATCACTCGCGTCAAGATGGCGAGTGATATTCAATGTTTAAAGTCGAATTTTGGAATGAAAACCAGTTGTAATCTACATAAAAAGGATTTGAAAAATCATTGCTTAATTTTGTGAGTACCTACTCACGTCTACATTTTGAGTGATTTCCGTTGATTTTTAATGTGTTTTCGAACGAAAATCACACGCCATATCCAAGCGAGTGATTCAAAAATAGGGGCCCAGAACTAAGGTTTGTTTTTCATTGATCGACGAATATTGTAAACAATCTTTTAAACTTTTAAAGTAATATCAGTAAATAAAATTAATTAACTATTTGATTTATGAAATATCTCAGTGTTCAACAATGAAATACGCAAGTAAGTAGGTTGTGAATTACTTATGTGTTACTTACGTTTGTCTTAATTAAAAATATGAATCTTATTGTTTTAATGGAATGTCAAGATTGTTTACAATATTCGACAAGCTAAGAAAACGGACTTTAAATAAGTGAATGAACATAACAACCAACCCTAGTACAAAAGTTATTAATATAATTCAAATTCATTATCATTGGTTTAAGTAGGCTCTAAAATTAATCAAACAGACTGAAAAGCTCTGTTTGAACAGATAAGATTCGTCGCTATATAAAATTGCAAGAAAAATCTAATACTGATTTTGAAGCAGTGCAATGGGGTTTCTAGAATTAAATAAGTTTTTTTTCTCGACGATGCAATGAAAGCAAAAGTTTTCATCAGCTAAATATATAATATAATATGCGCCAGACAACACACCAATTGTCTGGTTTCGTGGTAAGGACGACTAAGGTGGCCAGTCACAACGAATAACCGACTGCGCAGGACATATTATAGTGCACAAGTGTGTGCGAAAACACAGGTGCGCTCTCTATTCCTTTCACTCTCATAGCCCGATGGGACAGCAATCCTGAATTCCTGACACGACCGGCGAGAGATCAGGGCCCCTATTTAAGAATCACTCGCTTGGATATGGCGAGGGATTTTCGTTCGAAAACAATTTTTTTTCTATGACTTTTGACACTACGTCGAACGAAAATCACTCGCCATCTTGAAGCGGATGATACAAAAATAGGGGCCCAGGCGCAGGACCAACGGCTTTACGTGCTTTCCGAGGCACGGAGGTGAAACACCGCCACATTTCAAGCTCCGAGATTCCCTGAGTATTTCTGAACAGAAAAACCTAGGTACATATTTTTGGCCCGACCCGGGAATCGAACCCGGGACCTCTGGCGCAGCCGTCGCTTTAAAATGCGACCCTCTAACCGTTGCGCCACCGGCAGTTAAGGGATGGGCTTCTCTATTAAAAGATCAATATTCGGAGGGAAACCACCAAACTATCTTCGCTAATTTGGAGTTTAGAAAGAACTCTACTGACAAGAGCCTTAGCTCTTTTTGATTATGTTATGAATACATCATCGACCTTTTCGTAACCTGCGTGTAAGCAATTCATCCGTCATTCTAAGCTGCTTACGTTATTAATTTATCATCTTGATAAGAATGCATCACTTTAAAATTAGGATTAGTAAAATTACAGTTTATCTTCCTATAATCTGACCTAAGAATGTACAAGTATGACACATACTCGTACTTGTCTGGGTACTCGAACGTAATTTAATTACCTAGCTCTGTTATTATAACATCGCGTAACAAATCCTAAAGTTTCTACGGAACATGAAATAAGGTTTCAAGTGTATGTATTTAACGTGTAGTTATAGGTAGTTATTTATCTATTTTTATTTCTTTACTAGCGGTCCCCTGCGACTCCTGCGACTCCTGCGAGTCCTGCGACTGCGTCTTCGCGTTTTGAATTTGCTCCCTCCACTCCCGTCGCAACAGTCATGTTTTATAGCCTAGAGCCTTCTCCGATAAACAAGCTATCCAACGCAAAATATTTTTTAGATCGGTCTAGTAGCTCCTGAGTTTATTAAGTTCAAACAAACAAACTGTCTAAATAATCTCAAGAACTACTGGCTGGCTGGACAGATTTAAAAATATGGAAGGATTCGCGCTAGTATGTCCCACACTCCCGCCTACACTGTTCTACTCAACTTAACCAAATAAAACGCATATTAAGAAAAAAAGGACTTTGTTAATTTATTTTTGAGACAATTTAAATCAATTAGGTTTTAAAGAACGAACGCAGTGAAAAAAATAAGAAAGGCGGCCCACTCTCGAAATTGGCTGTATGGCTTAGTGCTAAGGCCGTTACTATGTCTTAGACAAAAAAAGCTTTGTGACTTGACAGCTGTCAGTATGGCTGTCACCAAAGGCCAGTGACGCCCTGTTTGTTTATAAAGTAATCGATTACCATATTAGATTACTAATCGTATTCATTCTTCAAATTAAACACGTTGATAACTGCATTCATATTAAAGGTGAACTAAGAAGCTGTCATTTTTGCTGCAAATAAGCTTCACCAATTAGAGTAAATTTGTTAACATACAAAAAAAACCCTGTAAAAATAACTTAAATTTTAATTCACAAATAACATATTCGCGCAATTTAAAAAGAGACGATCTTCCGTCTCTCTTAAAAGGTGAAAATTTAAAATGAAGAGATAAAGGTAAATGAAGCAGTATTTTTCTCCTCGGTAGGTATCTACTTTTCTACGCACCGGGCAATAGAAGCGAAAGAGATGAGTAAACTTTTTGAACGGACAGAGTCAATTTCTTTATCATTTTTCATTAAATTACTTTCGTGTATAAAAAAATAATAAATAAATTGTTTATTAAAATTTAACATGATGGTGATAATATGGCACAACACAAACTATGGTTTTCATTCACGAAGTATCGAATTATATCTTTTCTAATCTAGCATAGATAATTTTTTAATGGTAGTAGTAACATTTGTTTACAATTTGAATATACTAACTAAACATTGAATGAAAGTATCCGCTTCTTATTCACGAACTAATACATTTTTCTAATTAAATTGAGAACTGTTTTATTAATACGATTCAATAAATGGATCGATTGTTTGAGAACGATAACCGATTACTTACGCACGCACACCATCCCATCACTAAAGTCATTGAAAAAACTGCTTTGATTTTCTGTGATTTTATTTTTACTGTAAAAAAATCCAGACAAAACACAAATTAGTATTATCAAAAATAATAGAAAGCTATACATAAATAGAACGTTTAATAGTTGCCGTGATATTTTTAAGATGGAATAAAGTTTAACCAACAAACAATATGGGTAAAAACAAGATGATTGCCAAGAGCTGCCCAAAATGTGAGATGCAGGTTTGTACACACTTTCTACTACTTTTACTTCCTTCTACTTTTATAGTGTATTTTTAGGCAGTTTAGGTTGGTGCCTTGTAAGAATAATTATTTTCATAATCCCAGTCCTACCTCTTTATGATTAAAATTAAGGTATTTACTACTTGTGTAAGTCACAAGTAATGATGTGTTACAAACAAGCTCGCTCAATCTGCAGGTAGCAGTAGCATCAAAGTCCTGCAAATGTGGCCACACATTCTTTGCTGCCCGCCGCGGGGCGGACTGTTTGCCCGCAGCTGAGGATCTGAAACGACGCACAGGGAGAGTGAGGAGATCAAGAACACAGTTCTATGACGCTCAGCATTATCAGAAGCAGATTAAAAAGAGGGTGAGTGTTAATCTTTAACTACTGTAAATAATGACTCCCAAATTCCAGATTGGGGGTGATTTAGTCACTACCTTGAATATGGCATGTATCTTTCGTTCGAAAACTTACTAAAAATCCATGAAAATCATGCGATATATAGACATGAATACTCACAAAATTAAGTTCTTATTTCTATATCTTTTTAATCACTTCCGTGGCGAGTTAAACTGATAATCATTTAAAAGATCATTAATTAATTAATATCATGCTCCATCATGATGCGAGTGATTCAAAAATAAGGCTCCTAGAATAGAATACCAAGGCTACAGCTATGTAACAAGATTCATAATCATATATTGTCATATTCGTTGTCTGGTATTCATATCACAGGAAAGAAGCTCAAAACCAAGACAATTGGTGTGTTGTCTGGTGCATATTTATTTTGTATAACATAATCAGTGGTCCCCGCCTCACAGCAGGTTTCTGAGTTTGGCGTTGAAAACAATCTTGACCTAAGTATGGCTCAACATTATTTCTGTTTCTGAATTAAGTTTAAGTGTAGTTTGAGCATTTGAGGTTGAGAATTCTCAAATTGAACATCAACTACTGCTTAATTCAAAATTTGCGTTGCACAATACAACTGACAGTACTCAAATCCTGCTCACTGTAAACCTAAGCTTCTGTCAGCTAAGCAATCCAATGTTAGTCAACATGTTTTGCTTCTAATCATACTTTGTTGTAGTACACACAATAAATGGTGGACAACTTAAAGTGATTTGCTATTAGCTAATTAAGTAATTAGTATTTTTTTTTATAGTTGCAACATAACTTAGTGTATCTACAATAAAACAACAATTTTACGGATTGATTTCGCGAACGTTTATTTTATTGTTGTTGTTTTATTGTAATGAGTATTCGCGTAAACTTCAGAACCAATTAGTGTATCTATTCATAATTTTTGTATCATTGGTATGACTAGTACATTTTGGTATATTACCAATAATTTGGATAAAATTAGAGAAAGCGTGAATCTGAGAAAGGATGTACGGTACTTTTAAAACAGAAATTATTATTAACACGTTCCGGGACACTATTATAGACAAAATAAATGTTTTATTGTTTTCACGCCTAGGTAGGCGTTCAGTGTCCCGGATCGTGTTAAATATGGTTTCATCAATGAAAATCCAATATTTGCATGGGTGAAACCTTGGGGCTATAGGTCGACCACAAAACTGATACGTTTCTGACAGTGTTTCTGACGTCACTTTTGTCGCCTTTGTTTTCATTTCCCTCCCAATCAATGTACTCCTGATCATTGCTATGAACTAAACGATTTTTCTTTTACTCATATTATTAATGTGCAGTACTTTATTTGGGAGAAAAATACAACAAAAGTGACGTCAGAAACGTCTCAGTTTCGCGGTTTACCTATAATAGTGTTATCAAAATAATAGAAATACTTTATTTCATTTCAGTCTCCCAAAAAGAGATCATTGTCACGCTCACTAGACTACGATTACAAAGGAAAAGAGAAAGAAAGTGGTAAGTTCCGAGCCCAATTAATATTGATTTAAAAGTGTTTTCCTGTACCTATTTCCCTATAGTAGTATTAAACACTCTTTACTGCCTCGGTGGCGCAGCGGTGAGAGGGTCGCATTATAAAGCGACGGCTGCGCCAGATGTCCCGGGTTCGATTCCCGGGTCAGGCCATAAATATGTACCCTTTTCGTTGGGGTTTTCTGTTTAGAAAATTCTTAGGGTGGCCCGGAGTTTGGAAGTTGGCGGTGTCTCACCACCCCCGTGCCTCGGAAAGCACGTAAAGCCGTTGGTCCTGCGCCTGATCTCTCTCCGGTCGTGTCAGATTGCTGTCCCATCGGGCTATGAGAGTGAAAGGAATAGAGAGTGCACCTGTGTTTGCGCACACACTTGTGCACTATAATATGTCCCGCGCAGTCGGTTAGTCGTTGTGACTGGCCACCGAAGACGAAATCGACTAGGGGGACTATTATTATTATTAAACTCTAGCTTCCTCTGCGGTCATAAATCATTCATGACCTTGGAAGTAAGCTGTGCACGCACTTTTTGATGATTGTGCAGTGTGCAGTGCAGCACTACGCCTCCACGTAAGGCCTGTGAGTGTAAAAGAGAGATAAGAATGCGCTGTCGCAGTCCCACGTTTTATTGCCGCAAAGGGAGCGAGTGTTTAAGAGGATCGTGTGCGCGCAAGCTTCCATACAAAAGAGAAAACGTTTTCCACCCCTTAAACGTTGTCTGATTTTGACATTTTTTTTACATGTTAGAAATATTTTGAAAAACTAACTCGTACGTTTTTTTATATTGTATGTTTTAGAAAATATAAGAACATAAACATTCACGTTTTTGACAAAAAAATATCTTCGGAATTTCGTCCATTTTTAACTAATCAAGCCTATAAACAAAAAAATCGAAGACGTACAAGCGTAGTTCAGGATGTATGAAAACGAATAAGAGCAAATTTGTCTCATTCCATAAAGGTTTACGGGTAGGTAAACGTTTTCCCCCGCAAGCACATTTCGACCGTTGGCGTTCGAAATGTATGAAAACTCGCGCTGCGCTACGGCTGCGCACGATCCTCTTGATCTACTTTATAAAAATAAGTTGGGTTTTCCTTCCTGACGCTATAACTCCAGAACGCACGAACCGATTTCCACGATTTTGCATTCGTTGGAAAGGTCTCGGGCTCCGTGGGGAAAAATTCTCATAAAACGGGGCTGGGGGCGAAATGACGTTCGCTGGGACCGCTACTATAAATCGTATTGTATCATTCTAGCTACAGCGGTGGCACGGCGCAGACGCGCGCTCCGTCGTGCGAAGCGCTCCCCGCCCGCCTCAGGAGAACGCACCAGGGACCCCACACCTCAGTTGCGGCCCGCTCAGTTAGCACGGTGCAAACTCATTCTTAGCGAGATTAATCGCAAGCTACAGGCTGTCACTTGGGCGCCGCCATCTTAGATTTGGCAACACCATCTTTAAAACCGATCATGTGTTGGTTTTGTCATATTTCGTGTTCTCATGTCTCATGAGTGAGGTTTGGATTTCGCTGTCTACTTACGCGCTGCATGCAAACTTATACGTAGCGAGACAAACCGCGCGCCGCCATCTTAAACGTGGCGCCAGCTTAATCTGTCGACGACATCTTAAATCAAAGGAAGCCATCTTATGAGCGACCTGTAAGGGTTAACCAATGCATAGTAAGATCAACCGCAAACTACAGGCTGTGACTTGGGCGCCGCCATCTTAAACGTGACGCCACGCCAGCTTAATCAGTCGACGCCATCTTAAATCTTAAGACGCCATCTTATTAGCGACCTGTAAGGGTTAACCAATGCATAGTATGATCAACCGCAAGCTGTTGGGCGCCGTCATCTAAGATTGAAGCCATCTTGTAATCTGTCATGTCAATGCCGCCATCTTGTCTGTCATGTTAGATTTGAATCAGATGATAACGGTGATGCTTTGCTTCAGTTGCGGCCAGCTTATGGCCCATTTACACGAGGCCAGTAGCACTGGCGCCAGCAAAATCGAAACCGTTCTATCCTATTGGACTGGCTTCGTCCACTGGCTTGGGCCAGTCCAATGCACTGGCCTGGCTCTGTTTTCACGAAGCCAATACTAGCCTGGCTTATTGGACTGTCTCGTCTACTGGCCTCGTGTAAATGGGCCATTAGTTAGCACGGTGCAAACTTATTCTTAGCGAGATAAATCGCAAGCTGTGACTTGGGCGCCGCCATCTTAGATTGACGCCATCTTGGGAGCTGTCATGTCATGTCAATGCCGCCGTCTTAAATCTGTCAACGCCATCTTGTAGGCTGTAACGGGGAGCCACCATCTAGATTTGAATCGTAAAATCAGCGTCGTCCCCCACTCCATCTAACTTTTAAACTAAGCGAGTGTAAATTTTGTGGAAGTACGAATCCCTAATTCAGTTAAAGTTAGCACGGAACCCTCAGCGCGCGAGTCCGCCTCGCACTTGGTCGGTTTTTTACTCTTAAATCTCTGATATGTAATTTAAAATCGCGGCCACACACATAACCGACTGTAAGAAGTGAAATTGCCTTAGACATTGATGAATGAATAATTTGGCTGAAAATTTTATACCTATAACTAAACAATAAATTATTGATTGATTGATTGATTGATTGGAGTGGTCTGCCTCAAGTTTTAAGATTAACCATTATAACCTGGTTATCGTAAGAATGGGTCTGTCACTGTCACAGCGCGCATCAAGGAAAAGTGTGCGAAAATGGACTGTATTGACACGAAGCGGACGAACGCGGGTGAGTGAGCGGGGTAGCGGGGAGAAACATGACATGCTTGACAGGTCCATTCTAACGATTCACTTAAACTAGTCAACTGCGACGTAGGCATACAGTACCGTACCATGAGTTTACGACGGTTTTACTCGCTAGCGACTACGTAAAAAAAGTCTATGGAAAATGGCGCCCCTAGCGGTCACTTGCAGAACTATTTCCCATACAAAAAGTTACGTCGGCGCTAGGGAGTAAAACCGGCGTAAACTCATGGTACAGGTACGGTACAGGGCCCCAATTTTGAATCACTCGCTTGGATATGGCGTGTGATTTTCGTTCGAAAACACATTAAAAATCAACGGAAATCACTCAAAATCTAGACGTGAGTACTCACAAAATTAAGCAATGATTTTTCAAATCCTTTTTGTGTAGATTACAACTGGTTTTCATTCCAAAATTCGATTTTAAACATTGAATACCACACACCATCTTGACGCGAGTGATTCAAAAATAGGGCCCCAGTAGTGAGGCGGCGCGTCATATCCCCTTAGACAAGCTCTAATAATTATGATATGATTTATCATAATGTAATGAAAAACAATGTGTAATTAAATCTCAATGTTTTATCTTTGTAATATATTATGTAACTGATATTGATTAGTTGTAAATAAATAAATATTATCATAATATAATGCCTTTAGTAATTTTATCTCTTCTATTATTTTGTTTGTTTCTTTTGTTTTATAACATCGAATGGGATGGGTGATGTAAAAAAAACTATTTGTATGTAAAATATAACATATATCTCGAAAGTCACACATTTTTATCAGCACCTACAATTATTACAGTGATTAGCTTTTGATTTCACCTCTAGGTCATTCAAACGTGGGTATACATTGCCTCCAATAATAATTATTATGACTTAGTGACTAAAACAGCCAGGCCATTATTGTAGGCGCACTTCACTTATTATTTTGTCAAGTTTTTAGGATTTTGTGTTAAGTCTATTCCTTCTCATATCTAAAATAAAAAAGCTAAATCGATTTTGATAAAACAAATTATGCTTGTGTTTTTTATATATAAAATTAATGATGGGTGCAGGAGAGTATTGTAAATAGATATTAAAATTGTTATTGGTTATTGTTCTATTCGGGGCCAAGAAAAATTCAACAAAGTAAAAAATCATGAAAATCCGTCTACCCGTTATTATAAGTATTTTGTGGTATATTTGTGTATCTAAATTGACTTGTTACATAAAAATAGAAAAAATATAATAATTTATAATATTAAAAATAATGATAAAAAGAGGAAAGTATATTATTCAATTAATAGGTGAAGATGATAATTTATAGTCGAACCGGGAACTCCGATAAAATATCTCAAATAAATTTGCGGGAAGGACACGCTCACGATAAAGTTGCCTGGCTTTTTTTTTTGCTCTATGATCAATACAAGTGATTGGTGATATTATTTTATTATAAACAGTAGTTCGTCGGTTCACAGAGGTCTTGTTTTAATCGTTAAATATTCCAATGCCAAGATGGTTGCTTGGTTGTGCACGTTTCTAGCTGTTACGGGTCTTGCTAGAGGAGCGAGTATTGACACGTAAGTAAATAAACATGAATATAACTGCCTTGGTGGCACAGCGGTTAGTGAGTCGCATTTTAAAGTGAAGGCTGCGCCAGAGGTCCCAAGTTCGATCCCCGGGTCGGGCCAAAAATGTGTCCTGAGTTTGTCGGATCAGAAATTCTCAGGGTAGCCCGGAGTTTGGATGTAGGTGGTGTTTCTCACTCGTGCAGTAGTATTATATTATCTGTGCTCGTGCCTCGGAAAGCACGTAAAGCCGTTGGTCCTGCGCCTGATCTCTCTCCGGTCGTGTCAGATTGCTGTCCCATCGGGCTATGAGAGTGTACGGAATAGAGAGTGCACCTGTGTTTGCGCACACACTTGTGCACTATACATATATAATATGTCCCGCGCAGTCGGTTAGCCGTTGTTACTGGCCACCGTAATCGAAATCGGCTAGGGGGACTTAAACTATTACTATTATTAATCCTGTTAATATCAAATAGATACCTACCTACCTAGGTACTTTTCTAATTATGCAGCGTAGCCTGTACCTACTAAGAGCAAAAATTTTAATCAATGTTTTTTTAAATTCTTTACTGTATAGAAAAAAAATTACAAATGGAGGACTTAATGCTGCAAGCATTATCTACCAGTCAACCATTCGGTGAGACAGAAACTAGTGATTCTACAGAGTATACCTCTACATAGTTACCTTGACCTGATCATAGTGGTCTAAAATGCTTTAACTAAGAGATATAGTAATCCAAAGTTATATTTCTTGGACTGGTTTAGAGATACGGGTTCTTCATTGAGACCTAGTACGTATAAATAATCAAGGATTCGCACACCCAAAACATTTGGTGTTCTTCTAAACTCAAGTCTTAAGTACCTACTAAATATAGCTATCTTTATTAAGTAAGTAAGTCTTTATTGTGTATATGAACAAAGGTTACAAATTATTATATAATATTATTATGACCTATTAGCCTTGTACTTGAAAATAATGATAACTAACTGCTCGACGATTATACCGCAATGACCGGACCATTAAAATTCAAGTGCAAGGCCAAACAAAAGTCATAATCGAACATTTATCTTGTTTTGTGGTTGTTTGTTATGTAAAAGATTAAAGAAATAAAGTAATTAGTATCATCGTAATTCGTATGTGGTACTCGTTCGTTCGTTCCAAAGACTAGCTACACGAGCTCAATCAAGCAATGTCCTTTTTTATAAAAAAAGCAAGTACCTAAGGCATAGCAAGCTTAAAAAAATAACCTATAGCAAAAATATCAGTGTACAATAGGCGGACTTAATGCTAAAAGCATTCTCTCCCAGCCAGTCATCATAACCTTTAGGTACCTACCAGAAATTGACACTAACTCTGCGGTACCTTTAGACAGTAAAAAATATCTACATCCGAGAGTAGAGTTATTGAAATCAGTGGCTTTCTGTTCAGCAGTTTTTATTCGCTGAAAAAATACCTAGGTACTTAGATAAAATTAAAGCTTTGAACGCATTAGTATCAAAAAGAAAGAAATCAATGAACGCCACTTTTAGCAAATGTCACATTTTGACGTTTGTCAATGTCAAATAAGCGTGTTCCTTTTGCCAAAAAAGTCCTACAATTTGTAAAGTGGTTTGAAATGTTTTTTTCTGATTAAATTTCTTATATTATTTAGTGCAATGATGATGACAACTCAATCGCTATGATTGATACTGCAAAGGAACATTCCAGTGTTGTGGAAAATTTCAAGAAAGTTACAACTATTTTGTAATTTTATTACATTTCTATCTAGATTACAGTATTACGTAAGCTAAAAACAAATTTATTTCAAGTGCTAAGTGATTCGGTTCATAAAATAGGTAATTATTGCTTGTTTTCTGGTCTGGTTCAGCACCAAGTTAAAACTTTAATTAAATTAAACAATTGTGGATTATTTGTTTTTATCGGTCTTAATAAGTTCTTACTGATAATTTAAACGGAAGCATATTGTATATTTTTGTCATAATTTAGTTATCATTAACCTACAAATAATTGATACTCCACGATTCAATTATTTGTAGGTTATGAATTCATGGTTCTCAAACTTTAGATCTGTTAACCCCTAAAGGGGGTGAAAGTATACGAATTATAAGTGGTCATTTTGGTTCTTTTTCGTCTGTTTTTGATTTTTGATTGGTATTTTTGTTTTGTATTATGTAAGTTTGTCATGTGATTGTGTATGTTACTATTTTGTGAACTCGTTCAAATGTGTGTGTGTGCGTGTTTGTGATGTCCTAATTTCCTAAATTAATAAATTCATTACATTACATTTATTAAAGCAGTAGGGAATATAATAGCTCAAATATTATGTTACATTATAAATTTATGTTTTGAAAGGGGAACATTTCCAGATATATTAAAATTGGCAATAACTATTCCAATATTCAAAAAGGATGACAAGAAGCTGTTAAAAAACTATCGTCCAATTTCACTTATTTCAATATTTTCAAAGATAATAGAAAACATTATACATAAAAAAATTAGCCATTACTTTGAAACCAACAAGTTATTTTCAAAACATCAATACGGATTTCGAAAAGACAGGTCAATTAATATGGCAATATATGAATTTTTGGAAAGGGTTGTAAGAAACGTTGACTGCCGAAAGCCGACACTAGCGCTATTTATGGATATGACCAAAGCTTTTGACAATATAAATCATAAAATATTGCTTAATAAATTAGAAAGATATGGTATAAGAGGCAATGCTCTAAGTCTAATCGAGAGTTATTTAAGCAATAGGAGACAAATTACGCATATATCCCAAATTGACCCTCAGACAGGTGAAAACAAGATTTACATATCCAAAGAGAATCAAGTAAGTTATGGAGTACCACAGGGAAGTGTATTGGGTCCTCTCCTTTTTATAATTTATATAAATGACTTTCCGAATGTAACCAACCATCACATGACAATTTTTGCTGACGATAGTACGGTTTTATTCACTTATGATAATGATAACAATATAAATCTTGACATTAATAATACATTGACATCTTTATTCAAATGGTTGACATTGAATAACCTGACTATTAATTTGACGAAAACACATATAGTTAACTTTAAACAGCGGAATAATGATCCATTGAATTTTGACATTAACTACTCAGGGAATTCGATTAAAGAGGTTGAAACTACAAAATTTTTGGGTCTAACTATAGACAATAAATTGACATGGAAACCTCATATTAATAATCTAATAAAAAAACTTAATCAATTTTCTTATGCCCTATATAATCTAAGGAAGGTCGCCAATGTTAAAACGCTCCTAACAGCCTATCATGGATATGTTGCATCAACTTTGAGGTATGGGATAATGTTTTGGGCTAATACTACTGAAAAACAAAGTATTTTTACAGCGCAAAAAAAGTGCATTAGATCCATGTTTGGCCTAAAGCATGATGATTCATGTATACCGTACTTTCGCAAATATAAAATTTTGACTCTGCCGTGCATGTACATATGCGAGCTTGCAACTTTTGTACGAAATAACCCAATAAATTTTGAAATGAGTACTGTCGGAAGTCGTCGTGAAGGCACGATAAAAGTTAATCACGGATGCAAAACTCTCCTTCGAAGAATAAGTGTAAATTGCATGGCACCAAAGATCTATAATAAAATCCCATTAAACATCAGGTCAATCAAAGATGTAAAAAGATTTAAAACTGCGCTCAGTGGCTTCCTTGCTGAAAAAGTGTATTATGACTTAAGAATATTTCTCGAAGACAAAATTTAAAATAACTTTATTACTTAATGTTCATATTCATATACCTTTAAGGTGAACCATGGCTGTACTAATAATAATTTGTATGTGACATCCTGTAATACCCATGTTTATGAATTAATAAATGATTGATTGATTGATTGATTTCATTTTCTGGTTGAAGTGTAGCAAAGGGTGTGCAAGGCGTATGTGACTTATAAAATTTTCACGAAAAATTATGAAATCTAATAAAATTTGTAACAATGTATTTTATCGTATAAAAGAGCTTCAAATAAACACTTTTTATTCTAATACTTTTTTTATCCGACTCATAGTTAAGCGAAAAAATGCGACTGAAATATCTAGGCGTTTTGGACTTAAAAAAAAATTCACGAAAATATTTCAAACCTAATAAATATGGAATCTTTGTTTATGAACGTATACAAGGGCTTAATATAAGCACTTTTTGTTCTTATAATTTTTTCTATCCGACGCATAGTTTAGCGTAATTTTTCAAAGTCCAAAACGCCTTGATAAAATTCGCACATATTTTCCCACTAAACTATGCGTCGGATAGAAAAAAATATAAGAACAAAAAGTGCTTATATTAAGCCCTTGTATACGTTAATAAACAAAGATTCCATATTTATTAGGTTTGAAATATTTTCGTGAAATTTTTTTTAAGTCCAAAACGCCTAGTTAATTCGGTCGCATTTTTTCGCTTAACTATGAGTCGGATAAAAAAAGTATTAGAATAAAAAGTGTTTATTTGAAGCTCTTTTATACGATAAAATACATTGTTACAAATTTTATTAGATTTCATAATTTTTCGTGAAATTTTTCTAAGTCCCAAACGCCTTGCACACCCTTTGCTACACTCCAACCCATTTTCTTTCTGAAATGACCTTGCCTAAGTAGTTTTTGAAATATTAACTTGCACACATAAGATATACACATTAGTTAGTTAGAAGTTAACTCCCAATGAGACCGGGTTAAGACGTCTCACCAAGACTCATTTTTCTTAACGTGAATGTTTCAGCCCAACAATGGCGTACGACACGATAGTGATAGGTATGGGGGCGGCCGGCACGGCAGCGGCTTCCACGCTGGCAAAAGCCGGTAAAAAAGTACTTGCCTTAGAAGCCCAGAACAGGGTCGGAGGGAGAGTCAACACAGTGCCTTTTGGAGACGGCGTCGTTGAGCTGGGAGCTGAGTGGTGAGTCTTTCTGTAATTCATTATATCAAACAAGCATCCCTGATGTTTAGGGTGCGTGACAGCTTATGGTATCCTGAAAGTCATCGCTCGGCGACAACATGTTTGTCCCTTAATGTGGCACATAAGCCAAAATACATGCAAGTTATCAGGTACTAACATAATGTGTAAGATGCATTGTTTACTACCCCTATTTAGATCTATTCTTGTCCTATTCAATAAATAAATAATCTCTGTTGAGACTCTGACTTTGAAAACGTAAACTTAATCTTAAGAAATTATGTTACAAAAACAATTTAATTTGAACCAAACTCGATTAGTTTATCACTCCAACTCGCAGGATCCACGGAACCCGGCCCAGTTCAGTCTATGACCTTGCAGTCAAGAACAACGTGACGATACTCGAACAGGACATATCCATGGAGGTGTTCATGTCTGACGGAACGCTGGCCAACAAAGAGCTGCTTAACGAACTGCTGGATTATTCTCTGCAAGTGGTCGATGAGCCGCCGCCAACGCCTGAGCCGTTGGGGCAGCATATTACTAAGAAGTGAGTTGCGTAGTGATTTTTTTTGTTACTTGTATATTGTATAGTAATTGTCAATTAAAAAAAACTGAAACACAAATGCCACAATTTTGTACTTTAAGTAAAGTACAAAAATTATCGCATATCCCAAAAAACGAATTAATATCTTCCGAATTTTAAGAAACACATTTAATTGGTTTGATAAAAGACAGTGGGAAATTGTATAGTTTCAAACCAGTTGACACCAACATCAGTTCCAGAGCAAGTTGTTATGATACAAATAAGCAAACATTCATACTCAAACATTGAAATAATATTATGATCAAGAAAATAAAAGTAAATAAAAGCCGCCCTAAGGGCTTCTGTCTAGGCTTTCATTGTTATAATTTCAATGTTATTATTAAGAAAAATTTGCATGCCGTAATTTTGGTAAAATGTGAGGACTCATTATTGCACCTGTACCACCTATTGAAACCATGTTTTGAGCAAATTAATATTTCATTTCATTTAAAAGTAAGGTTAGTCGCTTGCCTTGCAAACAGCTCTCCGCCAATACGCACTGACCCCGCGAAGTGGAGTATGGCTCATACTACCTCACACTTTCTCGTAGGTAAGGCCTTTACCCAGCAATGGGATGCTTATAGACTAACTTAATCTACATTATTTCTTCTTTTACCTGCAGACTGATGGCATACATAGCAGAAAAGCACCCTTCTCTCCTCAAGGACCAAGGATACATAACAGAACTGCTGGCCTTCCTCGATCTCATGATAGACAACTATGAAGCGACTGACACGTGGAACGATATCACTACTGAGAGCAAGTATGAGGAGTTGGGTGGACATCAGCACGTTAGTTGGAACAAGAACGGGTATAAGACGCTATTTGAGATATTGTTGGTAAGTAGTAAAGTCTAATCAAATCAATAATCCCGTAGAAAGATTTGACGTTTACAGTGTTAACACTTTTTGACGAAAAATAAATAGTGGTGTGACTAGAAGAATGAATCCCATCAATGTCATTCATTCACTCAAGAATTCTTATAACGTCTCGAATTAAATAACATTATTTTATTTTACTCTATTAAGCAATCGTTTAGTTAAGTCGGTATGAAAATATTAGCATTGTTGGAAGAAAAAGAAGCCGAATGAAAAACAAACGCATCTAAATGTCCGCGTAGGTAGCTGAAACCAG
The DNA here is from genome assembly GCA_963584085.1 of Pyrausta aurata. Classification (NCBI taxonomy): domain Eukaryota; kingdom Metazoa; phylum Arthropoda; class Insecta; order Lepidoptera; family Crambidae; genus Pyrausta; species Pyrausta aurata. The sequence goes on from OY757281.1 coordinate 2,196,142, forward strand.
GTACAATTTCACACCGGTTTCAGTTATTGCCCCTTAATGTTAAGGTTTCTGTTACACCTAAATAGTCTCCCAAGCCGATTTAACGACTAACCGTCTGCGCGGGACATATTATAGTGCACAAGTGTGTGCGTAAACACAGGTGCACTCTCTATTCTTTTCACTCTCATAGCCCGATGGGACAGCAATCTAACACAACCGGAGAGAAATCAGGCGATATTCCCCGATAAATAAGCTATCTAGCAAAATCATTATTCCTTCTCTTTCTCCTTTTTGAAGGTAATTAAAAATGTACACATATCTATACTAATATAATAAAGCTGTAGAGAATGTTTGTTTGTTTGAACGCGCTAATGTCAGAAACTTCTGGACCGATTTTAAAAAAAATATGTTGGATAGCTTAAATTAACCTTTTCGTGGAAGGATTTAGGCTATAGAACATCTCGTACGTCGGGAGGGGATGGAGCAAACTCAAAACCGCGCAGCCGCAGTCGCGGGTACCGCTATTAATTATAACTTATCAGTAACCAGTGATTTTTGTTTAGCTCAGTAAGTAAAGAGCCACAATTAAAATAAGGAGACATGTACAGGCCTAATTAGGGCAATATTTTAATATGACTTTCATAAGAGGCATGTATTTTTTATTTATTTAAAGACTTGCACAAAGGACACGTTCGTAAATTGCCCCAGAGTCGTTTAATGTTTGATTAAAGAAAAGCATTAAGAGACTTGACTATATCATTTTGCAAAAAATATATTGAATTTTTAATACAATATTGTTAATTTACTTTGCTTTTATCTAGCGGCATATAAATCTACAAAAAAAATAGGACAACTATTGAATACAATTTCCTGTCCCCAACAATTGTTGTTTGGCAGAAAATAGCGGTTTCGAGCACTTATAAGCAAACTGACGACCGCTTAACGAAATGGCATATTGTGTCATACTGTGTCATGTGGCAGTTAGTTAAATAAGTAAGCGCTCGCAATCGCTATTTTAAGAAGGAAGATGACGTTTGCCTCCCATGGGTACTAACCTTTAAACCTACCAACCTCTTCCTAAAACTTGAAAAAAAAACTGTGACAAGGAACTTCTTTTCGTTGGCTATTGTTTGCGACATCGTAATTTTCACGCGTCACGCACCCTAGCGGGGCAGTTTTCTATGTTTGAGTTTTGGTGGCCTAGATTGCGGGTTTTCGACACAGATGGCGCTATGATCTAGAAAGACCTGTGCAAGAGATTGAACCCACACAATTTATTTCGTTTTATGTGAAAACCCCGCTATTTACGGCTTATATTACTTTATATTATTTTAAAAGGCGAAGAAACGAACCCATAAAATTAGTTTTGGTCGTGACGCATGGATTTTTACTTTTGGGGCAAGCAATGTATGGCGCGCCGACCGCCTCCTTTAGTGTACAAAGGTGGACTTAACGATATGTATTTAGTTGTAAACTCAACCAAGTCTTTATTAGCCTGTCTCACATTAGAATATATCTCACTCATTTTAAAAGTATCTTCCGCCTAAGCATATTTTCTTCAATAAATGTCTGAAACGACTTTTGACGACGTACTGGCTTGATCATTTAATAAGGTACCGAGAATAGCACGATTATGTTATTTGTTAATCGTGTTGTATTTTTCCTCAGAATACCTACAGAAACGGTCCCGGCTTACCCACACTCACAATAAAACTTAATACGGAGGTAACCCAAATCACCTGGCCTCAAGATCCCAACTCAAAAGTCGTGGTGAAAACTAAAGATGGCGCCGAGTACAAAGCTGATAACGTTATTGTTACTTTATCTATAGGAGTTCTAAAAGAGAGGTATGAATAATTATTTTTTAATCAATTTTACTGTTACTCCATGCTCAAGTCCTTTCTATTTTTACCCATTCTGCACTTAAATTCTAAGACCTCTAGCACCTTCTGCCCTTTCAGACACACAAGCTTATTTTCGCCACCCCTCCCCCAAAAGAAAGCCGATGCGATATCCCACATCACAATCGGTCTATTAGGAAAGATCATACTCCTATTTCCTAACCATTGGTGGCCGAAGGATCACTCCTTCTTCGGGTTTCTATGGAAACATGAGGATGTGGAGAAAATCACTGAAGATGTATGGAGTCTGAGGCTCAAAGCGGCTAGCAAGCCTATGGGATGTGAGAATGCATTGACTATGTGGATTAGCGGCGAAGTCGGTAGATTGGTTAGTAAGATTTGTAAATTGGGGAAAATTTCGAACAGCATGTCGAAGTAAACACTGCGGTATCTTATGCAGTTGTAGTAAGGTTTAGTTTTCACCAAAAAATTATAACGTGATTTGCTGGCGTCTGTATATTCCAATGAAGCATGCATCAAATCAATTTTGTGCACGCAAAATAATATCATCAAGGTATGTAAAAAAAACTCACGTGGTATTCGACTAAGATATAAATTCCAAAATTATAAAGAAGAATCCATTATGTAACATTTATTTATAACAATAGAATAAAAATGAATTATTAAAATTATAGTGGGGTATAATCACTCAAAGATTGAGAACCGGTAGCATTTTTATCATCGCTAATTCCATGACGAATAATAATTGTATTTGCTTTGCTGGAGAATTCCAATTGTGTGCATACGTATTGCATTCTTTCATTCATATCATTCATTATCAAAACTGCATCTCTGTTTTGGCCTTATACATGGTAGTAGCGGCGAGAAAGTTCTCTATAAAATATGCCTTGTTTGTACAACCTTCCTACATATATTTTGTATAGTTGGTTACTTTAGTAAGCTAAGAGCGAATGCTATTAATTTCATCTATTGATCTATTCCCTTGTATTTTGAATTAAAATATAAAACACGTTTTCTATTATAATACTTAAAAAAATACTTCATGAAAGCTAGCTCTGTGGACAAAAATCGTTTAATTACTTCTACAGCGTTCATTTGAAAGGCCTAACCACAATATTGTTTCATCAAAACATCCAGTACAAACTTTTTTGTTATTAAGAAATGAAATTATGAAACACATGCAACCGCGATTAAAAAACTTACAACGCCATCTATCGATTCCCGTCTGAACTAACTTGTATCTGCGTTGCTTTAAAAACTCCCTCATAATTCAAAACTTTTTATTATTACGAAATGAAAGAAAATACAACCGCGATTCAATAACTTACAACGCCATCTATCGATTCCCGTTTGAACTAACATCTATATTGTGTTGCTGTTATCAATTCCCCCTTAATTTACCAACTTTTTTGTTATTAGGAAATGAAATAATGAAACATACAACTGTGATTCAAAAAGTTACAACGCCATCTATCAATTCTTATCCGAACTAACTTTTATATTGTTAACTTCTACAGGGTGACTTTGTAAACATTGGCAATATTTTAAACTAAGGACCTACTCATGATTCATAGTCCCTTCCACATATTAAAATGAAAATCTATTAATATAAAGTATCATATGATGAAACTGAGAAAAATCATATCAAACACTTTAGATATGATCATTGCTTTTCAAATTAAATTAATTAATTACAGTTTAAGACTTTGTTTAAGAATTTAAAAATTTACTTATAATAATATGTAAACGTATCAAAAAATTACTCCCCCTAAACGGAAATTGAAGTGATACTGTAGGTACGATTTTAGAAATGATATTTCATAACAATTGATTTTTATTTCAATATGTGGAAGAGACTATGAATTATGAGTAGGTTCTTAGTTTAAAATATTGCCAATGTTTTCAAAGTCAACCTGTATAAACACTCCCCCCTTAATTTCAGACACAGCGCCCTCTTCTCGCCGCAACTTCCCCCCAAAAAGGTTTCACTCATCGAATCGATATCACTAGGTGTGGTCGACAAAATTGTATTACTATTCCCTTACGCTTGGTGGCCAAAGTCAAATTCGTTTTACGCGTTCATATGGAGGAGTGAGGATAAAAAAACTGTCGATGATTGGACAACGAAGATATTCGGTGCTAGTTCACCGATGGGCTGTGATAAAGCTTTGACTCTATGGACCAATGGCCAATATGCGAAATTGGTAAGTGCATAGATGATGCTTGTAATGAGGGCTAACGCGTATAAATTCGCCGCTAAGGGCGCTTGTGTAGCGTGAGGTCTCCGAAATGTCAAATGTCACTGTTTGTGGGTTAGATGTGCGGGTTTATTTCTATTTAGATCAATGTTTCGATTATTTAGCAATAATTTCCATTTATTATTGCAAATACTAGTTACGGATCAATGAATGAGAGTGTTTTAAAAGGGGGACTAAGAAAATAAGTGTTAAATCTTTAATAACTTGTGTACTTACTCCTCTTTTCCTAACAAAGCTGGACTGTGGCATGCCCGATGTATTGTAATATATTAAGATTTAATGGCAAACGAAAGTTAGTGTTATAGATAGTGCCATCCACGAAGGCGCGCCCCACTCTTTTTTTGATTTATGAAGACGCGGGGTGCGGGGGGTGACACGCGCGTCAGTTGCGAGCCGGCCGTCATTCAAAAATTCAGTCTCTTCACGAAAGTGGCTCTACTTAAATTATTTTTAAAATGTTAAGTAAAACCCAGTGTGTTGTACTAAAAAATAAACCTGGTCTAATCTACTGTCATTATTAAATTTACTTAAAGAATTATAATGGTAACTTAAATGCCATAAAAAATATTAAATTTAAAAAAACCATGTGGTACTTATAATATTACCGGGATGTACTTTATCGGGGAAGGCTATAAAACATCACGCTAGGACCTACGTGTACGAAGAAAAAACAATTTACGCGTATGAAGTCCCGATGGACCGACAGTTCTCTTATAAAGATTTTTTTTAAAACATTTTAAATGTTATATAAAACGTACTTACGTGTTTTGTTTACTTCAATAGTAAAAATGTTACTGGGGCAATTTAAAAAAAAATATTACTCGTCGAATAGCTAACCATACCTACTTGAAACTATATCTAAGTAGAGTATCTTTCCCTTTGGGTGTATTTTTTGTAGTGTGCTTGTCATTCAAAAGTCATTATGATGTTCCAAATTCAATTCAAATGTTGGAAAAAGCTTGCACACATGTACTATAAACGATTTGGACGAGTGGAGGGGCGCGCCGTCGTGGATGGCACTATCTATAGTCGGTGTCGGAACGGTTTAGTGGGCATGGTGTCATAGTTTTTAAAATACATATATTTTTTTGCATGACACGTTCCTAGTACGGTCATGGTATGGCTAGGTGTAGTAGGCAAAAACCTCGACATGAAACCATTGAACTACTATTACTAGCGTATGGAACTGACATCACGAACAAATTTTGTGCTCCCTAAATTGATGGCCCGGTCATCAACTCGTAGTACAAATCATGATTCGAAATTCAAATTTTCAAAGAAAACGTCACAATCTTGTCGTCGTTTTTGCGACACATTTTTTGCTTGGCATAGCTTCTCTATACGTAGTAGTAACAACTCACTGCATGAAACCTACTTTGATTAAGGCGATAGTAATTATACAGGGTGACTTTGCAAGAGGGTGCCAAACTTTTGGAAGTGAATGAGACCATCAATATGAACAACATTTACTATTCAAATTCAAATTCAAAATTCAAATTCAAAATCTTTATTTCAATTTAGGTCATGAAATGACACTTATGAACGTCAAATATAAAAATTAAAATAAATAAATGTGCGAAACATGTCTCCTTATCTTTTGGGCCCTACCAGCGCTTCGAGACAGAACACAGACAATTAGGCAAGTGCTGAGAAGAAACGCCGGAACAAACTCAGTCACCACTAGCTGCCGTAAAATCAAAATCATCAAAGGTAAGTACACACTATGGAGTCATGGTCGAAATCTTAAATAAAATTTCAGGTGCCCCATACAAAATCATGCAGCTACATTGACGATAATGTATGGAGAGGTAGAAAAAAATAAGGTTTAAACGATGACCCCATAGTAAAACCGCATCAAAATCGGTCCAGCCAAACGTGAGATATTCGCAGACAAACATACATAGGGGTGCTACATTGTACTTATAAGACCTTGTACCAATTTTTATCTGTGTGTACAACAATGTAGTATGCAATAAAGCTGAATCTGAATCTGAATCATATACATACAAATATACAGGTCGAACTGAGAACCTTCTTTTTTGAAGTTGGTTAAAAAGTTCCTATTGATGATCTCATTCACCTCCAAAAATTTTGGCACCCCCTTGCAAAGTCACCCTGTATAACAAAGTTTTGAAAGAAAGAAAGAAAAAACGTTTATTCATCACCAAAATATTTTTACAAAAATTTTCCTTTAAGTAACACTAAAAACTAAACTAAACATTTTGCTCTTACTTTAATGATAACAATTTTTGGCACTGAAATGGCCTTCGCTCAGTATGTTTCAGTGACGGCAAAAGCACGTCACGACTAGTGGTATTCTGCGAAGACCATTTTTTTTTTATAAATATTCTTGGACATTTCACACAGCGCCATCTGGTCCCAAACTAAGCAAAGCTTGTACTATGGTAACCAGACAACGGATATAAACATACTTAAATACTTTTTTTTTGTAAATACATACATATTATACATAGAAAACACCCAGACCACTACAAACAGACATGTTCATGCACACAAATGTTTGTAATGTGCGGGGATCGAACCCGCGACCTCTGGCGCAGTAGCCAATTTCTTAACCACTGCGCCAAATCGGTCCAAAATTAGGATTGAAGTGGCTTTGTTTTTTAATCTGTGCTATTTCACGACAGGTAGAGACACTCCCTGAAGACGTGGTAAAGAGGAAAGCAATGGAACTGCTCAGGCGATTCATGGGAGCAAACGTCGCCATACCGGAGCCTATATCTATGCTGAGGTACGTTTTTATACAGGGTTACCTTTCGAAGAGGCGCTCGTAGCGCAGTGGTGGCAGCGCTTTGGTAGTGATACCAAAGTTAAGCAACTTACGGCGCGGTCGGTGTTTGGATGGGTGACCATTCCGACCATATAAGTGACGTATATCACGAGCATCTCCGTGCTTCGGAAGGCACGTTAAACAGTTGGTCCGGGCTAATATCGGTTGATAGTGATAAAGTCTGACAGCGAGGTTGGTCGCTTGCCTTGCAATCACCCCTCCGCCAATCCGCACTGAGCCCGCGTGGTGGAGTATGGCTCATTCTACCTCATATTTGAGGTAAGGCCTTTGCCCAGCAGTGGGATGCTTACAGGCTAACTTTACTTTTTTTACCCTTCGAAGCCGGGTTGAGGTGTATAAGATTTTAAACTTTGTTGCATTTTTAAACTAAACTTCACACTTTAACGGGATTTTATGCAACTTTCACTTGTTTAAAAGGTAAAAATGATGTTTACCTTCCCGACGTTTCGACCCGGTTACACGAGTCATGGTCTCGGGGTGACTGTTGAAAGGCGAGGCAGACGACGCCGAGCTTCAACAGTCGCCCCGAGACCATGACTCGTGTAACCGGGTCGAAACGTCGGGAAGGTAAACATCATTTTTACCTTTTAAACAAGTGAAAGTTGCATAAAATCCCGTTAAAGTGTGAAGTTCGGGTTGAGGTGTATCAAAAAGACGGGTAAAGAATAAAGGGAACTCAGAATCAGTAATTTAACAACTTTCGCCTAGAAACATAGGTCGAAATATGCAAAAAAAACGACTCTCCATAGGAATTTGAAGGTAACCGATTTAGTATGGGGAGTCATTTTTTTTTGGGTTTAATGACCTATGTTTCTAACGAATTTGCATCGTGACCTTGTTTACAATGATTTGATGTCTAAAAGTTAAAAGTAAGTAAAGTTAGCCTGTCAGCGTCCCACTGTTGAGCAAATGACTAATGCTGAGCGGGTGCCTTTTTGACTCAAGTACTTTTTGGCTGTCTGTATGTAATTTATCATTGATTTTTATGGAGTCAAATATTTTTATTTTATCTCTTCTTTTTTTCTAATTAGTAAATAAAATAATAATAATAAAATGCGTTTATTGCTTCCCATACAAAAAAGAACTTATTTCTATCACAAATTTCTTAAAACTATAGCTAAAAGAGCAAATGGATGTGGCTCAGCTAGTGTTGGCAAAAGTCAACGCTGATTTTCAGCCACCCCCATCTCTCTTAGGGGCCCCTATTTTTGAATCACTCGCTTGGATATGGCGAGTGATTTTCGTTCGAAAACGATTTTTTTTCTATGACTTTTGACACTACGTCGAACGAAAATCACTCGCCATCTTGAAGCGAATGATTCAAAAATTGCTTCAAGCAATAAGACCGCCTGAATTGTACTCCTTTTTAATATTTAAGATGTTTCTGTATTTTTATTGTTTATGGTGTGCAATAAAGTATATTTATTATTATTATTATTATTATAGGGCTGTAGATTTTGTGCGAGGGTTTAAGTTATGAGGGCTTAAAATATACAAGTAGCAAATATAAATCTTACCCCCTTTCAGATCAACATGGTACTCGAACCCATACACTCGCGGCAGTTACACATTCGACAACTTGTCCTCTCCATCCCACCCCACCGCGCGTTCAGACCTCGCTGAACCACTATTAGACGCCTCCGGTCGGCCCAGGGTACTGTTCGCTGGTGAAGCGACGAACCCCACTCACTTTTCGACGGTGCATGGCGCTCTGGACACCGGTGTGAGGGAGGCGGGCAGGCTGCTGCCGAATAGTAAGATTTAGTTGTTGAAGTTTGTGTGTGGGGTAGATGTGTACCCCAGGTGGGGTATGTGTGTACCCCAGGTGGGATATGTGTGTACCCCAGGTGGGGTATGTTTGTACGCCATGTGGGGTATAGATGTACCCCATTTTATTAATATGTTTCATGAAGGCTACAAGTGTACCTCATGTGTGGGCATTATTATACCCTAATCGAGGTACATTATCTACCTAAATATTTAAGCAAAAGTACTAAATTACCGTGAAAGCAGATAAATAAAGAGGGGATGATATTATTATTGCAGTAGCAGATTTCTTATAAGTAATGATTTAGAACACCAACTAAAATACTGCCGTAATATGAATCATTCTGCTATTGGTAGCTTAGATAAATCAAACATCGAATTAAATTAAATAAGTGCAAATCTTTGATATTTTTAAGTGACATATTTTACCTTATCTATCATATTTTAAATCTTTATTTAGTTTCCAACTTGTCTTACTACCACAGAGATTGCAATATTAAATTATCCTTCTTCGCAAGAACAAAATTATATTAAATTGATTTTTTGCGCCAATAAATAACTTTGGCACTAAAATGGGTTTATTTCGACAGGTAAACTTTTCGGCTGTGAATGTATGTAAAAAGTGGTAATTATCAACTAGATGCTAATTTTATTTATACTTATTTTCCTAAATGCATTTGTATGTGTATTTTTAATTTGTGTTGTTTTTTTTACATTCACTGCCTACGAAAATTCCTACATTGTTTATAGGCAAATAAAACGACTTGTCCTGCTACTGAAAATATTAGCATGATTACTAATAATAATGCATGCAGTTTGTGGTCATAATTTATTAATTACCTTCCTTCAAAAGAACGACTCTTTTTAACCTTTTTTTTTTTTGGACTGGTTGCGTCGACTTCTTCTTCTTCTTTCATTCATTACTGATATGAGGAAGTTAACTAATAAATTATAACTTTATATTGATCAACCGTGATAAGTTGATTGTGTTTTTGTGAATACATCGACAAACCTAAAGGTAAGGTACATGACTCCACAAAGGGTACAATTGACCCTCAATGTAACTTTGGGATAATTTGTACCCTTTAAATGTAAACCCCTATTTAAGTTAATATTTATCTTATGGAGTAAAAACTTTGATTAAAGTAAAATAGCGGAAGATAGGTGACGCGCCACTCGAAAGTGGACCGCTAAAATCAGGCCCCCGTCGCCTAATTTCCATTGGATTGCGTGTGCGGGTGACATTTATAAGACGTGTGACGTAAGGAATGTGTAGTGCCATTTTTTAGCTGACAATTAGTATGACATGCCGTATCTACCACTATTTTACTTTAATCAATTAGTAAGAATGACCCCTTAAACTTTTCTGTTTTATATACCTACGCCAAAGAAATGTATATTTTCTTACAATTTATACCCTATTTTTACTAAAATAATACAATATCAATTGAATATTATATTGTTGATGCCATAATTTGTAATGTAATTTATTGAAGTAAACCGTTGATATCTTTTGTAAAATTTGGAATAAAGTTGACATATTTTATTGTAACTTTTGTTTAATTTATGTAGAAGAAGGTAGCATTTTTTTAATTAAGCTACCTAACTATTATTCGTAACGGGAACCTAAGTAAATTTCATCATAGCCTACACTCGTCATTTGATAGAATAATTTTAATTAATTGGGTACCTAATCATCGTAAAACCAGATCAATATTTTTACGAACCGTATAAGTAGTAATCTAAGCTATTAAATCGAATGAAAAAATCAGTCATATTGGTACCAATCAAACGAAATGCTGAAAATAATGGACGCCAATTTGAAAACGCTTATTTTGTTGACATTTTTGCCAATTCTCCATAGCCGTAGCATAAGTAGTGATGTGCATGAAGAAAAGAAATCCCCATTAAAAATAAAATACGTGCAGAATATTTGCCATAATAGAATTCAGTTTTGTAATTCAAACAGTACAAATGTGTGTGCAGTGAGGGTTATCAACGGAAGCATGGAATATAGAGACTTTGAAAACTCATGTTTTTTGTTTTTGGTCAACTTGTGTGATATGCCTGGAAAGGGTAAGTGAATATTTGATTGATACTAGATATCATCATCATCAAATCCTTTCTGATCTTTACTTAAGTCCACCTTTTGTACACTGTTACTTGTGCAATAAAGTTCTTAAATAAATAATAAATAAATACTTCCTTACTAATAATTCTGTCTGTCTGTCTGTCGCGCTTTCACGCCATAACTACTAAACCGATTTAGGTACATGAAACTTGGCACATGCATAGTTTTGAGCCTGAAAAAGGACATAGGATACTTTTTAATGCGAAAAATGAAAAATCAATTATTTTTATATATAATAATATAATAATGCATGCATGCATGCAGTTTCGAAAAAAGAGTTGTATCGGGTTGAAAAGGGGGATGAAGTCACTATTCCACGCGGACGAAGTCGCGGGCACAGATAGTTTATTATAAATTTAGTTATAGTATGTAGTACTATTATATATTGTGGCTATAAGTAGACCGCGAAATTGAGACCTCGCCTGCGGGGCAAAGGGGTGCGGGGGAAGATGACACGGGTTTGTGAGCGGCGTGTTTCCGCGCCACCCGCACCCCTCTCGCGTCCCGCTATCGCCTCCCCTCACGCCCCTGTCCCTGTACCTATAGGCTGTCAGTGGAGATTTTTCCATAAAATACTCTAAATTAGGGAAGATAGTGTAGTGGTTTCCCTCTTGCCTTCCACACCGCGGTTTAAGAACAGTCAAAAGCCTTTCCTGATATACTATATCTTCAGCCTTCTGCCAGTAATGATGTTGCTGCTACCCAACACCAGGGGAACGCTTATTTGATAGCGGCGTTTAGGTACTGTTTACTCGCCATGACAAAGGTACGTCACTGAATTTTGTAGCTTTTAATACAAGATATACAGGGTGTATAATAATATTCCAGATAATAAACAAGTTCTTAATTGAGCAAACGTGCAATTTAGAAGTGAAACAAATATTTCGTATCATATTTGAATTCGAAAAAGACGCACTTTTGTATTATAACATACATATATATTGTTGTTGAAAATTAGCTCGTTAACCGGTGAAATTACTTTTTTTATGATTTTGGTCCAAACTTGTCAATTTAACTTAATATAAATAACTTTATTCAAAATTCAAATACTTACATGTTAAGGAAGAAAAGAAATGAACGACATTATTTATGAAAAAGTATAAATCAATTTATTAATTGAAACATAGTTTTAGAAGCTGTAGCTTCACATACAACAAAGTACTCTCATTTTTAAAGACAGGGGCCCTATTTTTGAATCACACGTGGCGTGGTGCATATGGCGTGTGATTTTCTTAGATTAATGCTCGATTTTCGAATGGAAATCTATGAGCAGTGATTCAAGGAAAGATAAATAAATTTTGTGACTACGCTACTTGAGTCTACATTTGGCGTGAATTTCGGTGAATTTTAAATAACTTTCAAAGGACATAAATATTAACAAAAGTAATTCAAAAATAGAGCTCCATGTTAAATAAATATCCTTTTAATAGGCAACAGCTGGCACCAATAACATACTTTTAAAGATTTTCAGTATGGAGGAAAAGTAAAAAAAAATCAGCTAGGTTCTATGTCGTTTTTAGGTCACAAGTAGTTCTTAAGGTATTTATCTTAAATAAATTAAGTACTAAAATCTCAGGTTACACGATTACCTACACAAAAACAAAGCACAGCATTTGTCAGTTCTTACAACGACTTTACAATTCTAAGGTAAGATACTTATTTAACAATTCTTTGCTATCGGTAACCCAACTAATAAATACTTTAAGAACAAAAACGATTTTTTGGGTATCAGTTTACATTTTACCGATACAATGTCGGTATAACTTGTCCCAGTACACTAATTAAGTAACAAAAAAACGATATGGCTCATTTGCATCATAATACTAAAGCAAATACAGGGTGTCCCAAAAAAAGCATACCAGACTGACACTAGAAATAGCTTACCCTTGACCTTTCTGATAAAAAATAAATTAAAGCATTCAATATAAAAGTATCATGGTTTGGGAGAAATGCCACATTTTCATTAAGTTTATTTTTAAGTGTCGTGCTCATGTTGGGACACCATGTATAGTAACTATAAATTAAAAAATAAACTACAAATAAAATAATATAAAGAGAACTTCTTGCAAACTTAAAATAACATTTCAATAAATGCAAATAACTCAACCACGCCAATTAATGTCAATAAACTCGAAACACAGATGGGCCTGAAAAAAAACAAAATGGATTGTCGAACGTCATTTACCAAGAAGACGATTCGTTAATAGATGATAATAGTTAGAATTATTACCTCACTAAAACAAAAACATACTTTCATTTTTGGTAAGAAAAAAATATATTTTGAAGATAAATGAATGATAATGATATTACGCATTCCCAGAAACCGAAGTTCGAACTATTTCGAATGACAAAACATTTTTATCCTGTATTTTAAAGACACTGATGCGGGTCTCAAGAAAATATTGCAATGTTTATTATAAACATGACGAATGTTTTTTTTTTTGCATTAAATTTTTTGATCAATCATATTTTTTAGAAAATCGAGATAATTTTGTTTGAGCTCACTTGCACCATATAATTAATTCGTAAATACTATAACCCATGTTCCCTAACCCTTCATAATGGAGTGGTGATAGTAATTTTTGACGTCTGTTAAGGTTTGCGCAGGCGATGGATGTTTTTGGCCTACGTTTTTGTCATTTCAAACAGATAAAATATATTGAAGGACAAAAAAGTGCGCCAAGACCCTCGTCTGCAAGCCATTATAGTAATACAATGTGTAAAAAAGTACGAGTCAAATTTAAGGGGGTAGTTGTCAAGTCAATCGAGTTTGCTTTAAAGGAAAAATATGTATTAAAAATATATTATTTTAAAAAAAACATTATAATTTTCTATTTTCTTTTTATATTTTTCCTGTATTCTATTCTCGATTGACAACAACCCCCTTGAATGTGGCTCGTACTTTTTCACACCCTGTATTTATAACAAGGTGCATCCGAGTTTAACGCCACAAATTTTTTACCAACCCAACGGACAAAGTCCTTCTGGCAGCCCTCTATACTCATCATCTCTTATGTACTTACAATAAATTCTATACTGTTCATACGGGTCATCAGATTCATAAGACTCGTCCGAATCAGAATCAGAATCATATTCGCCGCCTCTTTGTGCCCTTAGTTCGCTTTCCCAACGGCCAGCTACATGTCTATAAAGTTGCATTGTTGTATGTGCATCCTCCATGCAGGAGTGTTGGCCATTTTTCCTTATCTTTTTATTGAGGAAATGCTGGGCTAGGAACGCTAAGCTAGGCGTCTTTCCGTTGCATGCCTGAAGCAGAAACAACAGAAATATAGTACTTTTTCTTGTGGTATTTTGGAGTATTTGGGCGTTTCGCACTCTGGCACTGGTAATGAAACATGACGCGGGTGCATTTATGAAACTTTACCGTCATGTTTCATGAAATGTAATTCGAACCTCGGTAAGTATGTCAGCTTCCTAAACGGCAAGCGTCATCATTTGACGGTGCCCAATTCTGAGAAACCGACGCAGTATGTTTACGTTTTGCTAAGCTAAGATAGGGCTCTTTCGCACGGGCGATTTCTCAGTGCGATTTAGCTGTGTGCGCGATGCTAAAAGTATTGCAGCGAATGTTAATAACGTCATCTTCACTATGTTAGCAGCTCATAGCGGGAAAGGGCTCAAGTTAAACTCGCATATTAGTGATTGATTGAAAAACATACTACGCCGACCCCAGATAAACTAGGAACAGGGGCCCTATTTTTGAATCATTCGCTTCAAGATGGCGAGTGATTTTCGTTCGACGTAGTGTCAAAAGTCATAGAAAAAAAATCGTTTTCGAGATCGTTTCGCTTCAAGATGGCGAATTTTTGTGCGAAGATGAATTAAAAGTCAACGAAAATAACTCGTTTTCGAACGAAAATCACTCGTAATATTGACGCGAGTGATTCAAAATAGAGCCCCTGACTTGATGATGTGTGTGGCGGAAAATACATGTTGTCACAGAAGATATAATATACGGACTACTTACTTATACGCATTATGAATGACTGAAGAGTAAAAATAATAATTACCTATGCATGGTGTAAAAAAGTATGAGCTATATTCAGGGTGGTTGTCAATCGAGTTTAGAATACAGGAAAATATATAAATATTTTTTTTCCTTTATTGTAGACTCGACTCTTAACCACACCCTTGAATTTTGCTCGTACTCTATTCTACACCCTGTATAAGATAGAAAAAGAGTAATTATAAGAAAAAAGTCCACGGATCCCTAAAATTCTTTACAGGGTGTCAAAAAGTACGAGCCAAATTAAAGGGGATGTTTAAGAGTCAATTCTAGAATACAGGAAAATAAAATCAATAAAATTTTCTTTTTTTTTTGTATTCTATTTTCGATTGACAACCACCCCCTTGAATTTGGCTCGTAATTTTTTACACCCTGTATATGTCTGTGTTTCTTCACCGAAACTAACTAACCTGTTTAAAATACCAATACTTCGATATGTCTCTAATGTTGTCCTGTCTCACTACGATGCCCAGCCCTCTCAAATCGTGGTGTATGGAGTGCCCAACCAATATGGCGCCTCTTATGAAGCCAAGTACCTCCTCTTTCACTATCGAAAAGGGCCTGCCCTTATTGTTCAAAGCTTGGGGAGTGATGCCGCTGTATTTAGTCCTGTAAATAAATATTAAGTAAAGTGGATCCTACTAGAAAAAATAAAGAGTAAAGTAGTAAAGAGGGTGCCTTTTCGACTCATACTCGATGTTAATGTTTAAAATAAGTGTGTGTCTGTTTATTGTAATGTGTTTACGAGTCAGTCGTCAAGTACAAATAAAGTTCCAATTGGTCAAGCGTGTTTTGACCGCACATTTTGGTTCTAATTTGTCAATCAATGCAAAAGTATTAATTCGTCAAATCTTAATTTTGTTTCAGTTTGCCAAACCTTATTTTTGTTCCAATTGGTCAAGTCAATGAAAAGTTCCTGATTCGTCAAATGCTGAAATATTTAATGTAAATAAGTAAAAAAAACATATATCTGGCAAACTGTTTATTTGTGTAAGTAATGATAAAATCAAAATCGAAATCAAGTAATAATTGTACCTACCTAGTCAGAAAAAAATTACAACATATTTATTTATTTATTTATAACACTTCATGCACAAACAAAAGATACATATGGCGGACTTAATGCTAAAATCATTCTCTACCAGTCAACCATTGGTCTATACAGACAGAGAAAATACAGGCGGCGCGAAGGAGTGTGATAGAGATTGATAGATTTATAGAGGGGTAAAAGAAAAAGCTTGACGATAAAAATAACAAAAGCAGACAGGGGTTGCTTTTTGTGCATGTGTTATATATATATGTATAGTCTACACATCCTTAGCAGTGGCTGATGAAACGAAATATTGTGAATTGATTGAAATATTGTTCGAATTGATGGTATGAGGCTTCGTTAAGCTTTTACACCCTGTATATAAGTGTATACCTGTAGTCAGTGATGCCCTGCCGCGATATATACGCGCTGTAGTGCTCGTTGCTGTGCATTTCCACCATGCACACTTGGGCCACTCCCCCCCTGTTCTCCATTCCAATCCCGACTGACTCCGTGTCTATGGCCACCACGCGACGACGCGACATATTGTCTGTGGTTCCTGAAAACAGATTCATTTATAATTTCATTTTTTATTGTATAGTGTTTTGTCACTATACAAACTTCCAATTGTAAAAAGCAACTGAGTCAGATGAGGGATCGAAACCTGTGTTTTACGCTATGTGGCGCGCAGCCTACACGTTAAGAACGCGTCGATCAGCTGTCGACTGATAGTAGCTGATCGACTTCTTCATGAAGGAAGAGTTTTGGCCGAGAGGTGTTGTGTATCGTCGGTTTCGTGGACGGCTACCTGACACCAAGGCCCCTATTTTTGAATCATTCGCTTCAAGATGGCGAGTGATTTTCGTTCGACGTAGTGTCAAAAGTCATAGAAAAAAAATCGTTTTCGAACGAAAATCACTCGCCATATCCAAGCGAGTGATTCAAAAATAGGGGCCCAAGCTGCGCAACACTACGCCGACAAAATAGTGTACCTATTATTTAAATATTATAAATACCTAAGTATATTGCTATTGTATGTATGTTAGTCTTTAACATATATTTTACTTTAATTATTGTCATAATTATGCTAGTCTATAAGGTATTTGTATTTGTACAAGTAGATTTATGAAATTTACACTCACTATTTTATAAAAAAGATAGTAAAATCTTATTTACTTTTAGAAAAAAGATTTACTTTTGCAAGCAATGCAGGTACCTGTGTGTTTATTATAGTGATAATAGTATACAGGGTGTAAAAAAAGTACGAGCGAAATTTAAGGGGGTGGTTGTCAATCGAGTTTAGAATACTTACAGGAAAAATATAAAAAAAAACAAAAAAAATGTAAAAAAAAATCTTATCAAGATTTTATTTCCGGTTTTCTAGACTCGAATCTTTCTTAACCGCCCCTTGAATTTGGTTCCTACTTTTTTTACAGCCTGTATAAGATAGAATAAAAGTACGAGCCAAATTCAAGGTGGTGTGGTGGATAAGAGTCACGTCTAGAAAACAGGAAAATTAAAAAAACTTACAAAATTTTCTTGTTTTTTTTCCTGTATTCTATTCTCGATTGACGACAACCCCCTTGGATTTGGCTCGTACTTTTTTGTACACCCTGTATAGGTATAGGTGGATTGACGAAACACATTTATGAACCTACACCTACACAGCAGGAATTTTTTTCAAGCTTGCCAGATTGAAAGAGTAGGTAAGTATGCGTCGAATTAAATAGATTCCTACTACTAATGTCATACACCTTAAGTAAAACGATTTAAAAGGATTTAAAGCGTAATCGTTAAATGTGGTTCAGCAGTTCAATCTAAATATTATGTTTTATTGTAACTTACTTTGTCAAAATGTGCACCTGATATCTTCTCACTCGCGAAAATACACTATTTAAACATTTATTTGGAAACAACAAAATTTTAAAGGTTCAACTATTTTGACGTAAAAAATTGTCAGAAACTGCCGCACACGAAAAATGTCAAAAAACAGATTAAAACATGTAGACTCAACGAGAATATGAACACAACACAGACGAGATGACCTTGAGGGGCAGCTAACCAACGGACACTGATTTATTTTATGAATGAGGTCGAATATCAAACAGAGGGAACTGTTTTGTTTGCGGACCTACTAATAAATGTACCTAAGTAGGAATTTGCAACTTTGGTGGACTCGCTTTGTTAGCATTAATGTGTGTGTGTGCGTGTTTGTGCACGTACGAGTGAGTGGGATAGGTACATATTCTATAACAATTACTGTGTCTGAAAGAGAGAGGAGACAACAACCACACATTCACATGCATAATACTAATCTAGCCAAAAGAATAGACTCGCCTATAAATATGATTAGGCTTCTCTAGGTATGGTTAATTATTTTAGTATTTAAGAATATTAGTTTTTTAATGTTGTGTGCTTTAGTTCAGTAGGAATTCATAGCATTTTGGACTTTGGTTAGCGATCATGGGATCGATGGTAAATAAAAACCTTGGACGAATACCCAGGTTATAATTTAATAATATTGTTTAAAGGATAAACCATATACCTACGAGTCGAGTACATAGCTATTCCCCAATAAAGGGTGTCGCAAAAGTACCTACAGTAATCGCCCACCTCATTCATATTGTTTTGCTTCGGTCAATCATGTCTAGTTTTCGCTAATCTATGTAATTTCAGTTATGTTCTTTGTTGATTTCAGAGTTCTACATCGTCGATGGAAGCACTTGCGAAGAATACTTCCATGCTCGGATGCAGCGGCGAAGTGATGACGAAACTACTATCTCGGATATCGTCGACGAGACTACGGATCAAACCATTGAACAAGATACTTCAGAAAACGGTAAGTCACACACACGGGCTTTGGTTCGGGAAGCAACAAGGGGCCCTATTTCTGAAGCACTCGCTTCAAGATGGCGATGGCAAGATGGAAGTGATTTTCGTTCGAAAACGAGTTATTAAAGTTGACTATTAATTCATCTTCGAACGAAAATCACTCGCCATCTTGAAACGAGTAATTAAAAAAAAAACAAGATAAAAACGGTCAGTCACACACATGTGCTTTGGTTCGGAAAGCAACAAGATACGTCGGGAAACGGTCAGTCAAACACATGTGCTTTGGTTCGGAAAGCAACAAGATACGTCGGGATACGGTCAGTCACACACACGGGCTTTGGTTCGGAAAACAACAAGATACGTCGGAAAAGGGTCAGTCAGACACTCGGGCTTTAGTTCAGGAAGCAGCAAGATACGTCGGGAAATGGTCAGTCACACACAGGTGCTTTGATTCGGAAAGCAACAAGATACGTCGGAAAACGGTCAGTCAGACACTCGGGCTTTAGTTCAGGAAGCAGCAAGATACGTCGGGAAATGGTCACACACACAGGTGCTTTGATTCGGAAAGCAACAAGATACGTCGGAAAACGGTCAGTCACACTCAGGTGCTTTGATTCTGAAAGCAACAAGATACTTACGTCGAAATACGGTCAGTGACACACTCGGGTTTCGGTTCGGAAAGCAACAAGACACGTTGGAAGACGGTCAGTCACACACAGGTGCTTTGATTCGGGAAGCAACAAGATACGTCGTGAAACGGTCAGTCACACACAGGGGCTTTGATTCGCGAAGCAACAAGATACGTCGGGAAACGGTCAGTCACATCACACACACTGCTTTGGTTCGAAAAGCACGATAGGCAGTTGGTCCTGCGCTATTTTTGATCACTGGCTTGGATATGCCGTGTGTTTTTTGTTAGAAAACTAATAAATTAAAATCAATGAAAATTAAGCGAAATGTAGGCTTGCCAATGTGTCTTGCCATGCGCCCAGATAGCGTAGACACAGGGTTCGATTCCTTGACTGACACTTTTGCTTTTTGCAAGTGCAATTAGTTTTATTTAGTTTGTATAGCGCCAAAACACTTTAAAACAAAAATATAATTATATTAATATTTTACTAAGTATAAAAAAAATTCTCGCAGTCACAATGGATGGAGCTATTGAGACCACGACGCACCCAGCTTTGCGCGCCAAAGTGCTCCGTTTCGATGACGCATACGACGGCCATATTTGCCCTATATCTTGCCCAGAGACCTACTCCCCAGTGTGCTTGGTGGCTAACAAGGGTCTGGGTCCGAAATACTTCAAATTCTTCACGTTCGCCAACCACTGCAAGGGCGATATGTACTATTGCAAAAATAATAAAGGTGAGTTGTGTATGTTATATATGTATCTGTTGGAAATTTTCATACTGATGTGTAGACGACTGACGATGCCTCGCTGTAGCGACGCCATGTTGAACTCTTGTTGTCGTAGACTAAGCTGACTTCCTTACATCCAATGTAAATTCGGCAAGTTGCAATGCAACATTGTCAAACTAATAACCACAATTTCGCTCCTAAAAATAAATTACCCAAAATTCTATGGGGGCAAATGAAATCGAGAACTAAAATTCTGCATTCCATACATTTTGACCGCGCGCCAATTAAAATAAATATCCTTGGACATTTCACACAGCGCCATCTGGTCCCAAACTAAGCAAAGCTTGTACTATGGTAACCAGACAACGGTTGTAAACATACTTAAATACTATTTTTTTTGTAAATACATACATATTGATATTATACATAGAAAACACCCAGACCACTACAAACAGACATGTTCATGCACACAAATGTTTGTAATGTGCGGGGATCGAACCCGCGACCTCTGGCGCAGTAGCCAATTTCTTAACCACTGCGCCAAATCGGTCGTCAAAATTGAACTTTTGTATGGAACAGCTGTTTTTTTTCTCGATTTCTCCAAAGAGGATAGAACCACTGGTTTCTCTATTGCTCCCATAGTAAAAGTTGATCATATTTATCAGTCGAGTCTTAACACAAAATCTCGGTACTGATTAAAATTTCATCCTGTATATTCTGTGACCACAGTATAATTAAAACTATTCTATGTTTATAACATCTCTCAAATATGTTTCAGAGTTTCTACCCCCACCGGATGAAGAATACGAGAACGTCAACTCCTCTCCTCTGGACATGACGTTTTGTGGCACTAACAGGTAAGTTTTGTCAAAGTAGAAGGTATATTCGCCCGCTCAGATTTTACCATAGCCCGCGCGGTAGCAACTGAGTCGTGAGGCCATAATGTCAATAGAGATAGCAATATGCAGCGCTCCGCTTTATCGGTGAGTGCAAGCGAGATAGACATGACACTGGCACGACTCAGTTGATAACACGTCGACTATAGAAGGTCACGGTTAAATTTAAATCGGTCTTACTTCGCCGCTTCTAACAAACGGTAAGCTTTGCGTTCTAAAGTTATAGTAAATGTTTTTTTTTTGCAGATACGTATCGTATGCGCGTTTCAGCGAGGTGGTCTCGTCCATGGGACACTATGGTTGGTTGCTGGGAGACGACAGATTCTCGAAGATCGTACCGGAACAAGCACGCCCGTGGTTTAAACATAATATGTGACGGGCTGGTGACCTTACTTATTTTTTTTAATAAAGAAAAACCGCCAAAAAAGACAATACTGAAATGTAACCACTTATGTATCCTACTAAAACACCTACAGTAGTGGTGCAATTCCGTAACTTTTCAATTACATTATAGCCACAGAATATATAATAGTATGTTATAGCTCCAGATCAGAATAACAGATGGCTCTAATTTATTATACTGCCATCTAGGGTTTTTTTTTGTAACAAACATATTTAGTGTCTCCACTGGATACTAGATGGTGTAGCAAACGTTTTTGGCGAAACTTCAGCAGAGAAACAAAACAATGGTGTCGTGTCGTTGTATGTTATTGCATTTGGTGTTCGTTTATCCACCCCTGGATCTATTTTTATTTACCTATAATATTTTACAATAATATGGCAAGGTACAGTATAAAAAAACAGCGATAAAAATTCTTATAGATTCTTAGTTCTATTTTTGTTGCATTTTCTATCCTAAGCCGTTGGAATAGGAGTTAGTTTGACCTATTTATCCAACAATCTTCGTGCCTCTCTTAATCCAGTCTCGACAGCGCCGTGCACAGTTGAGTAGTGAGTTGGGTTGGAGGCCTCCCCCGCAAACAGAACTCGGGGCTTTCCGGCCGAATCAGTTATTGGTGACGCGAGGTCTCCACGCAACTCTGGGTGGTAGGGAGAGGTCAGGCTATCGTAGGAATAGCTGCCACGTGTGAAAGGGTTGCTGTACCAGGTGGATCTGGAATATAAATATAGGGACATGTTAGGTACACCGGAACCTTAAGGTACAGTAATCAGAAAAAGGACACTTCCTATCGAGACAAAAAAAAGATGATAAAAGAAAAAAAAACTTTTAGCTCGCTTCACTACGCATATTTTTCAGTAGAAGTCCTTCTAGCTCATGCAATTTGGCTTTAACCGTTTTGATTGAGGCAAGATTTGCAAAAATCTGAAAGCAGTCCATGTAAAGTATAATAACAAAGTACCTCAGCATACCAATCGGCTCCGTGACAACTTTGTTTTTTCCAGCGAATTTTCTTAATAGTGCCATTGATTTTGCTTTTACCACCTCTTCTGGAAGTGTCTCAATCTGTAATTGAAATAGATACCGATATAAATGTGACGGTTATGGCAAATAATGTATCTTAGGCGCTGGGGACTTAGACCATTATCCGCAGGATATCCGTTTAGCATCGGAGCTAAACATAGGCATTATCCATAGTTTTCCACATCGGCCGGTCTGTATCTAATGGTAATCCTGCAATCTTTTCGAGATACAATATTCCAAACAAGACACTTCTTAGCGCAGTGTTATGTGATTTTCTGGTTGTCAATTCATTACTAAAAATTCTGAAAAAGTAGTGAATTTATCTAGTAACTAGGTTACCCACCTAAATTGTTCATTTTCTTTTAACAAATTTGTAAGACCTATGTGAAGTGCAATAAAGTGATATTTTATCATAGGTATAACGTTATTCAAAGTACTAAAACATACTGACGTGTTTCGCAGTGTCTCCACAGGCCCACAAAGTCAACGCCCGGTCACAGCTCATTGGTGGATCGGCGCCCAATATCTTAGTCGTCCACTGGTCTTCCTCTGGTACTTTTTCAAGATCCTCACCCTTCCAAATAAAGCCCATGAAGGTGGAATTAGGCCACCACGGCTCGGAGAACAAAAGCACTATTTTGTCGACGATCCCCAAAGGTATTCCGTTGATGGCATCTATCTTTTTCTGAGGGAGAGCGGGGGAGAAAAGAGTCTCGTGTCTAGAATGTAAATAAAAAGTATAAAGTACTATAACTGCTGTTTCAACGTACATTAAACGTACATTAATAGTTTTTTGATAAGTGAACCTTACTGGAATATTTTGGGTGCAGCCAAAACATTTTCTGTACATAATATAATTATAATAATGAATAAACTTAAGACAGCTATCACATATATATATTGTGATCCTAAAGTAAGTAAATGAATTTGTGTTATGGAAATCAGAAACAACGGTGCAAGGTGGAACCACAACACCCAGACCCGAGACAGTGTAAAAAAATGCCACTACACCACAGAGTGCCACAGAGGTCGATATATCATTAGGACAAATTAATTGTATGGTAATATACCTCTCTTGCAAAACTCCGACTGACATTGTTACGATAACATTATCAGCTGTATATTCTGAGCCATCTCTGCACTTTACCACTACCTTACTTTGAGGGTCTTGAGAGTAGGTGATGTGCGTTACTTCTTTGTTGAACTTTATGGTCAACGTAGGCAAACCGGGGCCGTTGTTGTATGTGTTCTGCGAACAAATTTATAGGGACGAATTCAACCTTTCCTTAGAGGCAAGCGGTACTTTTTTTTAAACTCCATTTTTGAATTATTCACTTCAATATTACGAGTGAATTTCGTTCGAAAATCTATTAAAAATTAATAAAAATCACGTGAAATATACTGACATAGAGTTGTCTTTTTTTAAATCATTCTTGTGTGGGTCTTATCCGGTTTATATTAAACATTTATCAACGGAAAGCACAAGCCATATTGATGCAAGTGAAGTGATTCAAAAATAAGGCCCCCGGCCTATTTTAGATAAAGACTTCTGAGTAATATCGTGTCAAACAGAGTTCATAGTAAAATGTCTAATAACATTGACTGACTGCCTCTAAAGCCTCCTCATTAGGGGTCAAAAATACAGCTAAACTTACCAAAAGTATCTGAAATAGTGTTTTGTACCCGTTCCTGTGCCAACTAATATCGTTGCTGCCTCCCAAGACCTCACTTAGCGTGTGTGTGGGAGAGTCATTCCAATTGTCCGACCCGATATAGCTGTCCACTATCAGATCTATGTACGCCAACAGATGTTTCATGAAGTTTTCATCTTCGAAAACTGATGGATAACGCAACTTTATATAAGCCTTGATTCTGGAAAAGATTAACTTTTGAAGGCAAAAGACAATTATCAGTGAAGAACATACAAGTCATATGCACTTATGGGCTTTTAAAACCTAATGTCCAACTGCTTTGCTATACGGCAGTATTTTAATGTAATCTAGCCATCCCTGTCACTTATGCCAGAAGGACCTCCGAGTGAAAGAGACGGCTAGCTCAAGTAGCGTAGTTTCACAAAGTTAAGGTACGGAGTTTGGCTATTTACCATATAAACTTACTTCCTCGTCATAAAAACCCCTAAAGGCTCAACTTTCTCCGGCGTCACATCCATAAGAGGTGTCGTGAAGTTCATTATGTCTTCCATGAAAGCCTCATCTACGTAGCTGCCGTCAGACCGGAAAGTCTGGAACTCTAAGCCTTGGGGCATCACGGTGACATTGTTCTGGACAGCCAAGTTGTACGTCACACTGTTGTTTGAGCCGTGGATCCTGAGAGTAATGATAGTATAACTTCTAAATTGTGGTCTAGAAAACAGCAGGTTACCCTTACTTCAGGAAGGTGAGCTATTTCATCTCTAGCTAATGCAACGTCCGGCTGCATTAGCTAGAGATGAGATTCCATCCATACCAAAATGGCTACAGCTTGCGGGTTTGTTTAGTCACAATAAGTACTTATTAGACATGACGGGTCTAAACGCAAATAAAAACTTATGAGTTGCTAGTACTCACTGCTCGACGTTTCGGCTGTATTGCAACTGCCGTGGTCACGAGTCAACTGGTGGATTGCAACATGCATCGATGCGATTCGTTTAGTCGCTTTGAAAAAAGATGGGCCTTATCCAATCCACGGGCCTCAGGTCCGCGAGATTTCCCCGTTTTGATTTGTTATCTTTTCTTTTGTGAGAAATCTTTAACCTTCATTAAGGGCCTCAACCAATTTTTATAAGGGGCCCCGCCAAGGAACGCTACGCCACTGGTTGTGTCTAGTACTCACCACTCAGCGCCCATCTCGACGAAGTCTCCTCCTGGGACAGACTTAGTCCAGACCCGTCCTCCCACCCGGTCCTGCGCCTCCAAAGCCAGCACGCGTCTACCCTCTCGCGCCAGCTCGCTTGCAGCGGCCGTGCCTGATGCTCCGAGGCCAATGACGATCGTGTCGTAGTGTCTAACAGAATGCTCGGTTTTAGGAAAGTACATCAAGCCGCCCTCTGACTAGGCTAAAAAACTATTTATTAAGTTATTATACTAACATCAACCGATATTAGCTGGGACTGGGACCAAGGCTTAAGGTGCCTCCCGAATGTGGCCCGGAAAAAAATAGCCTTTCGTCAAATACTTTACAAAGTTTGGGCAACTTATGGAGCAATCTAATGGCCCATTTACACGAGGCCAGTAGACGAGACAGTCCAATAAGCCAGGCCAGTATTGACTTCGTGAAAATAGAGCCAGGCCAGTGCATTGGACTGGCCCAAGCCAGTGGACGAAGCCAGTCCAATGAAATAGAACGGTTTCTAATTTGCTGGCGCCAGTGCTACTGGCCTCGTGTAAATGGGCCATTAGATATGGAATGAATGAATCATTGAATGCGGAAGACATTACTTCGGTCCCTCGACGAGACTACGTCCGCACGTTTTGAGTTTGCTCCCTCCCTCCTCCCGTCGCAGCGTGTTGTTTATATCAAGCCTTTCCCGAAAATAAGCTATACAACAAAATCGGTCCCAGTAGTTCCTGAGATTAGACGATGCGTTTGGTGTAGTGGTTAGCGCTCCTGACTATTACGCTGGCCGTCGCGGGTTCGAATCCCGAAAGGGGCAAATGTTTGTGCTGTGCTGAGCACGAATATTTGTACCTAAGTCATGGATGTTATATGTATTTAACACGTTCCGGGACACTACTCCAGACACAATAGATGTTTTATTGTTTTCACGCCTGTAGGCGGGCACTGTCCCGGAACGTGTTAAGTATTTAAATGGGATAGACGCCTCCGTCATAATCGTGGTCTGGTACTTCGTAACACAAGGAATATTCCTTACCACGAAACCAGACAATTGGTGTGTTGTCTGGCGCATATTTATTTATTAACGCGTTTAAACAAACAAAACTCTTCAGCTTTATTATTATTATAAAAGATAGATAGTGATGGGCTCGCTAATATTATAAACTGAATGAATACTTAGTTCCTTTTTTTGCGGTTTAACGCTACATACTTAAAGGAACTTAAGGAAAAATTAAGTATGGATAGAAGATATTAAACGTACCTGCCATTTACACTAGCCGCATCAACGAAGGAAGTGACTAATAAAGCCAAAAAACATATAATAACACATGCGGCCATTGTGGGATCTTACGCTAAACTAATCTGACTATCCATGTTTTTGCCAGTGACCTCTTTACTGACTGACCGAGACCTTAAGATATTAAATGATAATTTACGAGGAGATAAACTTTGTCGGGAATGTCGTTTAGTTTAGAATACCTAGTTAGATACGGGATTGCTACCATTGCGATTGTACCCAATTATTTATGAGCTTCCGATATTTCGGCACTGTTAATAATAAGGTACATGGTAGCAATCCAGTATCTAACTATTCTAATGTTAGTGACCATGAAAGTTTAAAACAATATTATAATGTAGTTTAGTTGTTACGTAATACGATTTGTTGTTTGAGGGCTTAAGACCTAAGAAAAACGAAATTTGTAAATCGTTTTGCGAATCCGAAGCATTTCGTAGTAAGGATTGCATAGGATTATCGTAATTGATTGATTTTTTTTGTAGGAAAGTACAAAGGCGGCCTTGTATTACAAAACCCAGACACGAGACATTGCAGAAAATTATTTATTTCCCATTGACTCGTCTGGGACCTAAGTGATGGCGAAGATCATGTGATGAAATGAGTCAATTCGACCATAAATGCACTAATCAACCCTAAATTATTTAAGGCGAGTAATTAATTTAATTAGTCATCTAAATCTATCTATACTATAAATCTGAAGGTTTGTTTATTTTGTTTGAACGCGCTTATCTCAGTATTTTTGCATCAGATAGCTTATTTATCGGGGAAGGCTATTAATGAGCAATATAAAACATCTACAACCTATATAAAGGAAAGGAGTTGAATCAAATGTTGAATGGAGTTATAGTAGTACTAGCTTTTGCCTGCGACTTCGTCCGCGTGGAATAGTGACTTCTTTCTCCCGTTTTTTACACATTTACCACTATATCTTTGCTCCTATTGGTTGTAGCGTGATGTTATATAGCTTATAGCCTTCCTCGATAACTGGACTATCCAACACAAAAATAATTATTCAATTCGAACCAGTAGTTTTGGAGATTAGCGCGTTCAAACAAACAAACAAACAAACAAACAAACTCTTCAGCATTATAATATTAGTATAGAAGTATAGATTAAACACTCGTTTCCGATGCGGCCATTAATCATTCATTCATTCATCATGACATAAGGAGTGAGCCTTTTCGATAACTGCACTGCAGAGCAGCACTACGCCTTCCCATAAGGCCTGTGAGTGTAAAAGAGAGATAAGAATGCGCTGTCGCAGTCCCACGTTTTATTTCCGCGAGGAAGCGAATGTTTAATCCTACTACTATAATAAAGGCGAAAGTTTGTAAGTATGGATGTATGGATGTTTGTTACTCTTTCACGTAAAAACTACTGAATGAATTTGAATGAAACTTTACCACAATATAGCTTACACATCAGAATAACATATAGGCTACAATTTTTGAGGTTTCTAATGTGAGGTCGTAAAAAAAACACATTTTTTGCGCTACTAGACGGGACGAACCTGAAGTCCACGCGAACGAAGTCGCGGGCAAAAGCTAGTATTACTATAAATCAGAACGCGCTATGCCAGCCTCAATCTATGCCGAATTGATGATCTGGTTTTGTGTCCTGACTCCCGACTATCTATGTGCTCCCGAGCATTGGGCGCCATCTTGATAAATTGGCAGACATAATGCCTTGCTTCTCTACCAGTCAACTGCTTAGGAATGAAGACAGTTTAATTAGTTTTATATGACAAAGCAAAAATAAGACAAGAAAAAACATTGTCATACACTTTATTTAGGAAAATTACTTAACATAACATTGGAATCTTAATAATAAATAATTTAAAGATGAAGCTAAACTATCAAACATAACACAACCTTTATTTTTTTGGCGAAATGAATATGTCCATCTTGAGTAATAATTTTGTAAAAATTTTAATTGATTTTGTGGTATAAAAATTACTTTTATCAGTCACATGTATGAGATTCCATTAAAATTCTTAGAAAAACAGTTCTTTTTTAGATAATTTGAATAAATATTGAACACTGGAATTTATAAGACCTGCTTTTAGCTACTACTAAAACTCTTCAAACTTATTTAATACTAGTTTTTTCCATAAAATGTACAAACATGAATAAAAGAATACTGAAAAGAAAATCACCTAAAATATTTTAATCATTCGGTTTTTTCTCACTTCAGCAAACAGGCTTTACATGCATTTTCCTGCCTTATACCAAAAATTCAAACTTATAATTTAACTTATCTCCGTGCTTCGGAAGGCACGTTAAGCAGTTGGTCCCGGCTATTATCGTTTGATATTAGTCGTTAAGCCTAGTCGGAGGCTTGATAAAATCTGACAGCAAGGTTGGTCGCTTGCCTTGCAAACACCCCTCCACCAATCCGCACTGAGCCCGCGTGGTGGAGTATGGCTCGTACTACCTCATATTTGAGGTAAGGCCTTTGCCCAGCAGTGGGATGCTTACAGGCTAACTTTACTTTTACTAATTTAACTTATCAATAAATAGCTTATCATAACAATTTCACAAACATGCCACCACATTACGATATTTATTATGTCAGTGGCTAGGTGTGTAAGCACTGACCCGAGCCATAGCTTTGTTTAATTCTTCACTATGAGCTTCCATCATAATGTGACGAGTCAGGAACGGAGACAGGACGACAACGTTGCACAGGGAGCAGTAGTATGAGTCTTTTTGGAACTGCAATAGAAATTTAGTTTATTTCATTAACAGATTCCAAGATAAAAGTGATAAAATAAGGATGGAGTATAATATAAGGAGTACCTATAATTTAAGTTTTTGAAAAATGTAAGGACTTGTTTTATCATCGACAAAATATACTAACAAGTGGCACATTAATTATTATCGTATGAAGTGTTGGGCATATTGATAATGCTAACAAGAACTTATTAGGACATTGTGAAACAGGCTGTAAAAGACATAAAGGCTGATATGGCAAGTAAGTTATTTAAATCACACCATGCTATTTAGCAAAAAGTACTAAAACTTTTATCTTATGCGTTGTGTGTAATCTGGGTCATTAAATAAAATAAAAATGTACACATTTCTACTTCAACGTTAATTACCTTCCGAATTAAATGTTCACCATAAATCTGCTCATGTGGGTAGCTCTCTAAAACTTTTTTATGCTTCTCGGAATTCTTGTGTAACTCCTTCAATTTGACGTCCAGCTCCATATCTTTACAGCAAAACACGCATCTATACATTTCCCTGCCTCTAATGATGCCGTGGTAGGCGTCCGATGAAATCACAAGCGTTTTATTTTCTTTTAATGTTACGATAACATTTTGGATGTCGTCCACAAAAAGCTTGGGTTTGTCTAAAGCTTTTTTCGGTTGGCGCAATGCTGGCACTGCCATTGCGAAGAGCAATTCACCAGCCAGAATATTATTTTATTGCTGTTGGGTATTAACTTGAGTGACTTGAGTATAATAATTATTCCCCACTTTAGAATCTTTTTTTTATTGACAGACAGACAGACTGAACGTCCGGGACGCGCGAACAAACTTTGTCAAACAAAAGTCAGTCATTAGTCAAAAACAAAATAACAAAAAAAATACTTTTACTATCTATTTCCGTTTCCTATGTAGTGGGCTGGGACATTAGCAGTAGTCAATGCATTGTCTATTCAATTGATTTAAACATTTGATTACTACCATAAGTATGTATGCCCATACATACAACATCATTAGCTGTAGCTACTTAAAAAATTATACTTAAAAATTTTATGCCACCGTACACCGTAATTTTCCTTCTGGGGGGCCTTTAGACGGTGACGTACGTCATATTCAGTTTTCTTTAATATGCCGCCTTTTGCGAGGTTCAGCTTTCACTTGTAAGACTATATATTTTTAGTGGCGTTAGTGTGTGTATAAGATCGTTATTGCCTCGGTGGCGCAGCGGTGAGAGGGTCGCATTTTAAAGCAACAGCTGCGCCAGAGGTCCCGGGTTCGATTCCCGGGTCGGGCCAAAAAATGTATACATGGGTTTTTCTGTTTAGAATTTCTCAGGGTAGCCCGGAGTTTGGAAGTTGGCGGTGTTTCACCCCCGTGCCTCGGAAAGCACGTAAAGCCGTTGGTCGTGTCAGATTGCTGTCCCATCGGGCTATGAGAGTGAAAGGAATAGAGAGTGCACCTGTGTTTGCGCACACACTTGTGCACTATAATATGTCCCGCGCAGTCGGTTAGTCGTTGTGACTGGCCACCGTAGTCGAAATCGGCTAGGGGGACTATTATTAAGATCGTTATTGTACCTAAAATTTTACAAATAAACTTTTGAGTTTGAGTTTGAGTTTGTCCCAGAATCCCAGAGCAGTCTTCTCCTCCTACATAAAGCTTAACACTAAAAATAATTTTAGTTACTGCACTTTACGATCGCGATAAAACAGTCATGAAACCACTTTATGTCAATGTTATACAGTTGTGAACCCAAAACTTCTGAATTATTTTTAATAATAAACGCCTGCTTTGAATGTGTACATAACATGAAATACCAATATTTTTTAATAGAATTAAGTAAGTCATCATGACAATATTACTAATGTATTACTTCATTTTTTTTCTATCGCGTTCGTTTTTATAATGCTTTAATAACTTTTAGGTGCTCTTCTAATATACGCCAAAAATGTCCATAGTTCTTCTTTTAAATTTAAGAATGGTAAAATCAACGTCGACGATTTTTTGAAAAAAGTAATAGATTCAGAAAAATTTGAAGAGATTGCTGAGAAAATAGCCGAAAAAGCTGTTGACAAGTTCAAAAGCATTGGAGTAGGTACGGTGCCAAAAGGTTATAATAATGCTGACAGTGATCATAATGAAGACTCCCAAGCCACATACAGAGTTTCAGAAGTCACTAAAAAATATTCGAAGAAAATTGGATCCATATCAAAACGTGATAATGATGGAGACGAATATATGGTAGAGAAAATAGACACTGCCGCGTTTTTGAAGAAAGAATCAGTAGATTCATATAGAAACCTGAGTTTAAAATACAAACATTTTAAGGAAAATTCTGATGGTGTTAAGTCTAATGATCAAGACGACAAACACCCAAATGATGTAAAGGAAGCTCAAAGTAAAGAATCATCTGATCAACCATCTACGAATGAAGACGACAACGAGCCAGAAGATTTGAAAAAAACTGATGATGAAGAAGAAGAGACTGATATAGATACTGTTACAATAAAACCTAGAGCAGTAGTTGGCAAAAGCACTAAACTTTATTTTGATAAGAATGATATGACACCTGAGGATGTCAGTGAAAAATCCGATGAAAAAGAAAATCAGAATGATACAAATAAGAAATCAATGCCAGCATCAAAACAGAAAGAATTTGACTCTAAAAAGCTAGAACATAAAAATCAAAAATTTAAACCAAACAAGGACGAATTGCATGAATCCCGTCTTCAAGCCAGGAATTCGGGTCATCAAACAGATAATGGCGAAAAGAGACATTCAGATCACAAATTAAGGACACCTACCTATGAATACTTGAAACTAGCAGATCCAAGCGAAGACCCAATTAATAATTTAACTGATATTAAGAACGGGAAAGGTACCACTATCTTAGACCCAAATGGTACAAATGAAATTATGGACAGTATCGAAATCATTCCTAGCCGATCTAATTCTAAGAAAACAGAAAGAACTACTTTAAAACTACGTATTAAGGATGCCATACTCAATTCTAAACTTAAGCGGCAACACAAAACGTCAATTGATTTCTCACCCTCAGTGCGTAGAGAACGAAATAATTTGTACACTTACGAGAAGTCTCCTGATTACGATGAGTATCACGCTCAAATAAATCAGTTGAACAACATAGAAAATGAAAATTATACGTTAAAGATAGTTAGCTAAAAAACAAGTAAAGCACCTAATCGATTAAAGTGTTTTGCTTATCGTCCCATAGTACTCGCCTGTCGTACTGCTCTGAATGAGTTATACAAAATTGTGATAGGTAGGACGCAAAAATATTGAAAGATAACCAGTTAAGTCGTGACGTCGTCTTCGCAGGTTTGGGATTTAGATTTAATTGATTTGGATATTAAGGTGAGGTTTTTTTAAAAAGAAATACGACTGGGCACATAATTTACGGTGTCTTTGAAAAAAATTAGCGTGAAAAAATGGGTTGAATTTGTAAGTACAAATAGTAATCTATAAACAGTCGTGGTCAACTAATTAGGGACCCTTACCCTTACCTTACCCTTAACACTGATAAATGTTTTAAAACACGAAGCTTTGAAATTTTATCCTTATGAATGAATAAGGAAATGAACATCTGTTTTAAATATTTATTGGTAAAGAAAAAAAGTTACTACTTGCTGCCACTTGTTTCCCAAGAATACTACATTGCTACTTTCTCATACTTTTTGATAGCTGGACAACTATTAGGGACAAAATATAATTTTATAATAGTAATAGGTGATTTCGACTACGGGGGCCAGTTATAACGACTAACTGACTGCGCGGGACATATTTATAGTGCACAAGTGTGTGCCTAAGCACAGGTGCACTCTCTATTCCTTTACTTTCTCATAGCTCGATAGGACACCAATCTGACACGCACGACGACACGACCGGAGAGAGAACGGCGCAACGACTTGCGCACCGAGCCTCGTGACTCGGCGTGGAGAGGGTAAAACACAAGCAACTACCAAACTTCGGGCTTCCCTGAGAATTTCTGTCTGAATATATATTTTTGGCCCGACCGGCCCGGGTATCGCAACCAGGACCTCTGGCCTGCTGGCGCAGTCGACGCTTCAAAATGCAAACATCTAACCGCTGCGCCACCGAGCTTTAATTTTAATAAATAAATAAATGCAAATGAAAACAAATTGAGAAAAATTTAAGTTTAACCAACGCAATGAGTACTTTCCAACTATTTTAATTAACTATGCAAGTAGTGTAAAAATGCATTAAATGCAAGTAGTGTAAAATCGGAGCTCAAAATAAACTTCGCTCATATCTTATTTAACTATATGTTGCATATTTTTTTAAACTTTTTCTAACTGTAATTACTAGAAATTTATTGAATTTTAATTTCACTGAACTTGAATATGAACTTATTTTATTTCAATTGAAGGTTCAGTTGAAAACAATTGATTAAACTGTGTCATTCACTACAATACTACATAACTACAATAAAAAAACAATGTCAATCATCACTAAGTGACACATGACAGACATTGCGTTGCGTCATTGCGTGCTTGTTTGTTTGTTTGTGTGTCAAACATAAATTCGCCGAAACTTCGTTTTTCCTGTCTGTCGGCTTGGTTGTTTGTTTTGTAGTCTTCATCTGCTAACGGTTTGCTACTTTGTTTTTCTTTGATGGCTTTAAAAAAATATCGATTTAATTAAAGACAATCCTCCCAAGTCGAAAAATAACTATTAAGGTATTATTGGTAGGTATCTTTTTCTTCTACTTATTCACTGAAAGCTAATAATTCCAGTCGTACAATGCTCATTATAATTTTCTTTCCTACCATTTTTTACAGTACATAAGGCTAATACTGTAACGATCGTCATATCAACTTCTTGAGACTGTCATCAAGAAGCTGGCAAAATGTCTAGCCAAGTGCCATTGTACCTTGAGGTTGCCCCAGTGGACGGTTCTGGTCAGTATTCCTTAACAGTGAGAGAGAACAAAGAAGCGAATACTGAGTCGGAGATTGTGGCTGTGAAACAAGAGAGGGAAGATGTTATGGAAGTGAAAGAGTAAGTGTTTTTTATTTGCTAATATTTCATTTGTTTGCTTATTGATTCTATATGTACTGTTGCCAGCACATCATGTTGTTTTGTTGAGGCCCACTTTTGTTGCAAACTAGCCGTTACTACAATGCTTAAGATACCACAGTGTTTACCTTATGAATTCAATCCCAAATGTCTTGAACAATTTAGTTGAAAATCTGTGTTTAAACCATCATGGATGTGATCATCAATATTCTTTTCTTATTCTTTTGTTTATGCAACCACCAGCGGCCCATAAGTCCCTGAGTGTTTCTCAGTCATTTGGACAGTTGTTATTCATAAATAATGCACATTGTTTTGACCCGTAACCAATACAGGTATTAAAAGAATAAAGAATATCAATCACAAACATTGCACTGGTCTCAAAGTAAGTAGCTAATGCATTTGTGTTAACAACAGTGGTACCACAACTCCCAGACCCGAGACAATATAGAAAATTATGTTTTCTACATAGACCGGGCATCAAACCTGGGACATCAAAGCGACAACATCCTAATACCGAGTGTGCTTAGCCAGTACACATAGAAATAGTCAAAAATGGTGTACCTTAAATAATTGTTGCCTTTTCAGGTTGCTCTTCAAAGACATATTGAATATATCGGACACCGAAGACAATGCTCAGTCGCAAGAGAAGATCAACTGTTCTGAATGCCACTTCACAACAAAAGACGCAGACCGCTTGATGCGGCACGTGAGGAAAGTGCACCGTGGCTTAAACCCGTTCCAATGCTATATGTGTGACTACTCTACGTATAACAAAGTGCTGTTTGAAGAACATGTGCGGATTCATAAAGGTAAGTTGAAGTGTATTGTATACAAACTTAATATACAAATTGCACTTGCTAAAAGCAATTGTGTCAGATAAGGAATCAAACCCTGTGTCTTAATGCTATCTGGTGGAAATACAAGTTCAGTTTATAATTGTCAAGCTGGGTGTGTAAGGTAACCCAAAAAAATACTATCATTTCATTAGTATTGCAAATCCAGTTAATGTACCCTTAAGATGTAGGGTAGATGTATGTTAAAAATAAATGAAATAAAAAAAGGATAAATTATGAAAAAGTAATTTAAAGTAACTTTTATTACATGACCTTTCTTTGATACTAGCGGTCCCAACTAATCAAAACTCTTCAGCTTTATACTATTATTTTTAAACTTTCTCCCCTCAGGCATAAAACCGTTCAAATGTTCATACTGTGACTACTGCTCCGTCTCCAAGAAGAACGCAAAGAAACACGAAGCAATTCACCGGCCGGATAACCCACTGAAGTGTCAACACTGCCCGTTCATAGCGAGACACCAGAGAGCGCTTGTATGCCATCAGAAGACACATAGCGTTAGGTGATTATATTCTCTTTTTATAATTTATTTAACCCTCCTAGCTGATTTCGACAACAGTGGCCAGTCACAACGACTAACCGACTGCGTGGGACATATTATAGTGCACAAGTGTGTGCGCAAACACAGGTGCACTCTCTGTTCCTTTCACTCTCATAGCCCGATGGGACAGCAATCTGGAGCTCTATTTTTTAATCAGTCGCTTGGATATGGCGTGTGATTTTCGTTCGAAAACGAATTAAAAATCAACAAAAATGATGCGAAATATGGACTTGGGCACCCACAAAATGTAGCTTTATTATTTCGAATCCCTCCTGTGTGGATTACAACTGGTTTTCATTCCAAAATTGGACTTTAATTGATGAATATCACACGCCATCTTGACGCGAGTGATTAAAAAATAGGGCTCCTGACACGATCGGAGGGAGATCAGGCGCAGGACCAACGGCTTTACGTGCTTTCCGAGGCACGGGGGTGAAACACCGCTAACTTCCAAACTCCGGGCTTCCCTGAGAATTTATGAATAAAAAAACCCAAGTACACATTTTTGGCCCGACCCGGGAATCGAACCCGAGACCCTGGTGTAGCCGTCGCTTTAAAATGCGACCCTCTAACCGCTGCGCCACCGAGGCAGTTTCTTAGTATTCTTCCAGACGGTGGTATCAATCAGCCACCACAAACAAAGGGTTTTACAATTAGCACTGACGCGTCTTCAGTGTAAGGAGTCCCAGCGAGGTCTGTCCGCCACCCGAACGGCCGAACACTGACACCGCGATTGCTAACATAACAATACATGGAATAACAAACACAAATAATCTACTCAGATTAGGATGTATGGTAAAACATGTTTTTAACAATACATGGAATAACAAACAAAAATCATCTTCTCAGATTAGGATGTATGGTAAAACATGTTTTTAACAATACGTGGAATAACAAACACAATTATCTACTGACATTAGGATGTATGGTAAAACATGTTTTTAACAATACGTGGAATAACAAACACAAATAATCTACTCAGATTAGGATGTATGGTAAAACATGTTTTTAACAATACGTGGAATAACAAACACAAATAATCTACTCAGATTAGAATGTATGGTAAAACATGTTTTTAACAATACGTGGAATAACAAACACAATATCTACTGACATTAGGATGTATGGTAAAACATGTTTTTAACAATACGTGGAATAACAAACACAAATAATCTACTCAGATTAGGATGTATGGTAAAACATGTTTTTAACAATACGTGGAATAACAAACACAATATCTACTGACATTAGGATGTATGGTAAAACATGTTTTTAACAATACGTGGAATAACAAACACAATATCTACTGACATTAGGATGTATGGTAAAACATGTTTTTAACAATACGTGGAATAACAAACACAAATAATCTACCCAGAATAGGATGTAAGGATTTGTAAAACATGTTTTTTTATTATTTCCAGCGACATTGAAGAAGACGAGGTCAAGGAGATGGAGTCAGCAGGAAGAGTCAAGTGTGATGACTGCGGGGATTGGTAGGCTGATTATTATTATTATTTTTAAATTTATATTTATTTACTTATTTTTAATTGAGCATTTATATTTTCTTGAGCTAGGAACCGGCCAGCTCTATTAATGGCCATAACAGAGTTTGGTTTTGGAGATATTTTTCTATTAATTTAGCCTAACGTCCCAACGGCCCAAACGTTTCAACGCCAAACGGCGCAAATACATAATCACTTGCAAGTGAGACGTACTTGCGACGCTTGGCGTTTTCAGCAAACTCCGCTGCTGCATTTGTATAATGTTTTTAAAGAATCCGCACTGAGCCCGCTTAGTAAGCTCATACCGCATACTTAAGGCGAGGCCTGTGCCCAGCAGTGGGATGTTTAGCTGGTTTAGCTAACATACTTCTGAAATAACCAAATAGTAATTTTTGGCGACGCGTTAGGAGTAGTGGTCAGCGCTCCCGGCCGTCGCGGGTTCGAATCCCGCAAGGGGCAAATGTTTATGTTATGTGAGCACGAATATTTGTACTTCAGTCATGGATGTTTACATGTATTTAAGTATTTATTGGAGACGCCGTCGTCATAATCGTTGTCTGGTACTTCGTAACACAAGAAAAAAAATTCCTTACTTCGAAACTAGACAATCGGTGTGTTGGGTCTGGCGCATATTTATTTATTTAATGATAACATATTTTATCCCAGGCTCAAAACTGGCAGAGCGTTCGCTGGCCACCGCACGAAGCGACGCCGCTGCAAAGAGCCTGATTGCGACGCCATCTTGTGTACAAAGGTGAATAATTTTCAACTACCCTCATAAAGATCTTTTGCCCGGTGGCGAAAATAAACTAACTCCGTCACCTTATAAAATCTACCGTAGCCTAATCTATACTAATATTATAAAGCTGAAGAGATTGTTTGTTTGTTTGTTTGTTTGAACGCGCTAATCTCCGAAACTACGGGTTCGAATTGAATAATTCTTTTTGTGTTGGATAGTCCAGTTATCGAGGAAGGCTATAGGCTATATAACATCACGCTACGACCAATAGGAGCAAAGATATAGTGGTAAATGTGTAAAAAACGGGAGAAAGAAGTCCCTATTAGACGCGGACGAAGTCGCGGGCAAAAGCTAGTATAGAAATAAAGGACTGGGCCTACTACACCATATCATATATGACCGTATTATGAGCGTATCAATAAACAATACAATACGCTCTATTTTGCCCACTGAATGGATCTACAGCGCTCTGTCTCACCGTTATATGGGGCGAGAGCGTATTTTTCCGGTGCTGACACGCTTCATACATGATATAGATTCTAGTGGGAATGCAGTGTATTTGGCAGAAACCTTTATATTCAGCTTTCTGTTACTGGAAAGGATACCTGTGGGGCAATTGTGTAAAGCCACCATATTCACGTATGAAATGATCTGTCAAACCCTTTGTTCTTTGCCGTTTGACAGATCATACCGTATGTTTTGAACTGTTCAATACGATTGCTTTACACAATAATATTATACCTGTTCTGTAATATTTTTTTTTTATATACTATTATCTACTTACCTTCCAGAACACGTTGTTGTCCCACATGTCAAACGTGCACCAAAAACACCAAGACAAGGCGAAGGTTTTCCAATGTGAAGTGTGCGAGTTTTCAACCAACTCGGGCCCAAGGATGCTACTCCACCTGATCCATCATCCGAACCAGACCGTTGATGAAAGTGTGCTTGATATATCCATACTGAGGCGATATGGTATCATGGTTTGAAGTTGTGATGAAAATTATGGCGTCAATTTGTGAGGGTGACCTATTTTTTGTAAATATAAGAAATGAAGCTGTTCATTAAACAAGTGATTGTTTAGGAGGAACATACTCAAGTGATTGGATAAAAGTGGATTATGATAATCTAGCAGAGAAATCAATCGTAGGTTTTTGTTACATCAAAGATTTTTATATGTATTACAAATAGGAGTCCTAGTTATTAAACTTATGGTATTTAAATTAAATATTTTGTTTTATTTACTTAGAATGCTTTAATGCACATGTTTTGCTGGGCATGAAGATCATTCTGTGCCAGTCTACTTGTGTGTGTACAATACATAATAGAAGTTCCGATTTACCTACCTATCTATCTACTAAGCTATGAACAATATAAGAAGCATAGATGCAATCATAGAAGGTAGAAGATTAATAATGTACTAGATAAAGTGGGTCTCATAAATAAACAAAGCAGGTAATTGCTCAACAAATAAATTGCAATAAAACACACAGTTACAACTAAAGATTTATTAACACTAATGCCTACGCTTTTTCGACTTCTTCTTAATCTTTTTCTGTGTCGACCTGTTCATTTTAGATATTTTTCTTTTGTGGAGCCATACAGGATACTGCCCATTTTGGTCTTTCAATGTCTTAGTACTAAAAATCCGTTTCTTGCCGTTCTCAGCGTCAACTTCGACCTTTTCATCATCAGAACTCATCTCAACGTCTTCATCATCCTCCACGGCAGGCTTGGGCTTTTTCTTCGCGTTTTTTATCGCACCAGCGTCCAAAAATATGACTTGATCAGACTCCATAACCTCACTTTCGTTCACTTTTTCTTCTTCCTTAATACCAAGCATTTTCTTTAATCTGGAAAGTTCTTTCACAGCATATCGCTCCCGCTTGATAGCCCTGCATTTTCGCTTCCACCTACTTCTCAGGGACTTCGCCATAGCGTTATTAAATCAAAATATTTTGAGCGTGCTTGCGTCGTCGTAGCAGCACGCGTTGTAAAAGGGAAATGTCAATAAATCTGACACTGACATTTACATGCCAGTGCCTCTGTGGTTTACCAAAAGCCAATCACATTCGAGCTTAGAAAAATAGAAAAGTACGGACAACGCCCATTGGCTGGGTCTATAGGGCCTAGCTGGCCAGGCAATTAATACAATCGGTTCAAATAAGTTGAGCAATTGAATAATCGCTTCGCAAAACGGGAGCAGCAACACTAGCAATTAAAAAAACAAATTTGTCATTTGTTTTGACAGTCCATTTTGATGTCAAAAATGCACTGATTTCTTGTTTGCGTGCACCGTGCATTTGTGTATTTTATTCATATTCGCTGTAATTGTGTTTTGGAAGCTATCCAAAACTGAATTGTTTACTTCTGTTGACCCGTTAAACCCTTATTCGCCCGAGTTTCTTTGTTTCGGGTGTTATTTTGGGTTCAGTGTCTGCATTCGCAAGCTTCTGCGAAGTGCATCCACTATAGATTTTTGTGTTGTTAAAATGGAGACTTTACAGAATACAGACTGTGAAAACATGAAGGATTTTAATGATAGTGGAGTGCAAGATGGTAAGTATACCAAAATAAATAAAAAAGTTATACTAGAAATACTAAAAAGAACAGTTTTTGTGTGGCCCATAAATTTTGAGAGACATCTGTGTGGTATTTCAATCATAATCTTTTTATTTGCTGAAGCAATTATTCATAGACCAAATACAATACACATAAAATAGACAGTATGAACAATTTGTCATGTATGACAGTATGAACAGTTCCTCAGTAAAAGTTTTTCTGTGGGTCAAAGTCAAAGTCAAAAATGTTTATTGGTATTAAGTGTAACAAAGGTAGTTTTACAATCTAAAATTATCTGTCTGTACTACAATATACTAACAACACATTGGGCACATCCAGCTGTGTATATTTCAGAATATTTGTGGTCATTAAAAATGTGTCCTACCACTGAGGGATTAATATGCCGGCAGTCACGTAAATAAACAGAATGTTGATGAACACATCTGTGAGGGCTTAAACTCTTTACACATTCACAAATTCTTTGTTAACCCAATAAGCATGAAATGTGCACTTACCCTCGGGAGTTGAAACAGTTCATAAAACACTAGTGTTAATTTTATTTGATTAATCGCTTCAGTGCACCAAATAAAATATAAATAAATTAGATCCCTTTCTACACATAATTAATATTAGCAGTGCATGTGTAGTTAACACACATGTTGCTTGTTCTTTTAACATACTAAGTGATTATTCTTAGTTTCGCGTGCAAACAATATTTACCTGCATTGCTAATGCATTGATTTTGGCAATGCAATTTTTTTTATGAATGCTTATGACCACCAAGTTGTACCAGGTGTCCTATTGTATGTTCCTTTTGTGTCTACTATCTTTTTTTTACGGTTTTTTGTCTGTCCAGCTGATTTATAAAAAAACAATTAATGATAAAAATTCAAAATAAATATAACAAGATGCGTAATGTTCATTAGCTTGCCTTGCAAACACCTCTCTGCCAATCCGCCCTGAGCCCACATGGTGGAGTATGGCTCATACTACCTCATACCTGAGGTAAGGCAGCAGTGGGATGCTACAGGCTAACTTTACTTTTACATTCAAAATGTAGGTGTGCCGATTTTATAAGATGACCAGAATTATATAATTGTTTTTGCTTTATATCTTCACAATATTTCCCTAACAGTGGGCAAGCAAATGGAGCTGGAAGACCGTCCAGCAGAGCTCTTGGACCTGTCTGATGATGTGCTTCTCGGTATACTCAAGTACTGCTCGCCGATGGACCTGAAGGCTTTGGGCTTGTAAGTATTCGTACTAATATTATTTATACCAAAGTGTATCTGACGTGCTGTTGCCGGGAGCATTGCCATGGAAGAATGGAAGCTTAATCAGTCAGGTATCAAACGACTGCCGGGAGTCGTATAATAATGGAATTTC
The DNA here is from genome assembly GCA_963584085.1 of Pyrausta aurata. Taxonomy (NCBI): domain Eukaryota; kingdom Metazoa; phylum Arthropoda; class Insecta; order Lepidoptera; family Crambidae; genus Pyrausta; species Pyrausta aurata. The sequence goes on from OY757281.1 coordinate 2,238,008, forward strand.
TATTGTGTCTCGTTCACACATACTTGACGAGTTAAGTTGCTGGCAACTTTTATCATATTATTTTTTGTTTTTAATATGTGATTAATATTTTGAAGAAAAGATGATAAACATTGTAATGTTCCCTAACCTTACCACCTTGCCCAATGAACGGATTGACAGTGTTCTGTCTCACCGTTTTAAAGAGCAAGAACATATTTTGCCGGTGCTGACACGCTCATGTGCATGGCAGGCGACGGTGTTAGTCGGTGACGGAACGTTCTAGTAGGCAAGCAGTCATAGTTTTCAATACAAACAATATTTTTTTCCTGACACGTTTCTAGCACAGTCATGGTATGCTACAATGTAGTGGGCAAATGCCTTTAACACGTTCCGGGACACTATTCCAGACACTAGATGTTTTCTTGTTTTCACTCCTGTACCGTTACCATGAGTTTACGACGGTTTTACTCGCTAGCGACTACGTAAAAAGTCAATGGAAAATTGCACAGCGCCCCTAGCGGTCACTTGCAGAACTAAAATTTCCCATACAAAAAGTTACGTCGTCGCTAGCGAGTAAAACCGGCGTAAACTAACGGTAACGGTACTGGGCCCCTATTTTTGAATCACTCGCTTAGATATGTCGTGTGATTTTCGTTCAAAAACACATAAAAAATCAACGGAAATCACTCAAAATCTAGACGTGAGTACTCACAAAATTGAGCAATGATTTTTGTGTAGATTACAACTGGTTTTCATTCCAAAATTCGACTTTAATCATTGAATATCACTCGCCATCTTGACGCGAGTGATCCAAAAATAGGGCTCCAGTAGACGTTCACTGTCCCGGAACGTGTTAAACACCAATCCCCTTTCCAGCACGTGCCCTCGCCTAGGCCGGCTGATCCGCGACCGCACGCTATGGACGCACGTAGACGCGCGCGCACACCGCACGGGCCGCGCGCGTCTGCGGTGGCTGTTGGCGCACGTGTTGTGTGCTGACACGGTGGAGTTGAAGCTGCAAGGTCACGCGCTGACTGCGAAGGGGTGAGTCGTCATCGTTATATGGACGTCCATTGCTGAACGTAGGCCTTCCCCATAGTTTTCTACAGTGGATATTTGAACAAGAAAACTTGAAATTATTTTTTACAAAAATATTCTTGTTTTTTTAAAATATTTTTTGTGTATTCTATTCACGATTGACAACAAACCTCTTGAATTTGGCCCGTACTTTTTTTTCCACCCTGTATATCCAAATTTAGTTCGTAATGTACAAATCGAACGATAATCTAACTAGTGACTCTTCCAGATGCCTGGGTCACGTGAACCGCGACCGCAGCGAGGTGGAGGCGGAGCGGCAGCAGCGCAAGAAGGAACCCACGCCCGAACCCGGATACTCGTGTAAGTCACCTCTGTCAATGGGTTGTTTGTCTTATGTTTTTTTTATATTAATTATGTTATCTAGGGAATGTTAATGATAAATTCATTTATTTATTTTTGTTTTTTATTCAATGTATGTGTTCAAACTTATTCGAAAGGGTTCCCGCAGAATACCAGTATCGTGACACGCCTCGCGCGAATTTTGCTGAGCGGGGACCTTTTCGACACAATGTTATTTTTTTATTGTATTTTCTTTTGTCTTTTTTTATTTGTGTCGAATGAAGTCCTTTCATTCATTCATTCATTTTATTTTTCGAAACATGTTCAAAATGATGTCAAAACTCATTTGTTGCTTCTGCTATAGGTATTGCAGGTTGTTGGGTTCCCAACACTAATAAAATATTCATTCGTTCAATAGGTCGCGTGGTCATATTGCCTTTTTAGATTGTTACTTTTTGACTCCTTACGAACCGGTCGTGAGCTTAACCCTGCTCTGCTACCTAGTTTTACTAGAATCTGTAAAATTATACTGTGTTTTGTGCCATATAATGCAGAAAATGACAATACAACTTGTGATTGTGGAACCAGGGGCTCTGTTTTTGAATCACTCGCTTCAAGATGGCGAGTGATTATCGTTCGAAAACGAGCGAAATTCACTCGCCATCAAAGTCAAAGTCAAAAATCATTTATTCAATTTAGGACACAAAATGAATGTCAGTAATGAATATCAATCAAATAAAGACCATATGGGGCCAGAACATTATTGTCTCCTTATCTTTTGGGCCCTACTAGCGCTTCGAGACAAGACAAGACAGACAGACATCTTGAAGCGAGTGATTCAAAAATAGAGCTCCAAGCCTTATTATTTAAACATCTACAGTCCGCTACCCTACACAGGTTACAGCAGATATTATTTCTTAAAAACAGAACTATACAGGGTGTGTCGTATATCATGTGCAAAATTAAAATGGTTTATAGTGAGGGTCATTTGCTATATTTTACTGCTTTAAAAAATATAGGTCCCTCAGATTTTTTTATGTTTTTTAAGAAAAATAAGTATCCGAAATTCGGTATTTATTTACTTTCAGTGGACGGGCGGTCGATGTCAGACATGGATATACGCGAAAGATTCGAAGAACTATACGCTCAAAGCTGGTAAGATACATTAATTAAATTAAAAATATAAAAGATCCCTTCACAGAAAAAACAAAACACCTTTTTGACGGAATAATAAATTATTAACTTGATTATTTAGTACCTACTGAAATCCTGCGGCACTACATTTTAATATTTCAACAGGCTTGCAAAGTCTGGGTGGCCGAGTGTATAGGCATGGGACCGGATAGCTCAGAACGCGGTGGTTCGACCCCCCGCTTTAGCCAAGTTGATTGTTGCAAATTTTTTTTTGAAACGTGGTCAGTTTTCTTTTTTTAGCAGAGCCGATATAACACGTTTCTCTATAAAACTGTCATACACGAAGCTGGTTTTTTAATACAGAGACCGGCAATTGATAATTCAACGTAATAATTAGCTTATTTTCAATTTTGTTTTCACTAAAGTCGGCGCGTTAGCAACTGAGTCGTGCGGCCATAATGTCAATAGAGATAGGATTATTCACCGCGCCGCTTTATCGGTAAGTGCAAGCGACATGACATAGGAAAATGAAAACTCTGTTGGTAACACGCAGACTTTAATGTTGATGTGTTTACATAAATTTTTGGATGGTATGTTTTGAAACCCAGTATTTTTTTAGAAGTTCCCATTATAAATTATTCTCTTACAATATTTAATGTGCATAATAGTGAAATTCTCCCTGTTACAGTGCCACAGCTTCAGTACCACCAGCATGGCCTGATGACGCTCCGACCGATTTGTCGTCTCAGTCAAAGTCAAGTCAAAGTGAAAACGACCACGGTCCCGCCGACTTGTCGTCAAATTCAAGTCAAAGTGAAAACGACAAACCGCCTCGGAAAACGTAAGCAACTTAACTATATGTACTCTGTTTTTTATTAGATATACTTAATTGCCTTTTTGATTCATGTACGAAAGTACTTACCGTATAGGTGTAATTGCAAGGGGGTGCCAAATTTTTGGAGGTGAATGAGACCGTCAATATGAACAACTTTTACTATGGGGTCATGGTCAAAATCTTAAATAAAATTTCAGGTTTCCCATACAAAATCAGTCACCTACATTGACAATAATGTATGGAGAGGCAGAAAATAAAATTAATAATTGAACGATGGTCCCATAGTAAAAGTTGTTCATATTGATGGTCCCTTTCACCTCCAAAAATTTGGCACCCCCTTGCAATAACACCCTGTATAAGAGTCATATGTAAGAGTTATATCTTTTTCCTGAAATGACATTTGGTGGTTTGCCACTTTTTACTGACTTCAAAAAATGGAGGTAATCAATTCGACCGTATGTACATATGTATGTGATATCAACTTAGGGTACAGTGTGAGTTTTATCAAAATCGGTCATGTAGTTTTTGACATATGGGCATTTGTCTGTGTGTGTCTGCCACGGCCAATGCTGAGCGAGTGGCTTTTCGACTTAAGCCTACTTACCTATTTTTAATAAATCACTCGTGGAATCTGTAATCCTAATTAATCTCTCAAATTTATTTTATTTTGTTTATTTAGGTCGAATAAATTTATTTTCTTTCTTTCTTTCTTTTTACGCATGTCAACACTGTCTAGGGATATTTTTATTTTATATTAGTAACATAAAAATAGTGTTAGTTCTGATTAAAGTTGGTATGTATAGCTGACATACGGCTCAATCAGTTGCAAATGTTGCAATACAACTTCTGTAGATGTCGCTGATGTAAAATTATGACATAACGTCAATTATCTTATCGGGATAGGTTATTAGGATAGTTAGATACGGGATTGCTACCATGTACCTTATTATTTATGAGCTTCCGATATTTCGGCACTGCTGCAAGCGCCATGATCACGGAGTAACTGAAGAGAACTTGCGGGTGGGTTGTTATTCCAATAGCAATCCCGTATCTAACTATTCTAATGTTAGTGACCATGAAAGTTTAAAACAATATATATAGGTTATTAGGTATAAATTTCTGGCCGTAATAACCAATTATTTGACGACGCATTTTGTGTATTGGTTAGCGCTCCTGACTATAACGCCGGCCGTCGCGGGTTCGAATCCCGCAAGGGGCAAATGTTTGTGTGATGAGCATGAACATTTGTACCTTAGTCATGGATGTTATATGTATTTAAGTATTTATGGGAGACGCCCCCGTCATAATCATTGTCTGGTACTTCGTAACACAAGGAAGAAGAAATTCCTTACCACGAAACCAGTCAATTGGTGTGTTGTCTGGCGCATATTTATTTATTTATTTATCCTTTATCCCCAGGTACCCGGTCAGTAGCTGTCCCGGGCCACAGTTCACATGGACGCAATGCATGCTGCGGCAACTCAAACTTCGCTGTTCGATCACATCACTCACGCTCGAGTACTGCAATATCAACTGCAATACGGTCAGTTTAGTTGATCATTAAAGCTAAGGATATATTATAATTATTCTACACTAACTTTGTTTCACACTAGCGTCCCCAGCTAACTTTGTTTCACCCACTAGCGGTAACAGCGAACTTTGTTTCGCACACTAGCGGCCCCAGCGAACTTTGTTTCGCACACTAGCGGCCTCAGCGAACTATGTTTCGCTCACAAGCGGCCCCAGCGAACTTTGTTTCGCACACTAGCGGCCCTAGCGAACTTTGTTTCGTATACTAGCGGTCCCAGCGAATTTTGTTTCGCTCACTAGCGGCCCCAGCGAACTTAGTTTCGCACACTAGCGGCCCCAGCGAATTCTGTTTCGCTCACTAGCGGCCCCAGCGAACTTAGTTTCGCACACTAGCGGCCCCAGCGAACTTAGTTTCGCACACTAGCGGCCCCAGCGAATTCTGTTTCGCTCACTAGCGGCCCCAGCGAACTTAGTTTCGCACACTAGCGTCCCCAGCGAACTTTGTTTCGCTTACTAACGACCACAGCGAACTTTGTTTTGCACACTAGCGGCCCTAGCGAACTTTGTTTCGCATACTAGCGGTCCCAGCGATTCGCTCACTAGCGGCCCCAGCGAACTTAGTTTCGCTTACTAACGACCACAGCGAACTTTGTTTCGCACACTAGCGGCCCCAGCGAATTCTGTTTCGCTCACTAGCGGCCCCAGCGAACTTAGTTTCGCACACTAGCGTCCCCAGCGAACTTTGTTTCGCTTACTAACGACCACAGCGAACTTTGTTTTGCACACTAGCGGCCCTAGCGAACTTTGTTTCGCATACTAGCGGTCCCAGCGATTCGCTCACTAGCGGCCCCAGCGAACTTAGTTTCGCTTACTAACGACCACAGCGAACTTTGTTTTGCACACTAGCGGCCCCAGCGAACTTTGTTTCACCTACTAGCGGTAACAGCAAACTTTGTTTCGCACACTAGCGGCCCCCGCGAACTTTGTTTTTCTCACTATCGGTCTCAGCGAACTTTGTTTCGCCCACCAGCGGCCCCAGCGAACTTTGTTTCGCACACTAGCGGCCCCAGCGAACTATGTTTCACCTACTAGCGGTAACAGCAAACTTTGTTTCGCCCACTAGCGGCCCCAGCGAAGCCGAGTGGTATAGGTATGCGCCCGAATAGCGTAAGACACAGGGTTCGAACCCTTGTCTGAGACAGTTGCTATTTCCAATTGCAAATAATATCATCAATACTTCCTTAAAATTAAATAAAAAATGCGTAACATTATCTACAGCTTTCCGTAACATGTTAATTTGTCTACAGACAAACTTCAACCATTTCCCTCGGGGACTGAAGCGGCTGTCCCTAAAAGGGACTAAATGCTACAACCTGCCACTTGACCGGTCTTTCCTGTTCAACATACAAGAATACCTGCCGGAGATTGAGGTAAGAATATGTATTCACACATGGTGTTTCAAAACTACCCGTAAAGAAATTTGATTTGATTTAATTTGATTTAATTGAAGGGAGCCAGTCATAATCATAGTCATGTTTGTTCCTTGATGTGGCACATATGCCAAAATACATGCACCAAATTAGTTATAGGGTACTAACATAGTGTGTAACATGAACTGTTTACTAACCCTATTTGCATCTATTGTTGTCCTATTCAATGAATAAATTAAATAAAAATATATAATAGTCACCCTAGCCGATTTCAACTACGGTGGCCAGTCACAACGACTAACCGAATGCCCGGGACATATTATAGGCACATGTGTGTGCGCAAACACAGGTGCACTCTCTATTCCTTTCACTCACATAGCCCGATGGGACAGCAATCTGACACGACCGGAGAGAGATCAGGCGCAGGACCAACGCACCGAGGCACGGGGGTGAAACACGAACAAATTCCACGGTGAAAGTGAGAGTGCAAGGAATAGAGAGTGCACCTGTGTTCACGCACACACTTGTGCACTATACAGTGGTGGACAGCTAATTAAAGACACTTTGAAAATTGTATGTTCATCAAGTTTTGGGTTTCAATAATTTTGTATTATGAATACATAGAAACCAGTAACTGTTGTAAAATAATCGTATGGGTTTTACGTATAATTTGAAGTTACTATTTATTTGCCATAACATTGATCTATTTTTCGATATTTTTGACCTCAAATCTATTATGAGCAAAATAAGTGTACCAGTGATGTGGACAACTAATTAAAGACACCAAATGTAAGTTACTGAAAACCAAAAAAATACTGAAACTACAAAATAGTCAGTTAATGTGAAATTATAAATAGTCATTTCTCAATTGTTTTCCAAAGTTTTTGATGTTTTGTCGTGTGTCGTTTAGCTGTATTTTGACCTTAACTTAGTCCGGGCATTGGGGATATGCGTTTCTTGTTATCATGTATTAGAATTTGTTCTAATGTTTTCATAAAAGCGTCGTATAGTTAATAAACATTAGCAACATGTCTCGCTAGTGTATTACCTAATACAAGAATCTAATTTTATTCAATTGGGTTGATGTTAGGACTATTATGGTAGCATATCTAAAAGATAGGCTGCGTGCCTGAGAAAAACTGAGACGGCCGTTGCAGTCGGTTCAGTAAGTCGTTAGTATGTTTAAACTACAAGATTATCTAGACAAGATGCTTAGTCAGGTAAGGGTAAGATAGGCTGTTGTTGAATATTATTGTTTAGGTATTTCATCCATGTACAAATATTTTTTCATAGGTCCAGCAATACGTCTAGAAAATCAACGCGCACTTTGATGTTTCCTCACTTTATATCTTACAGTTATATGATACATAGTCTTGTTAAGTTGTCGTCTCATAGACCGTTTTCCTCGTAATTACATCCATTATTTTATTTAATTCGAAAACATCACAATTATCCAGTTTGATTCGGTCCACGTTGAGAATGTATTTAGGCAAACCGCATCCGTGAAATATTTGGCATGTTATAAATTTGGTAACTTATACAATTTTCTTCAGTGCAAGTTTTCCTCGCATAATCTAGGCCTTATTTATTTTATATTTATTATTATTTAACGATCTTCCTGCTTTACTGTCATGAAAGTATGCTTTGATCCTTAATATTTTTCATCTAGAAATCCCATTCTAGGTCTTTCCCTGGGGTCCGATTCTAAGGTCCTGACATCTATCGCATTTGAAACTTTGTAATATCAGACAAATAATAGTCAATAGGTAGTAACCAACGCTAAAATTACCTTAATGACGCGTTTATGAAAGCATTCGAATAAATTTCAATACATGCTTGCAAGGAACTAATAGCACTAATGCCAGGACCGTTTCAGGAATGGGTAAAGGTCAAAATGCAGCTTAACGACATACGACAAAACATCAAAAACTTTATAAAACAATTGAGAAATGACTATTTATAATTTCACATTAACTGACTATTTTGTAGTTTCAGTATTTTTTTGGTTTTCAGTAACTTACATTTGGTGTCTTTAATTAGTTGTCCACATCACTGGTACACTTATTTTGCTCATAATAGATTTGAGGTCAAAAATATCGAAAAATAGATCAATGTTATGGCAAATAAATAGTAACTTCAAATTATACGTAAAACCCATACGATTATTTTACAACAGTTACTGGTTTCTATGTATTCATAATACAAAATTATTGAAACCCAAAACTTGATGAACATACAATTTTCAAGGTGTCTTTAATTAGCTGTCCACCACTGTATGTCCCGCGCAGTCGGTTTGTCGTTGTGACTGGCCACCGTAGTCGAAATCGGCTAGGGGGATTATTTATTAATGCTAATGGCGAGAGTGTTTAATTATATTGTTTCCACAGTTTATGGACCTATCAGAGTGCGATTGGCTGGAGCCAGCGTCGCTTCTACCACTCAGCAAGGCGCTTGAATTGAAGCAGCTTATTATGAAGGATTGTCACAGAATGTCCGAGTTTGTCGCTTATTCGTCGCTCGCTATGAGATACGGGTTCAAGAAACTAGAGGTAAGCTGGGGGACACCGCCGCCTTACCACCTTCAGAGCTGTAATCGCTTGCGCATGACACAAAAATAGGCGTCACTTTTAACAAAAGACGATGCGAGGTGCAACCGGTTTAGACTCTTAACGTGGTAAGGCGGTGGTGAACTTGACCGTAGATTTTTATATACCTTATCTGTTCATAATGTTCAAATAACGGATTTCTCAAACAAACTCCTACCACAATTTTCACCCCCTTAAAGGGTGAATTCTGGAATAAAAACTGTCCTACGTCTATTTCTAAAGACTACTACAGCTACACACACGCTAGCGGCACATGTAGTAGTCTTAAGACTTAATATTTATTTTGACATAATATTTGTGTACAAAATTTCATCTAAATCGATTCAGCTATCTTGCGAAAAGCATACACAAAAGGTAACAACGTATACTTAGAATCATTCATATACAATATTTTTTTGCTCCTATTACAGGACACTATATAAATAGCTAATTAAATTATTTATCTCGTCAGATCCTAGACGTCCGTGGTTCCCCAGTGGCGGACTCCGAAGTGTCCGCGTTCGGTTTCCTCACAAACCTCAGGGAGCTTTACGTATCGCCCGCTAAGAGCCCCGCGCCTGCGCCCGACCACACACACTATCGAGACGAGGAGCTCGCCGCGTTCAATGAGCTGGAGCCATGGGAGATGCAGGTAGATAAATATAAATATAAAGTGCACATGTGTGTGCGCAAACACAGGTGCACTCTCTGTTCCTTTCACTCTCATAGCCCGATGGGACAGCAATCTGACACGACCGGAGAGAGATCAGGCGCAGGACCAACGCACCGAGGCACGGGGGGAAAACACAAACAACTTCCAAACTCCGGGTTTCCGTCGGCTAATAATGTTTTTTGATCATTTTAATTTTAACAATTTTATACGCTCAACCGTCCAATGACTGTCTATTTAATGACTTGACTGTCTGTCTATATTCAAGGCTCACAGAACAAGTTATAATCACATGATTTACAGAAAAAAAAGTATCTTAATCAGTCTGGTATCGAACGACACCCGGAAGTCGCATAACAATGGAATTTATATTGTGTCTCGTTTACACATACTTGACGAGTTAAATATAGAACTAGACTGTAACTCTAAGTATGTGGGACCAAATGTAATGGAATGAATCAGGGTTAGACTTTAGTGTGTCAGTAATATTTGCTAAGGAAAATCAGTATCATCTAATATTAGTTATCTAATAGTAGTAACAAACGCAATATAAAAATAAAAATGTCATGGCCACGACATTTTTATTTTATTAATTTAGAGACTCATTAAAATAAGTCAGCCAGTCACAATTCAACCCTGTTTTTTTTTACAGGAACCAGAGTACTTCAAGATCAAACCACAGACAACAGATCCGCAGGCATCGCAAGAGAACATGACAGCTGAGGAGATAGAACAGCTCAAGGCGAACCTCTGCTTGCACGGCGTAGATTATAATCTGTGCACGGAAGGCGCTGTGAACAACAGGTGAGTGATAGTATATTAATGGGCTCACCTGAGGCCAAAGACTAATACAAATCTGTTTTATTCTCGACGAAATTTAATAAAAGCCAATATCAAAATAACCTAAAGATAATCGACTTCACAATAAGCAAAATTAGACTTATATTAATTTAGCCTTTAGCTTTACAGGGTGTAAAAAAAGTACTCGGCTCGTATTTGGAACTCTTGAATCTGTTTTTTTTTTGTAATATAATTTTCTTTAATTTTTTTCTGTAATCTATTCTCGGTTGACAACCACCCCCTTGAATATGGCTCGTACTTTTTTAACACCCTTTATTATGACTGTTGTTTGTTATCCCTAAATAAAGAAATATACATAAAAATCATAGGTCGCAGGACATTCACTCCATAACATAGGCCTCTCCAATGGTTTTATAGCGACCGGTCACAAGTGGTCTGCATCCAGTGTGGTCCTGCAATATTGACAATAATGTCTGTCCATCTTCCGGTGGACGTCTTATGCTGTGCTCCTAATCAAAGAAAGAAAGAAAAGAAAGAAAGAAAACACATTTATTCGACTGAGAAATAAATAAACATTTAAAACATGCAGAGCTGGGTAGACTACTCGAGTCGAAAGGGCACCCGCTCAGCATAAGTCGTGGCAGACCAAAGACCAACCAAGGTATCAGTTCTTCGCGCCATATGCAATGCAGCAGTTTTCTCCCATCGTTTTACAGCTCTCACTAGATGGCGTTAGGGTCACTTTAGGATCATTTTTTCACGTTGGTGGAAAACCATAGACAAAGAAAAAAAAAGTGCGTAAGTAAATATTGTAAAAAACTTTAATAGCTCATGGATTAATTTGGATACTTATTTTTTAGCATTATTATCTCCTTTATGTTCACATTAATATTGTTTTACTGATAATTATATACGTTGGCGAAAAGCAATTACCCTCTGCTATAATTCTTAAATGAAGTTTAAAAAGTCATTTCCTAAAGTGACGCTAGCGCCATCTCTCGAAGAAACATCTCATGACAAGAAAACTGCTCATTAACAACTTTTTTTTTGTTCCACAGACAAAAATCACCTCTAAAACGTCCGTCCGAATCGTCAAAAGACAGCACCACAGAATACAGCCAACAGATGTCCCCCTCAGATCTGATCGAGGCGTTCGTCCGCCGTAACCAAGGCAACTGGGAGATGCCCAACGAATTAGTCGTGAGGCGGGGACGGCGCGGGCTACCACCTGCAGATGAACCGGCGGTTATCATAAAAAGAACCAGGATGAACGAGGATGGTGGTTCAAGAAATGCTGGTCCAAACAGTGCCGGCGAAGGGAGTTCTAAATCTGAATCGGGGTGTTCAAATTCTGGTGCGTCAAACATTAAAAACGAGGATGGCAAAATAGTTATAAACGTGGGAACTAGCAAAAATTTAGACGAACCAACCTGTTCTAAAAAGGATACTTCCACTAATGATGCAGGCGATGGTTCTAATGCCAATTCGAATAGAATGCGAGTTCAAATACAAGAAGGCACAATATTAATGAAAAGGAAGCTAGTAGAACCGTCTAGAGATGCCGATAATAATGAAGCGGGCCCGTCAAAGAAGTTCAAAGATCAATCCAACGGTGATGAGAAACCAGGGTGTTCCAAAGACAATGATGAGTCAAAACCACAAAATGGCGCCGGTTCTTCCAAAGACACGGACGACAAATCCGAATGCAGCAAACCGGACGAACATCCAAAAGACTGCAAATGCAAAAATACCCGTAAATACGAGTATGTGAGATTCAGACAGAATAGAGACCCGGTTATAGTGAGGCGGGACCCTGCTGAGGTTGAAAGAGAAGAGAGAGCGGCACCTAACGAGATCAGAGGTGAGTTCTTTCCACGTTTTCAAGCGTATTACGTAAACGTCGGTCAGCAATTGCACGCTGTGTATAGATTGAGAGCGTCTTACGACGAACCGCCTATATATTATTCGTTTTCTGGTAACAACTGTCGCAGGGAAAGGTATCAACCGGCGCCTGTTAGTGTGTACTATACGCCGCCCGCGCCGCATTTAGACGCTACGTCTTTGGTGACTGACAGTGCAGTAAGACGATTCGGAAGGCCTGATGTTCCCGATGAAAACGTCATTCATATAGGCCCGAGACATGGTGCTGGTCAAGGGACCAGGCCTAATAGATCGAGTTTACGAGTATTATCAGTTACTGGGTTTAGGAATATAACTGATAGCAGTCTGGTGCATTTAGCAACGGCGGCGCCTGAGTTGAGAACCATAGATTTTAGTAGGACTAGAGTGACGGCGCGTGGCGTTGAAAACTTTAAAATTCTTAGACCCGATTGCGAAGTTATTTTTAGCGAGTATGTCGAGAAACAGGATTGATGTTATAATGTTGGAGATTCGAAATAAGAATTATTAATGGTCTGATTTATGTTGATGAAGTAATCGGGACTTGCGCACGATGATTTAACCCAGAGTTACGGTAACCCTGGATTTAATCATCATTCTGTTTCTGTCAACGTCAAATAAACTAACAGAGACAGAATGATGATTTAACCCAGGGTTACGCTAACCCTGGATTAAATCATCTTTCTGTTTCTGTAAACGTCAAATAAACGGACAAAGGCAGAATCATGATTTAACCCAGGATTACGCTAACCCTGGATTAAATTATCATTATGTTTCTGTTAACGTCAAAAAACGGACAGAGACAATGATGATTTAACCCACGATTACGCTAAGCCTGGATTAAATTATCATTCTGCTTCTGTTAACGTCAAAAAACGGACAGAGACAATGATGATTTAACCTAGAATTACGCTAACCCTGGATTAAATCATCGTTCTGTTTCTGACAACGTCAAATAAACTGACAGCGACAGAATGATGATTTAATCCAGGATTAGCGTAATCCTGGGTTAAATTATCAGGCGTAAAGTGGGCCTAAGAGTTATAATGAAATTTACTGATTTGAAATTGGCAACTTTTTTTACTAAATTATTTTAATTAGGGAACTATTGGAAAAATAAGCTAGAGAATGTATTATAAATAAATGAATTGATAAGCGGTATTATTTATATTTTTCACGTGTTTTTAATAATAACGTGTGATAGAAAAAACACTAAAATCTTAAGTAACTTTCGATAATCTTTTAGTTTAGACGATGCATTTTATTTTAATGTTACGTAATCTAAGCAAACCCAGTTTCTTGTACATGTATTTGTATTATTGTAGTTTTGATAATCAAAATTATCAAAGTATAAAAAAATGGCCTCAAATGCCTAAAAATTTAATGTTAAAATTGTACCTTAAAATGTAATCGTAGTAGCTATAAAAAGTTATATTATTTATGTGTTGCCATATTTAATTTTGAAAGGGCATGTTAAAACCATTTTAACGTGATTTCAACAAACACTGGGCCTGATTCTAGTGATACATCAACAAGGAATAAAATAAAAATCTCTTTATCTTCCAAATAAATTAAAATAGAAGACTAAAATGATTTAGAGACGCCAAACTTAACAGCTGTCAGTACCAAAAGAAAAATAGAAATCCATAAACATTTTAACGGGGACATCAAAAGGTCGCCACCTAACGTTTTCGTGCTCACTAGTCGGCGCCACTGTCGCGTGAGGTCCAGAATATAGCTTTTATGGTGTGTAAATTGTCATGATGGAGAGACAAAAAATCAAGTTTGCCATTAAATCAATTACAATACATCGGGCATGCCGCAGTCCAGCTTTGTTAGGAAAAGAGAAGTAAGTACACAAGTTATTAAAGATTTAACATTTATTTTCTTAGTCCCCCTTTTCAAACACTCTCATTCATTGATCCGTAACTAGTATTTGCCAAAATTTATGGAAATTATTGCTAAATATTCGAAACATTAATCTAAATAGAAGTAAACCCGCACATCTAACCCACAAACAGTGACATTTGACATTTCGGAGACCTCACGCTACACAAGCGCCCCTAGCGGCGAATTCATACGCGTTAGCCCTCATTGACTATGTATGGACTACACTAAATTACGCTTTTTCGAGCAACTGACAGCTATTTAGTTTGACATTTCTAAATCATTGTAGTCTGCCTCTTTTCATTTATATAGAAAAGACAGAGACAGTTTGAGTTGGTGCATCACTGGAACCAGGGCGTCTACTCCCTAAGCCCGTAATAACGGCCGTATTTACGGGCGAAGGTGTTTTCTTTGGCTATCATACTTATTTCTCTAATCTGATTAGTAACTTAAACTAAAAATAAGATTTTGGGAGCAAATGGGTGTTGATTATTTGTCTAATAATAGATTACAATTATATTTGGCAAAGCATGGCTAAAGAAAACACCTTCATTCGTAAATACGGCCGTAACTACGGGCTTAGGGAGTAGACGCCCTGGGCGTCTACTCCAGGCTCACTATGACTGAAACGTAATTTGATTGTTAAACATGCACACTTATTTTACCAGTGACAAATTAATATAGCACATGTCTGGAACATTTGTTAGGTATCACGTAAAAACTTATTATTATAAATGCGGCCACTCAGTGAATACTATTTTGACGTATTCAATTTAGACACATAATTTATGGAAAGAATGTCAAACATGCTGACTTTGACAATTTTGCTATACATTTCGTGTCAAAATAACATTATTATCTAGGCGGCTAAATTATAATGCGTCGATAAGAATAATGGTCACTCATATGATCTCCTACTATTTAATAAATAAGTTTATCTGTCAAATAATGCTGCTAGCAACCATAGGTAATTTAGTAATGTAATTTAAAAAAAAAATTGTCTATGGTTGCTTTTAGCCTAGCTGTAGAATTTTATGTTAATGTATTGAGTTAAAATTATTTAATTTTATATGACAGCGGGGTTTGATCAATATTACTTAAATTTAATTAAATAAAATTTTATTATTTTCTGATATCTTTTGATACTTAACTTATAATGAAATCTTTTTGAAAGATAAACATACAAAATTAGAATTTATTTCTATTATGATTAAATGTGCTTAGGCGCTAGACATAGATTTTTTTTGTCAAAAGAAATAGATATCAAAATTATATAATAAATGTAAAATAACTAAATAAATTTTACAAACTCGAACTGAATGAAATCGTAAACTAAATAAATAATATCGATGTAACAATGTCTTTTTGTTTTCTTATATTATTCCGATAAATTATTTAATTAAACCTTTTCCAGTAATTTATTGGCTGTGTAAAAAAAATATGAAAATAACATTGCAGAGGTGGGTCATAAGAAGTATACAGCGTGTGGCCTTTAATAGGAACAAACATTTTGATCAATGATTCTACGCTCGCTCGAACTTGTTGGAACCTACTTTAATTAAAGGACAGTGCCGTCTAAAGAATCTTTTTAATTATAAACAATCTAAAATTTGAAGGAAATTCTTTCGTTTTTGAATAGGGAGGAAAGGGGAGGGAAAAAAATAAGTCAATTTTTTTATATCTTAGTTGCCTGCCTGTTTGACAAAATAAAAACTAAAATTTGAATACTTAAAATCCGTTTGTTAAGCTATAGTAATACTAAAAAGTTTTCTTAGAATTTAGGTATTTCTTAAACTTCTTCTTAATTGGCTGAACTATAAAAATGCTACCGATGCGATTCATGCCAATTATTATAACGATTGAAACTTTATCGATAACAATTTAACAGAACGAAAATGGATTTCCGTGAGATAACACTGTTTTTTAGTGTTTTCTCTTTAGTTCATTGTGGATATCCGCCTGTAAGTATAACAATATAATAATTATAGTCCCCCTAGCCGATTTCGACTACGGTGGCCAGTCACAACGACTAACCGACTGCGCGGGACATATTTTAGTGCACAAGTGTGTGCGAAAACACAGGTGCACTCTCTGTTCCTTTCACTCTCATAGCCCGATGGGACAGCAATCTGACACGACCGGAGAGAGATCAGGCGCAGGACCAACGGCGCAACGTGCGCACCGAGGCACGGGGGGAAACACAAACAACTTCCAAACTCCGGGCTTCCCTGAGAATTTCTGAACAGAAAAACTCAGGAACATATTTTTGGCCTGACCCAGGGATCGAGCTCGGGACCTTTGGCGCAGCCGTCGCTTTAAAATGCGACCTTCTAGCCTCTGTGCTACCGAGGCAGTTAAAGTGTAAGTATACTGTAGTAACGGCCTCTTCTCACTATCTACAGACAAGCACAAACAAATAATTCAAATATGGAATCATTTGGTAGGAAGTATTAAACAGATGACGCTAACTAGAACTTATTAGGTCATTGTGAAACAGGCCGTAAATAACCTTTGGTCCATATGATTCGGCTTGATTCAGGTGCAATAAAAGTGTGTATAGTGAGGTGTTATTACTAAGTATAGAGAAACTACTACACCAAGCAAAAAATGCGTCGCAACCAGATGAAAAGATTGTGGCATGAACTTAACGTATTCCTTGAAATTTGAATGTAGAATATGAAAACGTTTGTATCATAGATATAGAAGCGAGTTTTCTCTATCCATGGTTTGTATGTGTTGATGACAAGTAGCTTCAATTCATCTGGCAAAAAAATCCGCTAGTAATAGTAGTTCAATGGTAATCTCGAAAGGAAGGCTAAGTATTGACTATCATTTTAATAATTAATGGATTTTGTGTATGTTCTGTAATAAAGGTTATTTTCTTATCAATGTATTTTTAAATAATGAAAGTTTGGTGTATTAATATTTGTATTTCCACTTTAGACAGGTGATGAGGTGCAACCGGGCAGCGTTCTATTGCCAGCCACAAGAAGAGGCAGGTACCTAGCCAACATAGTGCGGAGACAGGCTGTGGTGAGTTACATAATCTGGTACTTCAAACTGATGGTTTTGATGACGCCTGTGACTAATGAATGGCATTAGTGTAGGACGTCCACCACCAAAGTGGCCAGGGTGCGTATTGCTTGGCAGTTAACACGTTCCGGGACACTACTCCAGACACAATAGATGTTTCATTGTTTTCACGCCTGTAGGCGGGCACTGTCCCGGAACGTGTTAAGCCGTTCTGCGTTTGAATGTTTGATGTCTTAATTCCGACCAATTTCCGTGTTTTAATTTCGACCATATGACTACAAATATCGATTTCTTAAGTTAGACTGCAATACCAACTTGGCGACTCAACTAGCTAAGTGGGAATTGAACTGCTTGGAACTTTAACGGATAAAAGAAAGATCGCAATAGGAACCCTCTGTAGGAATTTATCGTATCTGGTGATTTAAGCTTCATAATCTACGCTACAGCTAAGTGAATAGGATGTTCCTTTAATTATAAAACAACCTCGGTTGTATTGATTTTTATTTAAAAGCGAAGCTAAAAAATCTTTTTGTAGTTTACGGCAAGTCTAGGGCAATAAAGCCACAAAAACATTACATAAGTGTAGATACATTTATCAGATTAAATTCCTTGTTCTAGGATGGTACCGGGATAAAATTCAACAAAGATGCTGACAGAGTAAGTACCCTAGCCACTACTACCTGTGTCTATGAATGGTTTTAGAACTTGCTTCAAAAAAAAATTACAAGTTAAATTATTCAAGATTTCTCAAAAAATACCTTTGACAAAAATTTGCGAAGAAATTACATAATTCTGTTTATTTGACTAAACTATAATACAATAACTGCCACGTCTAATACTAAAAAAAGATAATTAAAAATAACTCTGTTAGAGTCTGTAATCTAAAGATTGAAGTTCATGAGACTATAGGTACGAGTAGACCGCGAAATTGAGACCTCGCCTGCGGGGCGGAATGGAGGCGTGGATACACCGCAGGCGAGGTCTCAATGAAACGGTTTACCGATAGAACAGAACCAACATTCATTTTGGCATATTCTTCATTTCTATCATCACAGATGAACGCAGAAGCGAAGAAGAAGGTGGACGTCCTCTCCGAAGAGCTGCTCCCATACATCATAGCGGAGCAAGAACGGCGAACCACTTTATATAAGAGAGTCATGACGGCAATACAGAATGGGGAGAAAGGCGTCACCATTGCCGAGATTAGGAATAAGCCGCCCCTGATTATAAGGAAGGGTGAGTACTCAAAGCAAGTCACAAATCTCACAAAGTAATATAAATGTCACTTGTGTAAGCAATCTCGCAACATTGATAAGGAAACGCAGCCTACGCGTTAAAGAAAACACATGCAAAATTCAACAGGCTCGCCAATGTGTCGGTGGCCGAGTGATATAGACATGCGCCCGGATAGCGTAAGACACGGGATTCGATTCCTCGTCTGTCACAGAGTCACGGTTGCTTTTTATAAGTGCAATTTATATTATTAAGTTTGTATAGTGACGAAAAGTAATTAAATTTTTTGTTGCTTTGTAATGGGAATGTGTATGATCTCGTGAGTAACTAGAGTACGATTTGTAGAGGCTAAACTATAATGGTGGTCCATCCTCGTCATCACTTATTGTCAGATAATACTCGCACCGTGGTCTTGGTTCAATACCTAGTTATAAAAAAAATCAAATCTCTGCTAAAACAGAGGACTCAAAGAATCACAAATATGGATACAATAAATAGCAAGCAATTATCTTGTTCCGTAGGTGTAAGATTCTCAACCCGGCCCCATAATTAATTTCCAGACTGATTGATACAAAACCTTATAAAAAGTGAGATACAATCACACAAATACGCTACGTCCCACGGTAGTCTGCTGACCACGTTTAAAAAATAATGCCACATTATTCCAATCATTTTTTCTATTCCCAGGCCTGATGTTCCGGTGCCCGGCCAACCGAGTACCTAAGGAACCAGACGGCTCCGGCATCATAATGTGCGAGGAAGACATAGAACCCACGGCTATCATGTACGACTCGTGTCTTAGCGCAGAGGATAGAGATCTTTATGTCGCTGACAATAAATACTTCTTTTGCAACCGTGAGTAATTCAAATTCCTTTATTTCGCATACAAAGTGGTACACAAATAAATGTTGAATTAGAAGCAGTTCCTCACTTTTTACCAGACACTGGCATGCAAAACTACAACATATCTCATAAATCGTCTGAACCAATGCCCCGTTTCGATTTAAAAAAAGGTGTACATTAATCATTTACAAATATTCGTATTCGATGACCAACAAAGTATAACTCTGTAAGGAACTTTGACTCTAGTATATTTAAGATTACCGATTATGGGGAATGTACAATTGTCTTTGTCCTATTTAAATTAAAATAAAATAGTTAATCTTTCTGGAACCAGACTAGATAAGCCATCCTCGGCTGCATAGTCATACCCACAAAGTAGCCTTAGCTACATGACTTAAATAACACTTTTTTTTTACTTTTCACTTTTTTGTTTTGCCTTGTCACAAGATCACAGCCTTCCGTTAATTTTTTGGACCATGTATTTATCTTTTTACTTGTACAGAACATCTTACTCCACCGCGCAGGTCACAAAGTCGAAGGCCCGGACCTCCCACGCAACGGGTCAGCAGTGATTGGCTGCGCGCCCACTGAGCGAACCTCTCTAAATTACACCAGTATGAAATGCGCGCTAGAAGATACTGACGACGTCGTAGTACACTACCGCTACTACCCCGATCGGGTGAGATAACGACAACGTTATTTATACCGTTATTTAAGCAACGATACCGTTATTGCACCAGCATAAAGTGCGCGCTCGAGGACACAGACGACGTCTTAGTACAATACCGCTATTTACCTCGATCGGGTGAGATATCGACAACGTTATTTATACCGTTATGAAGGCAACGATACCGTTACTGCACCAGCATAAAGTGCGCACTTGAAGACGTCGTAGTACAATACCGCTACTACCCCGTTCGGGTGAGACAACGACAACGTTATTTATATAGTTATGTAGGCAACGATAACGTTAAAAATACCAGCATGAAGGTCGCCTACGCGCTCGAGAACATCGAAGACGCCGTCAATTCGTCCTGCGTTATCGTTACTACCCCGACAAAGTGAGATAACGGCAGCGTTATAAGTAACGATAACGGTACTCGGGCAGCGATACCGTTACATAATATATATTGATGGCATTGTTCTGTACTTTAACGTGTAATTTTCTTAGATACTTTAACGATATAACGGTATTGTAGCATTACTGATTTGTCACTAATTAACTGTTAATTATTTATTTCCAGACCTACAAATTCGTGACAGAATTGGACCCCGATCGTGAGGTATGCGATCATTGGAACCCGTGCCAGATAGGATACATCTACAGCTTGCCGTCCGTCGACCAAGCCCTGCCCGCCAATGAGCTATGGCGTAAGTTTACATTACTATAGTTTCAACCTCGCCCATATAAATTAATAAAAATATTTTACAAAGTAATCGAAACGATACCTGTGTTGGGATAACCCCGCTCTTCCTTATCATTAACAAGAAATATAATACAGTGTGTACATACATGTAGTTTTTTTTTTGGGGCATGTAGTAATAAAACTTTAAGGGCAATCAATAATTAATTTCATCGAGGAAAATACCTCATATGGGAGGTTAATTCCAAAACCCCACCATACTGCAGTGACTTGTTTTTATTTTACCATTGGCAAGCCTGTTGCATTTTGCAAGTGCTTTCACGCATACATTTAATACACTCCTCCTATTTTACAGATGATTACAGTAAGTTCATATTAAATTATATTATTTTTTAAGTTATTTATTTGCTCTGTCAGTATTTATACTCTATATTAAAATTCATAAAATATTAATTTCGCCTGAATATTGTTTTCTAGTTGGAGACAGTAAGTTTGTAAATTAAAGAGTAATCAATCAATAACTTATTGAAACTTAAAGTTTATTAAATATCATTAAAATTTTCAGATTTCCAAGGTACTGTATAAAAAAGTATTGGGTATTTCCATATTATTTTATGATTAATTCAAGGGTTTTGCTACATTAATTTATTTTTGCAGAGTTTGAGCGTAAGAATTCTTGATTTTATTTTCATATTTTCTCAGTACTAAACATCTTGTTAATATTTTTCAATTACTTTTCAGTGGATGGTAATTAAAGCCTTTATTAATTAAATTGTTAAAATTGCTGTTTTATTATGTTTAACTAGTAAAATATTTAAATAACAATTTTACAGAAATCGTTCCACGTAAGTGTTTCTTTAAAATCTTAATAAATGGATATGGAATATCATTAACTAAAGCAATAAGCGGCTTGGCCAAATTTTTTTGGTCGGCGAAAAAATTTGAAAGTAATTGTAAATCTGTGTTACAGCTATTGCGGGTAAGTTAAGATAAAACACCTAGACGTTTGTATGGTCGTATAATGTACACAACCATAGGTAAACCGTTGTTGTTGATGCTTTACCTGCGCGGGGAGGTGAGAGCGCGGTGCGTGAGGGGTGAGGTGCTGACAGGTGTATCCGCGCCGTCCGCACTGAATACGCCCCTCGCTCTCGTTTCCCCCCGCGCCCCTGTGCCCCGCAGGCGAGGTCTTAATGTCGCGGTCTACCTATAATAAAAGAACATCAACGACCCTACTCCTTTATCAACAAAGTCCATATTCCCACTGTATTCCTATGTTGCAGAGGACGTAAAAACCGAAGCAGTACGTCCTAACCGACCGTATGAGACGGCGCCGCGCACGCTGCGAGTGCCAGACGGATATGTGTTCGATTCTGTGTGGAAGCAAGCTGCGCCGTACTCCAATAAGGCTCATTCGGCTTTGCAGGTGAGAACTAAGTATTTACATATTTATGTTATTAACCAGAGTGCCCTTCGACTTTATCTGCGCATATTTACTTCGTGCCTATGAATCGTAGCGCGATGTTTAAACCCATTATATACTAGTCTTTGGCCAAAGACCCAGCGTAGGACGTCCACCGACAAGATGGACAGACGACCTTGTAAAGATCTCAGGATCACAATGGATGCAGACCGCTCACAATTGGTCGTTGTAGAAAACCACGGGGGAGGCCTTTTTTCAGCACTGTAGAACCACGGGGGAGGCCTTTACTCAGCACTCTAGAACCACGGAGGAGGCCTTTACTCAGCACTGTAGAACCACGGGGGAGGCCTTTACTCACCACTGTAGAACCACGGGGAGGCCTTTACTCAGCACTGTAGAACTAAGGGGAGGCCTTTACTCACCACTGTAGAACCACGGGGAGGCCTTTACTCACCACTGTAGAACCACGGGGAGGCCTTTACTCAGCACTGTAGAACTAAGGGGAGGCCTTTACTCAGCACTGTAGAACCACGGGGGAGGCCTTTACTCACCACTGTAGAACCACGGGGAGGCCTTTACTCAGCACTGTAGAACTAAGGGGAGGCCTTTACTCAGCACTGTAGAACCACGGGGGAGGCCTTTACTCAGCACTGTAGAACCACGGGGGAGGCCTTTACTCAGCACTGTAGAACCACGGGGGAGGCCTTTACTCAGCACTGTAGAACCACGGGGGAGGCCTTTACTCAGCACTGTAGAACCACGGGGGAGGCCTTTACTCAGCACTGTAGAACCACGGGGGAGGCCTTTACTCAGCACTGTAGAACCACGGGGGAGGCCTTTACTCAGCACTGTTGTAGTGTGTGACGCACCCCTCATAGGTTAAGTATATATATAAGTAGTAGCGTAAGTTTAAGCACTAATAAATAGACATTCAACTAAGTAACACGTTTTACTTTCCGTTGCGCAATCCACATATTGCATGGCGACCCTGCCAGTGCTGCCTTATGGCAGTGCTGTGCATTCGCAAAAATTAAATAAATATGTGTTTTTAAATTAATATATTTGGACTAAAAAAAAACGTAAAGTTAAAATTGTGAAACAATTTGGACTTATAATGGTGCGGTGAAAACCTAAATAGAAAAAAGAAAAATTTAAGAAGATATTGAGATGGCCTGCTAGCCTGAGGAAGAGATTGAAGAAATGTTGCTGGCAGCCGGGCGATGATGGTGCCAGATGAAAGAGTGATGGTTTCCTGGGCGCCGGGAGATGTTCGTGTCGGATGATGTAATCATTAATTATTTTAATCATAAAAATAATAATTTTATCATGGGGTACCGTACCATTTCTTTAATACTGAGGTATTTAATTAAGAATATAATGCTGGTATAATCCCAATTTAAGTAATAATCTCTAATGTTTTAACAGCATTCCTGATGCACGAAGGTAGACGAGTCAATTTTTATTTTATGAATTAAATTGAACAAATATTTTTACAGTTTAATAACTTTTAATGGTCATTTAAATTCACTTCAATTATCATTACTAGAAAATCATGAACACTTGACATGGTAAGTACGTAGAAACTTTCATAGTTCCATGTATTTTTTTTTTAATGATAGTAGAGACAAATGTTTTGAATTTATTTCTAATTTTATTTCCGTCACGAAAAGTAAGTATTTTGTTATTGCATGTAAACTACAATAAGGTAACATTATGTATTAAGAATGTGGCAATCATCATTTTTTTCAAGGTGACAAACACGAGTGTCCCTAGTTTTTGTTAGCGATTTAGGTTTACATAATTCAATTTCATCAAATTACCTTTTACTACATTTCAATTTAAATTGGTAATAATTAAAGTGGAAAAAGTAGAATAGTCAGTCATTTATGGTCCAATTTTATGTATAGTTATTGTTAGAGTTTTTACACAGTAATTTATATCGTTAAGAAATAATCACACTCAAATATTTTACCAGTGAATTTCATAAATAGGCATGAATAATAATCATATTATTTCTTTTTAACACACGCATTGTAGGTCTCGTCGTGAACTTTCAGCCCTCGTTCTTAGTAAGTACAGTTAAACCCATTTTTCTTTTCTTCTTATTATGTTTTTATATTATACGAGATTATTACATAGTGATTTGAATCAAATCAACCACATAGTCACATTTTGATATCTTTATAAGCATAATTCTTAACTTACGTATAAAACAGTGAATAAAGGCATAAAATTAAAAATATCATTTATTCATTTACAAAGCAGATTACAGTCATTTTTAAAGAAGTTTGGAGTAACATTACTTCTTCGAGTAATTTAGGTACAACGCACACAGAGGTAAGTAAATCATATTTTATAATCACCTGCAAAAGGCAGAACTTTTAATACACTAGCTAAGGAAAGTCTAAATTATTATTTTATCTTAAATGGTTTGATTTTATTCAGATGAAAATGAAACCCCATTTTTTTTTCTTTCTCCCACTGAACCTGTAGGTACTTTTTATATCTTTTCAATGAAAACTTTACCAACTTTACATAATTGGCATCGTATTAATTAAAAGTCAAATAATTTGCCCATTTATTTTTATAGCATTAATTTTATCGATCTAAAGTTTTGGAAAGTACATTTTTCTTAAAATTATCGTTTGTCGTTTATTGTAATATTTGTTAATAGTCAAATCATTAATTGATTAATAAATCTTCATATTTTTCTTTATATTCA
Source organism: Pyrausta aurata (assembly GCA_963584085.1). Taxonomy (NCBI): domain Eukaryota; kingdom Metazoa; phylum Arthropoda; class Insecta; order Lepidoptera; family Crambidae; genus Pyrausta; species Pyrausta aurata. The sequence goes on from OY757281.1 coordinate 2,262,753, forward strand.
ATTTCAGAATTCAATACTTAGTAGGAACTATCGTACTAAAAGTACACTCAAGCTCATACAAAATAATTAATTTCTCTGTAATAAACAACAGTAAGCAAATACTCTTAATATTTCTATGCACAATAAATTTACAAATTTGAGGTCACATAATAAGGTTTTAACTAAGTAGATATTGAATTGTACGGACTAAGTACATAACAGTTAATTAACTTTTGAAGTAACTTATATTGGTACGATTTGTTTGAGGTTTAATTTAAAAATACTTTCATTTTTAATCTATTTTAAAATATCATACTTCTATTAAAAATTTGGCACTTAAGAAATAAATAGCTTCGCTAATATCTAGAATGGTAAGTAGTTTCGCCATCATACAAAGTTCACATTGCACGTGTAGATCAATTTTGCTGATGCGTGACATTATTGCAGTTGTTTGTTCGCGAAGATTCCAAAGTAACATGAAGCTGACTAGTAGTGAATATCATGTAGCGTTACCAGTAATTGTTTTGATTATCAGCATTTTCGGTAGCATTATCATTCATTTCTTTATTCGGATGAAGTTCTGGAAAGTTTCTAAGTTAAATAATATTTTATTTGCGTTTGGATACCTAACGTTTTGCAGTTTTATATTTTTGTATTAAAAATAAGTAATTAAGGAATGATAAAGAGAAGGTTAGTAATTTCACTTATTTGAAGAATTGAGTTTTTTTTATTCAATCACGGATATGACAATTTATTTACGGACATGACATTAAAAATATTATAGAGAGAATAGGTTACGAATTTAAATGTTGTTTTGAAGGTTTACATGGATGTATTAAATTGCTTTTGTACCAATAGAGTGCATTAGTTACATTCAGTAAGGTTTAGAAAAGGATGTGGTACTTATTTAGTGTTTTGAAAAAGAATAGATAGGAACGTTATCAAGTTTGATAGGTATGTTTGTAAGTTTTATTTAGAAAATGGGAAGACTTTAGTTTAAATATTTTGTCACACGATTGGACTGATCACCCAAACGTAAACAAAATAATTTGCTGAAGAATTCATTATGAGATGTTGTTTTATGATTTGATATTGAAGGTTAGGTAAAAGTTTAAACAAAGTGATAATGTAGTAGGAGAAGTAATAGGTTGCCCTACCTTATAACGAGAGGCAAAAAGCGGTGTTGAATCCTTCAGCTTGATCATGACGTAAACGAGGTTTCTTCGTGTAAGCCGTTGGAGGTCATTACAGATCTTAAATGATAACCCGTTTTATTGATTATATAAATAAAAAGGTACAAATAATGGTACAAGGTACAATACAGGGTGTCAGATCCTTTATTTGATCATGGTGTAGACGAGTTTCTCTCTGTGAAAATATTTGGAGATCAATGAATCTTAAAACAATGCCCCTAGTATAAATAAAGCTATGCATAGCAATTATATGAATTAAATAAAATGTACCAAATAAATGTATAATAAATTAATGTACCAATAAATAAAATATTATTATAAAGTGCGCGCACACGTAATAAAAAGTACCATAGTAGAAGTCTAGACTTTAAATAAAATATAATGTACAAAGAATAATAAGTTAAATACATTATGTATTATTAAAAATGACTTGGGGTTGGCCAACCAAAAAATGAGAAGAAAATTACAAAGAGACATACGTTCTTATGAGTCGAACACGTCATGAAGTGTTACGATTTATTTTGTAATCAAAGTTGAGTTTAATGATTGAGATAGGTAGTTTTTGTGGTTTGTCATATTAAATAAAAAAGGATAGATAATTTTACGACTAGTGGTAGGTATCACGGGTATATTGATGCTTAGGAAGACGTTATGACTTTAAATTAAAATGTGAGGAAATTAAAGAATATGAATTATTTTATTATTAATGTAAACAAACTTCGGATAATAAGATGCAGAATAAACATGTTAGTAGGTTTTGAAGATAAATATTTGAACAAGAATGTATTAGGTAGGTATCCAGATATACTGAATATTGCAGAAGTTTCCTGTTATAACTAACATTTGTAACATTGTTTTAACAGCACATTTGTTATTAAATGATTTTTTAGAGACAGTTTAAATAAATCAAATTTTAAAGTATTACAAAAGTTGTATAAAATGTTATGATGTCAATTGACTCGTCTACTCGTCTAAGCGTCTAATAATATTTGTGTTTTTAAAAATGATATGATTTTATGATTTATCATCAATTTTATTGTACGAATATTTTTTTTAAGTAATGTTATTGATATGAATGTTAACACAATCTTTCAGAAATAATGTAACGTTTTAAAATGTATTAAAATCTATTCGGAAAATTAGTTCAGCGTTATAATAGTTTTTTTTTTCTTTTCAAAATTAATTTTAATCTTGGCTAGCTCAAGTAAAACGAGCATTTTAATAATGTTTAGATTAATTTTTATATAATTGACTTATTTTGTTTTATGGTGTATTCAAATGAAATACTTTGAGGCATACAATTTTTTATGTTTAGACATTACAACCATTTTTTTTTGTTAAATGAGGACAAAATTGTTTAAATATAATTAGTAAATATTATTTAATTTTTACATAAAATGCTTTGGAACTACCATTTTTATATTGTTAAATTTTATAATAAATAGTAATTGGCTAATAATTAAAATTAAACTTATTTTGTAGTTTTCGAAATTGCACAGCATAAATAATGTTTTTACATAACATTAAAAATTTGAGAATTGTATTCGTTTGATTTTTTTCTTGTATTTTAATCATAACATACAAAATTCCAAATTATAAAAAAAAAATGTAATTTCATTTAATTTTTTTTCTCAAATACGGGGGAGGTGTAGTGTGTGACGCACCCCTCATAGGTTAAGTATATATATAAGTAGTAGCGTAAGTTTAAGCACTAATAAATAGACATTCAACTAAGTAACACGTTTTACTTTCCGTTGCGCAATCCACATATTGCACTGTAGAACCACGGGGGAGGCCTTTACTCAGCACTGTAGAAGCACGGGGGAGGCCTTTACTCAGCACTGTAGAAGCACGGAGGAGGCCTTTACTCAGCACTGTAGAACCACGGGGAGGCCTTTACTCAGCACTGTAGAAGCACGGGGAGGCCTTTACTCAGCACTGTAGAACCACGGGGAGGCCTTTACTCAGCACTGTAGAACCACGGGGGAGGCCTTTGTTCAGCGGTAGATGTCCTGCGGCTTATTATAGGCGGCGTACCTTATTATTTAAGTAAGTGACCATGTCAGTTTAAAACAATATTATGATGTTCTTCTTCATCATCATTATCAGCCAAAGGACGTCCACTGCTGAACATAGGCCACCCCCACGCTTTTTCACAGCGACCAATCGCAAGCGGTCTGTCCATCTTGTCGGTGGACGTCCTGTCGCTTATGATGTGGATGAAGATCAATTTACTGACCATGGTTCCATCATCAGGTACCTCCAAACTTCATAAGCACCAAAGAGTTTATGGGCATAGAGGTCAGCCCGGAAGATGGGCGGAGAACCGGCAAACTAGTCAAGTTCATCACCATCTCGATAGTATATCCGAAGTTCATTGATATATTCTTCGGAACTCTGTTCTGTATCTTTCTACCCGAAGACGGCAGTCACAAGAACGAGAAGTCTGTTGAGCTTGTGCATCTTGGTAAGTTGATAGGGTTCGTTTTTAGGGTTCCGTAGTAGATGTTGAGGTTTCTAAAACCATTTTTTTGTAAAAGTGTAAGGTTTGAGATATAGACGCTTCCAAAGTGGTAAAATGGGCGTCCCCCCCCATCTAACTTTTGAACTAGGAAATTGAAAATTTTGAAAAAAATATATGATGTAGATCTCAACAAAAACTTTCAACGAAAATTAGTTTGAAGGAGATCGAACAAGTAGTTTTTGAGATATTGCACATTTTTATCAACCGCAAATATAACTTTGTCTTTCATACAAACACTATGAAAAACAAAGTTATTTTTGCTGTCGCAATATATTGTGATGTTTTCGTTAAGTGAAAGTAAGTGGAACCTGAATTCATTTAAGGGTGGCACGGAACCCTCAGTGCGCGGGTCCGACACGCACTTAACCGGTTTTTTAATCGGAGATTTATATTATGACGTGTTCTTTTTTGATACGAAATGTATGGGAAAAATTACAGTGTAGAAGTTTGACATTCTTTCCATACGTTTCGTGTCAAAATTGAAAACGTTTAAATAGCATGCTCTGTACCCCAATCACGAAAAACTATCGACTGCGTAAGCGTATCGAGAAATGTCAAAATCCATATTAAAAAAGTAATTTCTTTACGCACCGTCAGGGGCGCTAGTCCAATTTCCATACGAATTGACATTTCTCGATACGCTTACGCAGTCGGTAGTTTTTCGTAATTGGGGTACTGAGCGGCTAAATATTGGTAAAGTAATCGTAGTAGGTTACACCTAAGTTTTTAGTGGAAAGTTTACTTTCAATGTATTATTTTATTTTGCACTGATTTTTCAATAGTCATTCGTCGAATAAAATACAATATGGCTTATTTAAAAGTCACCTATTTTTGTCAACAATCATTTATGTAAATATTTTAAAAACGGTCCTAATTCTAATATCAATCGTATTTCCTTGCCTTTTTTCCCACAATAAATTATCTATTCCAGAAAAATCGACCATAGACATGGAGATGAAGAAGATAACACAAATGCCACAAGGGACCATAGACCCGGTCGTTGTAGAGTACAAGTGTGCCAAGTGTCGCGTGGTTGGTATCGTGGTACGGGGCGACGATGGCACTATGTATAACTTGGACGCTACGCGGTATAAGCAGATACAATTGAGCGAGGGGTAAGTGTTTTGTATTTATTTATCTATACTAATATAATAAAGCTGAAGAGTTTGTTTGTTTGAACGCGCTAATCTCCGAAACTATTGGTTCGAATTGAATAATTCTTTTTGTGTTGGATAGTCCAGTTATCGAGGAAGGCTATAGGCTATATAACATCCCGCTACGACCAATAGGAGCAAAGATATAGTGGTAAATGTGTAAAAAACGGGAGAAAGAAGTCACTATTCCACGCGGACGGAGTCGCGGGCAAAAGCTAGTTTATTTTAAAACTTTATTGCATAATTAAAAGTGTACAAAGGGTGGACTTAATGCTAAAAGCATTCTCTCCCAGTCGTACCTTTATACCAGTCATAGTTATACCTTTTTTAAAGGTACAAGATACAGGGTCAGAATATTTATTGTAAAATAAACGTTTTTTAAGCAAACTGATCAACTGATCATGTTATCTACTTGACTGAGGCAGGTAATCGAACTACCGCGTCATGTGCCATCCGGGTTCATGCCTTTACCACTCGACCAAATTCATGCCTTCGCCACTTGAAGGTGTGTTTATCTGCCTGTTACTTTTAGTAGGTTTCAAAAATCATCCCTTAAGGGGGTGAAAGTTTGATTAGGAGACATTTTCTAGGCGATATATCAAAATATTATGTATTAAGGTTTTTCCCCTCTTCTGTTGCATACCGCTATCGTGCTAGGAACGTGTCAGAAAAATTCAAATTCAAATATTTATTCACAGCAAAATACACATTGCGTTGAACATTTTCAGAAAAAAAAAATAATAATACACAAATTAAAATACAATAAAAAAAATTACACAAAAACCTACCTACGTAATTTATGGCGAAAAAAAGGATAAATTAACAAAATTTCAAGATTTGTTAATAATAAAGAATAACATGTCGCATAAAAAAAATATTATTTGTATTGAAAACTATAACACTTTGCCCTAGACCGTTCCGTCACCGGCCAACACCGTCGCGTGCCATGCACGGAGCGTGTCAGCACCGGCAAAAAAAAACTCGCTCCTATAATAATAATAATAATAGTCCCCCTAGCCGATTTCGACTACGGTGGCCAGTCACAAGGACCAACCGACTGCGCGGGACATATTATAGTGCACAAGTGTGTGCGCAAACACAGGTGCACTCTCTATTCCTTTCACTCTCATAGCCCGATGGGACAGCAATCTGACACGACCGGAGAGAGATCAGGCACAGGACCAACGGCTTTACGTGCTTTCCGAGGCACGGGGGTGAAACACCGCCAACTTCCAAACTCCGGGCTTCCCTGAGAATTTCTAAACAGAAAACTCAGGTACATATTTTTTGGCTCGACCCGGGAATCGAACCCAGGACCTCTGGCGCAGCCGTCGCTTTAAAATGCGACCCTCTAACCGCTGCGCCACCGAGGCAGTTTTTTTTTTTCGCTCCTATAACGGTAAGATAGAACGCTGTCAATCCGTTCAGTGGGCAAGGTAGAGCGTATCGTGTTGTTTTCGTCACTGACACGTTACTAGTACAGTTATGGTAAATTGAGTGCAAAAATCATCCTTTATGGGGGTGAAAGTTTGTATGGGAGATATTTGTTAGGCGATATATCTTAACTAGCGGTCGCCCGCGGCTCCGCCCGCGTGGATGTCGGTTACCGCTGCAAAAAGCCTACCCAGGAAAGACACGGTCAGCAAACAAAATGATTCCCAGGTCAAATCACAGACACCGACACTAACATCGATTTCTATCCTAGTTTACTCTCCAAGTGATGCTGAGTCAAATAAAAAAGCCCCATCAAAATCGGTCCAGTAGATTCTGAGATTAGCTCGAACAAACAGACAGAAAGACAGACAGACAGACAAAAAATTCAAAAAAAATATTTTTGGTATCTATTACGTGTAAGAAGCCCCCTCAATGCATTTTTTTTTTAAATATGCAATGTACAGAATTCACCTACTTTACAGTTTTATTATATGTTTATTTATTTTCAATAAAGAGTATTGATATCAATGTATAAATTTTAATTCCAGGAAGAAAGCCATACAGTTTATCTTAGACAACGCGAAAGCCAAAGACTTCGGAACGTATATGATTACGTTTCAGAACGACGATGGCATCGAGGAGACAATACAAGCGTTGCAGTTACACTGTAAGAATATTCAGTTTAATATTCAATTACATAATTAATTAAACTGGCCAAGTGCGAGTCGGACTTGACAAGACTCAGTAGATTTCAATCCGACTACCGATCGTAGTACGTACATTCATACAGGGTGATTCCAATAGAATTATGGAGATAATAAATTTCAATGATATGAACAAAACTACATCAAATATTTTAAAAGTAAAACACGCATACATTGTTTGTAATAATCATCTGTTTCTAGAAATAATAATGATAATAATTGTTTCAGTACCGCAATCTGGTAATGTATTTTTTTAAATATTTTTTTCTGAATCAATGCATTTTTATTCCTGGTTGTTGGACCAACTAAAATCTGATATATTTCTATCATAATTTTTGTTGTATTTTTCAGATCTACGTAAGTTTCCAGTCTTTCATGAAATATTTTATGTCAACAATTCTTAAATAAACGTACCTTTACACGATTAATGTCTGTTTATGTTACCAATAAAAAAAAGTAAAGAGCACAATGTTTAACATAATATTTTACTCTTTTTCAGATAACAGTAAGTTGCTAATAATTATTTGAAGTTTTATCCTGAGATTAATTAATGTGTTTTTTTTTACTTTCTTGTCAATGATGATTTTATCTGTAAGATTAAACTTTTAGTATGACATCACATATTAGTAAGAAAATGCAAACTAAAGCCTTAAGCACAGACACACATACATGCATTACATATTATATGGGTGATATACATTTCAATTTTGGCGTCAAATGAATTTCAAACAAGTCACATGACACTTATGTCTACTGAATTGTTTGAAATCCATTTGACAATAGCCGTCTCATATTTGAACAGTGTTCCAAATAATTCATTCACAAGGTTTCTGTAAAAAAACGTACTTCATCGTCCCTAAAAATATTACACCCTGTATATTTATTTCAGTACTACACGTGACTAGTTTGAAGCTAGCCGCGTCAATCGGCGGGCACCTCGACCATCATCTGTCATTCTCGTGTGACGGCGAGTGTGAGATAACAGATGTCACGTGCAACGGGGAGAGCGTCACTACGGGGGGCAGGGTGTCGATCGTGCCCGCTGTCAAGATGATCAGCTTCAACTTTCCCAGGTATTTAAATAAATATAGTCAATGGTTTTACAATATTTTTAACACTCACAGTGTCATATTTTATTCTTAAAAGATGAAATATGAAACCAAAAATTGCGCACGGGCGGGATTCGGACCAGCATCTTTCTGGCTAACCGGGCCAACTGCTCTTCCAATTACGCTACCGTGCTGTCGGTCCGACCGCGCGAAATTCTTGGTCTCATTGATACGTCATTGCGTGACGTTAGCGCCATCTACCCGTCTGTTTATGCAACAGCGGGCCAAGTAGTTATTCTTTACAGAATAAATTCAACCTGGAAATGATAACGCTTCGCTACTCAATGGTTTTCCAATATTTTTAACACTCACAGTGTCATATTTTATTCTTAAAAGATGAAATATGAAACCAAAAATTGCGCACGGGCGGGATTCGAACCAGCATCTTTCTGGCTAACCGGGCCAACTGCTCTTCCAATTGAGCTACCGTGCTGTCAAAAAATATAGTCAGTTTTCATTTGCTTGGCAAATAATGTAAAAAATCTTGACATTAATTTTGAGTCGGTTTTATGGTATTTTATAAAGGGTAAAAATTAAAAAAAAACTATATGTTTTAGTTTCGAAGATGCAAATGCTTGTGCCTACATAGGTGTGTTTAAGCAAGACGGCGAAATATTTAGAAAACTGCTCGCTGTTATAGAGAGTAAGTATTTTTATTTAAACTATAAATATTAAAGAACACATATTTTGAACATTTTTTTCTTAAAAATATGTTTTTTTTAGTTTTACAACGTTTTTTTTTCTAATTTTTAGATGAAGGTAAGGTTTTGTCCTCTTTTGTTAGATTGTATTTTACTTAAAACTTTTTACTTTTTATCATTGTTACTCATCTAATTTCTTGTTTTAAAAATAATATGTTAAAACATTTTTTTTCTGTATTCTGCAGCCCCATGTAAGTATAGCTAAAAAGTTTATAAACTTTTTAACCACAAGAAAAGTTCTAATTCCTATACTTTAAACGAGCTACAATGATTTTCATGAAATTTTATATTAGGGAGTTTTGAAGGGAAAAAACTAGTTTTCATTTTCAGAAAATTGTGTTATCACCGTATTTTTAGGCACTGAAATAGGGCTCCAATCCAAAGGCTAATTTCGCCGCCAGTGACATCGTCGTGAAAGCTCAGCGGTGAAGCTAGGCAGGCATAGAACGCTGACACCCGGGTACAAATCCCATAACAACAGATTCTATTAAAATTTTATTTTTGTTTTTATCAGTGTTTTGAGCTTTTTCCTCTTTTTTTGAACAAATTATCATGTGAAACTCGGTCACGCCGATAATTCTTATTATTCTCTATAATGTATTTTATTATTTGTATTTTATTATACATGTATTTTGTATTAACTCTTTCTAATTCTTGTTGAGTCAATGGCAATTAAACTTTCTGCGCCCAAAAAGTGGCAACATCAATGGCCTTCTGGTTGGCGTTGTATAGGTCCTCTTGCGTGCAGATGGCAGGAGAGGTAGGGCACGACATTAAGTGTGGCATAGATTGTAAGGCGCCACACTCGCACGTGTCGTCCTCAGTGAAGCCCCACCTTTTCCTGAGTTCATTGCACCTGCCTACACCTGAACGAAGTCTATAATTACTGTAATGTACTAGTAATGTGCTGTGTATGCCTATAATTAGTGTAATGTACTAGAACTAAACTGTGTCTTAATCTATGTAAGTGCTGTGTACTTTATACTGTTGATGTACCTTATTAAATAAACAAATAAACAAAAGTCTGTTCAACGCCTTCCAAATGGGCCAGGGGAGATTGTGACCCGGCGGCAGCTTCTCAGCTATGGGGATGTATGGGTTGTTGGGGGCGAACTTATCTGACCACAGCTGTTCTCTGGCCTTAGGTGGGTCCACGCTAAGTGGCTCGGTGTGATTAGATTCAGATTCAGATTCAGCTTTATTGCATACTACATTGTTGTACACACAGATAAAAATTGGTACAAGGTCTTATAAGTACAATGTAGCACCCCGTAGGGGCACAGCAATTACATTTTTTATATTAAATTCATTCAATAGCCACTTACATCAAATTATACATTAAAAATAGATTATTTTCAATTACATACATCTAATATTCCATAAAATACTATACAGTATCAGCAAATTAATTAATTAGATAAACATTAGTAAATTTAAAATTAATTATTTATTTCATTATCATTAAAAAACTCGCCTAGGTCATAATAGCACTTATTCAGCAGAAAACTACGTAGTCTCTTTAAAAATATTGTCACTGTGTCTATGTCCCTAATATCATTTGGTATATGGTTATATATTTTTATCAACATTGAATGTGGGCCATTTGTTATAAATTTCAATTTTGAGAATTGTGTTTTGAATTTTTTTTTACCCCTATTATTTCTCTTTTGATGTGTGTTTTTGACTGGAGAATATAGATTGGGGTACTTTTTTATGAATTTACAAGATTAACTCTTAATCTATGGCTGTGTTGTTATTTCAGCGGTGACGGTGGCGGAACACGTGGCAGCCGCGCCTCCGTACGGGTCCCCTTACGAGTTCGAAGTGGCGGTGACGGCGGAGGGGGAGTTCGAAGTCGAAAAGGTGAGGAACGCTGGTTGCAGGTCATTATCATCATGACGACCATTTGGCGCAGTGGTTAAGAAATTGGCTACTGAGCCAGAGGTCGCGGGTTCGATCCCCGCACATTAAAAACATTTGTGTGCATGAACATGTCTGTTTGTAGTGGTCTGGTTGTTTTATGTATAATATGTATGTATTTACTAAAAAAAAGTATTTAAGTATGTTTATATCCGTTGTCTGGTTACCATAGTACAAGCTTTGCTTAGTTTGGGACCAGATAGCGCTGTGTGAAATGTCCAAGGATATTTATTTATTTATCATCATCATTATAGATAGTGCCATCCACGAAGGCGCGCGCCACCTTTCGACCTAATCGCTTATAGTACATTTGTGCAAGCTTTTGCCAATAATTATTGATATAGTATTCATTATGTAAATGGCCTTCGTTTTAATTATGATTTAATTCAATCTATCTCTAGCTGTAAGTCTTCCGAAAAATGTAAAATAAATAAAATAAATTATAATTTTTATATTTTTATATTTGCCACACACCCTGCACCCGCGCTTTCTTCAATTCAAAATGAACAGCGCGCGCCTTCGTGGATGGCACTATTTATATCAGTCAAAAGACGTCCACTGCTGAACGTGACTGAGGCCTCCCCCACGGGTTTACACAGCGACCGATCACAAGCGGGCTGCATCCAGTGTGATCCTGCCATCTTTTCAAGGTAGGCTGTCTATCTTGTCGGTTGACGTCCTACGCCGCGTTTTTGGTCAAAGTGTCTCCAACTAGGTGTTCAGCCAAAAAAAAATATGGCAACAATTTACCTTTTACCGAAAAACCTAAAAAAACTATTATAGGTAAATAGTTTTTTGGAGATATACAACATGTGGCGTGTAATAGAAGCAAACATATTAATCAATGATTCTACAGAGTAAACGCAGTTACCTTGGCCTGGTCATAGGGCTCTTAAATGCTTCAACTCAGAGATATAGTAATCCAAAGTTATAATCCCTAATCAGTGTATATCAAAATCGCTAAATCGTTGTAGACAATGACAATGTCAAGTTTTAAATTCTTAGTGTAAAAGAAAAAAAGTAGAAAATTACTCATTCAATTTTACTAAACACAAACCGATATGAATTTGTGTCCTCTAACACCCTCTGGTACAACTTTTTTGGGACACCCTGTATGCCATATTTCTCATAGTTTTTTTTTCACAGGTGACAGTCAACGGCGTGGAAATAGAAAACGCGCCAACAAGAAGATCTGGTGATGGGCCCAGGGCGTATTATATGGTAAGTATTAATCACTGTTTATTTATTTATACAGAAAAAAAATGTGAGAGTATACCGAGGACAATTTTATTCAAATTCGGATGGACAAACGTCCCTTGCGAGCGTCATCCGATACTCTACACCGTGCTTTTTTAACCGTCTTACACCCGAAGCCCACGTAATGTAACCATCTTAATAAACCTCTAGGACATGTTATTTTTTTTATTACACTCCACATAATTTTGGTGTAAAAAATATCTAATAGTAATATTACGTAATGTATCATCCTGTTCATAATGTTTACGTTTTCAACAATGCATTCCTTGACCTTGCCGCCTCCACGCGTTCCGCACCGTAGCCAATCTAAGACAGTCCACGTGGATCTCGAACCAATCATGCGCTAGCGCAATTCTTTGTGACGCCCACCGCCTCGCCCCTTTCTATTCGTGCGTAAAATAAGGTCTGGGCCCCTATTTTTGAATCACTCGCTTGGATATGGCGTGTGATTTTCGTTCGAAAACACATTAAAAATCAACGAAAATCACTCAAAATCTAGACGTGAGTACTCACAAAATTGAGCAATGATTTTTCAAATCCTTTTTGTGTAGATTACAACTGGTTTTCATTCCAAAATTCGACTTTAATAATTGAATATCACTCGCCATCTTGACGCGAGTGATTCAAAAATAGGGCTCCAGTAGTGCTAGACAGCTGAGTGAATGACCCGCGCGTAGTGCTCGTTACAGGATGTTTCGTACTAAATTGTGCTGATATCTTCTTTAATGTCTTAGGCTTTAAAATCTTAATAATAACCAAGTTTTATTTAACGAATGACATGCAGTTATTGGATACTTTAAGTGGCCTTCGGCTGTAAGACGGTTAAAAAAGCACGGTGTATAGACTGTTCTTTTTGACGAGTATATTTATTTAACTACCAATGAATAAAACTAGAGATGCATAAAGTAAAAATCAATGAACTTAACACGTTCCGGGACAGTGCCCGCCTACAGGCGTGAAAACAATAAAACATCTATTGTGTCTGGAGTAGTGTCCCGGAACGTGTTAAAACCCAAAAAAGGGTACACAACGAGTATTTTTATTTTATTTTTAACCTACTTAAAATAAAAAGGGGTTATTATTTTGGTTAATACATGAAATCAGCAGCTACGATACAAAACGTAAATTAAAATAAAATTATCAACCTAAAATAAAATAGTATAGAATTTTAAACTTTCATTCGTTGCATTGCAATAAGTATTAGACTCGCGTTTAGAACTTTAGACCTGTCATGTCTAATACTTAGTCGTCCTGTATATTCAAAAGGCTGTCACTTCCAGGCGTCTCACACGTCGATAACGGTGCACATAACGGAGTTCAACGATATGTACGAAGGCGTCTACATGGCGATACTCAAGTTCGAATCCGGGAACGTAACCAAAATGATCGCGCACATCAAGTTAGTAGTGTTTTTAATTTACTTCAAAAACAGTAGGTTTTGGTATAAATTGCACTTGCAAAAGGCAACTCTGTCAGACGAGGAATCGAACCCCGTGTCTTACGCTATCCCGGCGCATGCCTATACCACTATATTGTGAAATCCGAAGGTAATATATTTAAATATTTTTTAAAAAAATTTTAACAATCGGTTAAAATGAAGAAAGCAGCCAACTTTTATTTCAAAGCAACACAATATAGTCTGAACGCAATCAACGTTGCACAACACTGGGCGAAATTATTATGATTTGTTACCAGTCGACTCGAAGAAGAAGAAGAAGAATATAGGCTGACACAGTTGCAAATTTAGTTGAGTTTGTATAGTGACAAAACCGGCTAATATCGGTTGATATTAGTCGTTAAGCCTTGTCGGAAGCCTTGAAGGTGGCTTGATAAAATCTGACAGCAAGGTTAGTCGCTTCCCTTGCAAACACCTCTCCGCCAATCCGCACTGAGCCCGCGTGGTGGAGTATGGCACAAACTACCTCATAGTTTAGGTTGAGGTAAGGCCTTTGCCCAGCAGTGGGACGTTACAGGCTAACTTTACTTTTAGTGACAAAACACTATAAAAACAAAAATGTATGTAGATGCTAAGATTGACCTGAATTTTTTTCAGGGGTGCACATGAACAAGAAGGTAAGTGAATCTTTTACCTACTCAACTATAGGCCCCTATTTTTGATTCATTCGCTTCAAGATGGCGAGTGATTTTCGTTCGACGTAGTGTCAAAAGTCATAGAAAAAAAATAGTTTTCGAACGAAAATCACTCGCCATATCCAAGCGAGTGATTCAAAAATAGAGGCCATAGTTAGGCTAGTGAAAGCTAAACCTCGCAAAAGGTGGCGGCGGAATTTGGAATCACCGTCTTAATTTGGAATAAACACGTTTGATACTTCTCCTATTTTCTTATTTTTGATAAATTGTTTATATTTAACACAGTCATTTCATCAGTTAATAATACACACTTTAATGAAACATGAGATCTTTGCAATTAAATGTATTGATAATTTAAATAGTTACTTCAAAGTTCTCTGAAATCAAGTATCAAGATTAGTCAATGCACAACAAACAACAGTTTGAATGTCACCGTCACAATGACATTTGAGTTTAATGTTGCCGTTTCAAAAAAACATGAGGTTCAGCTTTCACTTGCTGTGTTATCTGAGTAATTAAATAACAATGAAAAAACTGTGCCTTGACTATGAACACTTACCCCCCTATTCATAATAATTCAAACAGTCTAATAAACCTATTTTAGCTATTACACTGTTTTATCACTTTCTGTCAAATGATGACAGCGCCAAGAAAGAACGAGACGAAACAGTGTAATAGTTAAAACAGGTTTATTAGACTGTTTGCGTTTTTATGAATAAGGGTGTAATTGTTTTGCACATCTTACGGTTGCATTTTCGTATGTGATACGATAAGCTGAGAGATTATGTTTCATATATACATATCAGCCGATTTAGTTCATGACCTTGCCTGGCGAATTTGATCTTTATTTGTATGACGTAATGACTTGTTTTGCCGTTAGCGGACGCACAATCTTTTATCTTGATGTCATATAATATTCGTTTACATAATTATTTCCACTCTCCACGTGGAAAAAACGAAACAGAGGCCTTTGCCCTGCAGTGGGGCACTACGGGCTCATAATCATTGCGATAGTGAAAGTTTTTCAATACTACTTATAGGTAGACCGCGAAATTGAGACCTCGCCTGCGGGGCGGCGGGGTGCGGGGGGAAGCGAGAGTGCAGTTAGTGAGCGGCCCGCACCCCTCGCGCGGCCCTTCAGGCGCAGGCAGTCTCATTGAAGCAGTTTACCTATAGTTAAACTTTACAAAAAGATTGGCCACTGGCATTCATAAAAAAAAAAACAAACAGCCGCCGCTACTGAACCGGCGTCCGAGTCGCCTGACGGAGCGACAACGGCAGCCGCAGCGGCTAACGGCGACACGACGGCAGCCGCTGCGGACGGCGCGGCGGACGGCGCGACAACGCCTGAAGGCGGAACGGCCGAAGATGCACCAACGGAACCACCGCCAGCCGATAAATAATAATAAACGTGTTTTCATTGAATTTTCTTTTGATGCTATATCGTCACAGATTATGAGGGTCTTCACCTAACTAACCTATACAGGGTGTTTTTGCAAAAGAGTGCCAAATTTTTGGAAGTGAATAAGACCATCAATATGAACAACTTTTATTATGGGACCATCTCTCAAACCTTATTTTTTTTATTCTGCCTCTCCATACATTATCGTCAATGTAGCCGTGGCCGTGGTCACGAACCAACTGAAGCATTTACCTACATATACCTACCAGCGTCAGGTCCTTTAGAGGACCTGGGGCCCTATTTTTGAATCATTCGCTTGGGTATGGCGAGTGATTTTCGTTCGAAAACGATTTTTTTTCTATGAGTTTTGACACTACGTCGAACGAAAATCACTCGCCATCTTGAAGCGAGTGATTCAAAAATAGGGGCCCTGGCTTATGCTGAGTGAGGTCCTATTGGTTCGGACGTCACCGACACACATACGCACTGCTTGGCTGGCTGGCATTTGAGTAGTAACTATCTGTTGCATTTTTATATAAATGTTTTTTTTTTATGTATAGTTTGTAATATTTGTGTTTATGCCTTTGTTTTCTTTTTCTTTTTTTGTAGACTTTTGTGAGCGTTTGTCTGTTTGTGTGTGTGTTTGTGATGTCCTTAATCAATATAAGCTTTTCTTTCTTTCTTTCATATTTATATTTTGTGTTTAAACCCGTCATGTCTAATTTTCATAACACTATGAAACTTCGCGTAAACATTTAGTTAAATTATAAATTGACGAATTTATGATGTTTGGTTATTTAGGGTGACTCGAGTTTATTTTTTATTATTATTTATTTATTATGATGACTTTTTTAGACAAAAATGCAAAAAAAACATATAGCACGAATATTACTCAATGCTAACAGTAAATTAGGAAAACTATTGAAAACCTTTCAGATTGTTTTAATAAAGTTATTTAGCATTGTGATTGAAAGTTGTTAACATGTTTTCGTCGGCATATCACATTAAATCTTTGTGTTATATCGAATGGAAGTTAATTGAATTTGCAATGTTTTTGACTACCTATTTAGTTTTTCTGGTCATTGATAGAGGCGGCCGTTATGAAACGGGTTTTGATATTCTGTAAGTATAAAGCATGATAATACATACTTTAAATGCGAAAGTATGGATGTGTTTCACGTTTTTGATTGATTTTGATGCATTTTTTCATACAAATACTTAATAATGGACCATGGAGACGGACACAGCATAGATTTGATCCCAAAAACCATCCCCTGAGGTTGATTGATGATGTATATCTACCTATATTTGTTATTTTAAACCCAAACGCACTAAAACAGGGGTGTTATTAACCCCGACGGGAGAGGGGTGTTAATTAAGTTTTTTTTCTGTCATAGATAATTTTATCCCGAGTGTTCTTCTAAGCCATGTTTCATGAAAATGGGCCTCTATTTTTGAATCACTCGCGTCAAGATGGCGTGTGATATTCAATGTTTAAAGTCGAATTTTGGAATGAAAACCAGTTGTTATCTATTTAGAAAGGATTTGGAAAATCATTGCTCAATTTTGTGAGTACTCACGTCTAGATTTTGAGCGATTTCCGTTGATTTTTTATGGGTTTTCGAACGAAAATCACACTCCATATCCATGCGAGTGATTCAAAAATAGGGGCCCAGTACTTTTATTAAGCGACGGGGTTTGTTGTTATAAAAAAGTAATGTAATAATTATTCCAGGTGCTTTGGCACAAACCGTCATGCCCAACGTCACAATGAGTAGTAAAGAGATAGCCGAGGCCTTTAAGTATTTCGAAGCCATGCACGCGAGAAACAACGAAGCTAAAGATCAAATCGTGCTCACAACAACGCCCCCTCCAGCAACCATGCCAACCAATTTACTAGCTGCACTACATAACATAAAGACTCTGCCAGAAATACTGCCACAAGGAAACCCTCTCGAAATACAACCTCTTTTAGACTCGCGAGAGAACTATGACACTCCTAACGCCGAGTACAGGCATCAACCTAAAGATCTCGAAAAGAAACCCGTAGATAACATTGGTGATGGAAACTTTGTGAACTTGCTGGAGGATCTATTAAAAGGTCAAAGTAAAAAAGACGTTACTGCAACCAAAAATCCGTCGGGCAAAGACTTAGCGGAACGAAGAAGAATGCTGGAATGGTTCACAAGTCTGTTCGCAAAAGAAACAGTCACAACCACAACAGAAGCTTACGATCTAGGCGTGATACCGAGAGATAAAGAAGAAGATGAAGATGAAAATCCTTACAACAGTCAAACTACAACGGACATACTATTCAAACTCAACAACATTCTAGAGAAACTCAATCAGAATATAGAACTGGAACTTTTGAAAGCAAATAAGAGCGATGCGTTCTTTATTCTTAAATTGCCGGTCAAACAAAAGATGAAGCAAGTATATCCAGTAGAATTATCTGACCCTTATACATCTCCGGATATGCATTACCGAGCAAAGAGAGATGTAAGAGCAACGAATGTTCTTAATGATACTAAAGAATCGGTTAATACAGTTAATTATTCAAAAGTGGAAATAGCAGGCGACAATTTCAAATCTAAGATACTAGCTCATCTGATCGACAGTTTCAATGAAATCAAATACAAAATTGCACCGCTTAAAAAAATCAAAGAAAGCCATGCGTCTAGTGATTTATACAAAATTGGGTATATTGCGGCGAGTGTGGACACTTTGGAAGGGAATTTGAACACGTTAATGGAAGAATTGGAGAAGAATAAGAATGTTTGGGACGAACAGAAAATTCTGGAATTTTTTGACAGGCTGAAGACGTCCAACCGCGTGCTTAGGACTCTGATGGAGCATCTGGGGATGTTGGCAGACAAGAAACTTATTTATGAAGTCAAAGATCTCAAATTGAACTTTTAATAAGATAATCCCAAATGAATTAGGTTAGGTAATAGAGTCTCTGACAAAAAATTGATTATTTTGATAACTACCTAAACTCCATCTTGCGATGATATGAATTTCTAACGATTTCTTAATTCCATTAATTTATAAAAATATAAACATTCTCCTTCTGAACTCTTCTTTATTAACATCAGTCTAATAATTAAAAGTAAGTACATTATTTCTAGAAAAAATATACCTTAGAAAAATTTAACAGTCGATTCTTATTTCCTATCTTAGCACTAGTCTAATTTATTCAAATGAAAAAGATATTAGATGCAAATTGCACACAGCGCCATCTCTTATCTGGTAGCTGTAACTATAGCGCTATCTATTGTTATCTTAACACTTACTTGCAGATACACAGATAACGTTTTCGCAAAACATCAACAGATGGCGCAGAATAAATCTATTGTTTTCTAAATAACTGTGAACAAATTCAAAATGACGTCTTGCAATTTCAATCGAAAATACAATATTTAATTTAACCTCACAAAGGTTTGTACTTATATTAACATTTACAAAACATACTTATTTGTATCACACTACAACATATAACATCATAAGCAAAAATAAAAATCCATTTAGAAATGATACAGTAATATAAGTAGCTTGCTTGTCATTATATGTTTTTTTTATTATCAAGAGATGCCAGCGTAACTTTAGGAAATAACTTTTTTAACCTCATTTAGGAACTAAAGCAGTGGGTAGGTAAAATTGCTTTCCGCCAACGTAAATAATAAAAAGTAAAACACTTAGGTCGTACCTGAAGTAAAACATGGACTTAAATATGACATAAATAATACTTAAGTATCTTAATTTCAAATTATTAACGCATTTTAAAATATTTCACTTTGTGTTTCAACTAGAAAACATAAGTTCCTAGAGCTACCCTAACGCCATCTAGTTAGAGATATAAAATGATGGGAGAAAACTGCTCAATAACAAGTCAAATTGACAAATGTTTCAATTAAATCTTCTGAGTAGATCATAACTACAGTTCTGTAATCATTCACTGAGGGTAGGTACCATGTATCTTCTGTTTATTTTAACTTTTATACGACAAAGTGCAATCTTGAGTCAGTAATGCTTACTCTGCTACAAGATAGCACTTTATGGCGACAAGTATCTGGATAATTTAAAAAAGCATAGCCCTCCTTTTCGGCTTCGTCGTACTCGTACTGGGTCATAATCATATCATAATCGTCATAATCATAATCATAATCGTTGTCTGGTACTTCGTAACACAAGGAAGCAAATTCCTTACCACGAAACCAGACAATTGGTGTGTTGTCTGGCGCATGTTTATTTATTTATTTTATTTATTTATTGGGTAACACATTCGTAGTGATATGTTAATTCATCATTCATATGACGAGCTCTATTTTTGAAACACTCTCGTCAATATACCGGATGATTTTCATTCAAATATAAATCAACAAAAATCACGTGAAATGTTGAAGCGATTACTTACAAAATCGAGTTATCTTTTTTTAATTACTCTTGTGTGGATTTTTCGGTTTTGATTCGAAACAATAATCAACCAAAATCACACGACATATAAATTGAGGCGAGTAATTCAAATATAGGGCCAACCTTAGAAATTACTTTACGATGGTCATTTATTATTTGACCATTTGCTCCAACTTTTCATAAGATTCTTTGGTGGATGTAGGTAATACCACCCGTTATATAAGTTAATTTACTGAACCACTTGCGCTTGATGATTTAAACCAGGATTACGCTAATCCCGGATTAAACCTTATTTCTGTCACTGACAACGTCAAATAAACTGACAGAGACAGAATGATGTTTTAATTCAGGATTAGGTTACCTGGGTTAAGTCATAATGCGTAAGTGGGCCTCATTTATAGGTAAATCGCTTCATTGAGACTTCGCCTGCGGGGACACAGGAGCTCTATTTTTGAATCACTCGCTTCAAGATGGCGAGTGATTTTCGTTCGATAACGAGTTATTTTCATTGACTTTTAAATTCATCTTCGAACGAAAATCACACGCTTGGATATGGCGAGTGATTTTAGTTCGAAGATGTATTAAAAGTCAAGAGAAATACTCGTTGTTTAACGAAAATCACTCGTAATATTGACACGAGTGATTCAAAAATAGGGCCCCAGGGGTGCGGGGGCGAGGCGAGAGCGGTGCGGGCGGGTGTATCCGCGCCGCCCGCACCTCTTATCAACCCCGCTCTCGCCTCCCCCCGCGCCCCTGTGCCCCGCAGGAGAGGTCTCAATTTCGCAGTTTACCTATAGTTATCTTTATCGTACTGATATTTGAGTTATTAAATCATAACTTGTTGGCTTGAACTTTTTTCATTGGTTGCAGGATTGTGTCCATCACCACACTGGCTGCATTTACTTTGCTGCATCTGAAAAAAAAAACATCTAAATACTTACTTTAATTAAAACAACTAAAAAGATGGTTTAACGTTGAATATGGTGTCGCCATAGATATTTATTTTCCATTGTCTCCAAGATAGAGTGTACCTAAGGTACCACTATTATTTCTGATTTTGTAATGGGAAAGTGAATAAATAAATATAAAATAAGTATATTGCCCCTTAAAACGTTGATATTTAATTGGGATTACAGATTGTATTTGAACAGCTGCAACAAAATACACCAGCCGACCTATTTCTTCAAAACTTTTTCGTCATGATGACATCTAACACCGCTCTTAATATTGGCAGGGTCATATTTCGTCCTATAAAACCCCTTATTCCAAAATTTTAGTACCAGGCTTAGAACTACTAAGATAAGATATTATCCACCCAATTTAAAAACAATGTCGTAATGTTAGCATTTAATGATGTAGGTATACTTTTGTAATGGTCGGATGATTTTAATCTGGGTTTAAAGCTGGTATTATCTTTTGTGTAATACTATAACTTGAAGGCTTACTTCGGGAATAACTCGTCGCATCGCAGCTGGCTCCAGCCACCGAGTGCCTCTGAGACCAACGTCTCCAACGCTTTATCTGGTGGAAGTTCACCTGCTAGCATCCGTAGCGCCATGCTGTGAAGAAAATAAAACCAGTAATTACTTGTCCTTTGTAGCTCGTCAAATTATATAATTATCGTGTTAAATTTACAATAGAAAATGTGTTCACATCGGCTGATTCACTCAACCATCCACCATCATTAGCTCGTTCACCCAACCATACGATTTTCTATAGAGATAGATCATTATCATTATCAGCCGAAGGACGTCCGCTGCTGAACATAGGCCTCCCCCACAGCTTTCCACAGCCACCGGTTGTG
Organism: Pyrausta aurata; assembly: GCA_963584085.1. Lineage (NCBI taxonomy): Eukaryota > Metazoa > Arthropoda > Insecta > Lepidoptera > Crambidae > Pyrausta > Pyrausta aurata. Next base: position 2,284,438 of record OY757281.1, read on the forward strand.
AGCGGTCTGCATCCAGTGTGCTGATCCTGTGATCTTTACGAGGTCGTCTGTTCATCTTATCGGTAGACGTCCTCCGCTGCGCCTTTGGTCGAAGTCTCCAATCTAGAACTTTTCTGCCCTAACAGCCATAACTTCTTCGCGCTATGTGCCCTGCCCATTGCCACTTGAGCTTACTGATTCGCAGGGCTATGTCCGTTACCTTAGTTCTTCTACGCCTCATTTCTGATTTAATCTCGTAGAGAAACACAGCAGCATAGCCCTTTTTATCGCACTTTGTGTGATTTTGAGCTTCTTTATGAGACCCATAGTAAGAGAGAGACAGTGTTTCGGCTCCGTATGTCATCAAATAAAAATAGTCCCCCTAGCCGATTTCGACTACGGTGACCAGTCACAACGACTAACCGACTGCGCGGGACATATTATAGTGCACAGGTGTGTGCGCAAACACAGGTGCACTCTCTATTCCTTTCACTCTCATAGCCCGATGGGACAGCAATCTGACACGACCGGAGAGAGATCAGACGCAGGACCAACGGCGCAACGAGCGCACCGAGGCACGGGGGTGAAACACCGCCAACTTCCAAACTCCGGGCTACCCTGAGAATTTCTGAACAGAAAAACCCAGGTAATTTATTTATATATTTATATGATAATATTTTCGTAAATCGAACCCGGGACCTCTGGCGCAGACGTCGCTTTAAAATGCGACCCTCTAACCGTTGCGCCACCACCGAGGCAGTCAAAGGTAAGGTAACACACTGGTTAAAGACTTGTCTTCAGACACTAAACTCCTATACGACTTATACCCTTACCCATTAATCCTAGCCATGGTTCCATAAGGCGCGTTCAGTTTGCTGGTCGCCACCAGATTCCTGCAGTACAGCATCCACATACAGTCCAGATCGGTATACGTCCCGTTACTGCTGCCGAATGATGCCTGAAGATGGTTCAAGGCGTGGGTGTTCCCTTCGATGTTCCGGGAGAGCTGAGCCTGGATTGAAGGGGATTCCCGGTTGGATAACTGGCTGAGTGCTGCCCTGGAAAATGGGATATATTGTTAGATTAGAAGTGACAGCCTTGTTAAAGAAAGTCGAAGAAGAAGAATAAGTTTTCAAGAAGTTCTGACCGAATTTAGTGTTGGATTATTCTATCTGAATGTTATCCATAGAGCTCGGAGTCATTACTGAAAGCTCGTAATTTTTTTTATTTATTTAACCAAATATGCTATTACAGATTCAACTTTCTGCCAAACTTTGATACAGTGTCATGTCGTAGAAGGAGGCGGCGATACCATATTCCCTTGAAACCGGGTGGTGGTTGCAAAAACTACGAGCCACAGAGCTGCGGAAGAATGCCCAAGGCCATAACCTGCAGCTCCCCCTTAAGTATATGGCACTGGAGGACACCGACTGGTTATAAGTGGGTATACTCGCCCTCATTGGGTAGGGGAGTCCCACATAACCCTTTGGTCTTCTCCGGGTAAGTCGAAAAAATAGAAAGTTCAACCCATAGTCGAAGACAGTTAGTAAAGGGCATACTTAGTATTTTTGTAGGCCCTGCCCAGGTGTATGGCGGCGCGGGCCGTGCTCATGCCGATCTCTAGGAAGTTCTCCAGAAGACTCTTGCCGATGTCGAAGTCGTCTACATCTTGCCGGAGGTTCTGGCGTTTGCTGGAAATAGTAAAAAAGTAAAGTTAGCATGTAAACATCCCACTGCTGGGCAAAGGCCTTACCTCAAGTATGAGGTAGCATGATCCATACCTACTCCACCACGCGGGCTCCTTGCTAGCTCTTTGTTTTCAAGAGCAAACCTTTTTTTAAGATTCAGCATAATCACGGTACGGTCTTATCCAGCACAGTAGCTAGTCTATGGTTTAGTGAGGTTAACTGTGCTACTGCCCACACGTGCTTGTTTTTTTTAATGTATAATAAATTGCACTTAAAAGATGAAATATGAAACCAAAAATTGCGCACGGGCGGGACTCGAACCAGCATCTTTCTGGCTAACCGGGCCAACTGCTCTTCCAATTGAGCTACCGTGCTTTCGGTCCGACCGCGCGAAATTCTTGGTCTCATTGATACGTCATTGCGTGACGTTAAATTGCACTTGTAAAAAGCAACCGCGACTCTAAGACCGACGAGGAATCGAACCCCGTGTCTTACGCTATCCGGGCGTATGCCTATATGCCCGGATAGCGTAAGACACGGGGTTCGATTCCTCGTCTGTCACAGAGTCACGGTTGCTTTTTACAAGTGCAATTTATATAGTCAAATAAGAAAAGACATTCTTATAACAGCTCCTGGCTCCTACTAATAGTTTATGTGTCTGTAAGGGCATGCTTTCTTTTATTAATTTACATATAGTATTCATAGTAGAGATGCGCCGAGTAGCACTTTTGCCGAGTACCGAGTACCGAGTTTTACTCGGTTCATTTTTTTTCCAACCGAGTACTCGGCCGAGTAACTCGGTTCAATCAAATTCCTGTTTAGGGTGTGTAAACAAGTACAAACCAGGTTCGCGCAGAATAAGCTTTTATCAAGTCACTTGAGCGCGCTGATCTAAAAACATCCTAAAACAGCCCCATTACTTTTTTTTGTATAAGAAAATCGACACCATGGTGATAACATAAAATATAGACATGTTAGACTTACAGCCAATGACTGATTTACATTTTATTTACTAAATTTAAATAAGGTCGCTATTTCAAAGAGTCGTTTAGATGATATCTACCTAAATATATTGATTTACTTAAACCGAGTATACTCGGCATTAAAACCGAGTTACTCGGCCGAGTACGAGTATCAAAAAACCTGCCGAGTACGCCGAGTACCGAGTATTAACCGAGTACTCGGCCCATCTCTAATTCATAGTAACAAACAATATGTCGTGTGAAGAATGAATACCAACCTAAAGACAGGCGGGCTGGTGTCCTGGTGGTAGACCTCGTTCTGTTTTGCTTCCACCTTGCTGGGGTCCATGAAGAGGGCGTTGAACGCGAACACGTCGGGATCCCTCAGCATCTTAGAGCGAGCTGCTTCCTGGCAACGAAGATTTGATTTGATTTTATAGCGAATAGGCAGACATTTGGCCACAATCTCACCTGATGGTGAGTGTTGATGTAGCTTAGGATGGATCATGTCTGAACATCAATAGCCTATTCGCCCTCATAGTGGCTAGGAAATACTTCTGCCGACAGCGTATTCCACTACCTAGCTGTGCGCGTGCTCATTAGAAATGTAGATCGAAACCTATTAGTGCGTAAGGGTGGAAACCGAGATTGGTGAGAATGATATTTCGGTGGTTTCATGATAATTTCATGGTGATTTGATGATGAGCGCTTAATCACGAAACAAAAGGACGTAGAATGACTAACTTAAGGTTTTTCTACAAAAGGCTAAACTAACTAGTTATGATGGTGATGAATTCATTTATTGATCACATCGATGACCAACGGGTACTGTTGAGTTTTTCTTGCAATAGAAGACGACAGATAAATAAAAATAGATTTCATGATCTCCCAATTTAAAAATTAAATCCTTCAACATATTGTTTTAAACTTTCATGGTCACTAACATTAGAATAGTTAGATACGGGATTGCTACCATGTACCTTATTATTTATGTGCTTCCGATATTTCGGCACTGTTGCAAGCGCCATGATCACGGAGGCTACCATGTACCTTATTATTTATGTACGGTTTAGCAACCGCACAATAATTTAGGTCAAGTCGACGCTCGCATATTTGCGCGTCAGCATTTTCCGCAATAATGTATTTTATTTTAATTACTTATAACCAGTTAAGCGTAAGCCACCAACTAACAAACAACTTGTAAACTTTAACATTAAACTTTAACTAAAAATACGACGTCGTTTAACTCAACAAACTTTAACTTTCTAAGGTGTAATCTTACATCTTAGTGGTCCTTCGAGCTTCCGTGTAAGCGGGACCAGAGTTCGCGAGTGTTACAAACTTGTGGATTTCCTGTTTCTTCACGCACGGATCAACTAGTGGCCTGTGGACTCCATCACCTGTCTACGGCACCAACGACTGAAAATAACATCTTCGCACTGTGTGATCTTGCGCCTTTTTACGATAGCGAATCGGTTCGGCCGGCCTCCCACCAGCGGGTCTCACCGGTTGAATTGAGACGAGAACGCACATATCGTATACAGGGTACAAGTACGCACTTTGTGAGCATCAGTCGACAACAACTTTAACAACAACATGAGCAACATGGAAGATCTAGTACAAAACCAAAACCAACTGATCGAGGCGATGCAGCATCTACTTCGAAACTTTAAGAAAGATCCAGCTGAACGTAAGACACAAACCTATTTTAACAAACGAATTGAAACACTTGATTTGTACTGGGCAGAATTTCAAACCAATCACATTCAACTATGCGCATTTGACGAGCGGAACCATACCTATTTTACTGAAAACCACTACGAACGGACAAAAAGCATCTACAACGAAGCGCGGGCTACTCTACAACTAGAAAAACAAAACGAACAAACAAGAGGAAGGGCACCGCAGAATCCTGCAATCCAAACAAGTGAGCCTGGCACGACTAGTGAAGGTTCCACAGCTTATCAGCAACAACCAAAACCGAATACTGACCTAGCAACGAACCAAACTATTTCTCAAGGTAACGCAAGTCGAGCAGAGGAGATGCTACGTAGGCAACGTAGTAACTTCAAGGCGTTTTCGAGGACGCTCGCTGCTATCGACTTGGACGAAATCAAAGACAAGTGGGAATTTGAAGACACTTTAAGGAACATGGAATCAAGGTGGAAAACAATTGATTCACTTCACTGGGAGCTTGACAGTGAAGTGATATGTGAACAAGAAGAATACGAACAACAGTTTGAAAAATACGAACGACAGTATAACTCAATGAAGAAAGCACTTAACACCAAAATGTGGACTACGTCACATAAAGAGAAATCAACACCTATAATGGAACTGCCAACCTTTAGTGGCACCTACCAACAATGGACGTCATTTAAAGACTTATTTGTTGAAACCATCCATACCAACTCAACTTTATCGAAAGCACAAAAAATGCAATTTCTGAAATCGAAGGTCAGGGGTGAGGCCGAAAAACTTATTCAACACCTAGCGATCAGTTCAGACAATTACAACATTTGCTGGGAAATACTAAATAATAGATACAATAACAAGAAGCTTATTTTCTCCTCACATCTGAATACAATGTTAAACTTACCAACTATACAGTACCAAACAGCTATACCTATCAAGAGAATGCATGATACAACGAACGAATGTCTCAACGCCATAAAAAACCTTGGCGTTGACATTTCAACATGGGATCCTATTTTAGTGCACCTCCTAGCACAAAAATTGGATACGGACACCTACAACGATTATGTGGAAAGTCTTAAACAACCAAGAGAGCTGCCAAGCCTAACCGAGTTTTTACAGTTCTTAGAAACGAAATTTACGTCTTTAGAGAGCTCGCGTCGTAAACAAGAGCGATCAATGACTGATCACCAACAACGTGGTCCATCAAACACCAAGTTCCAGCCTACTTACAAAGCATTCAGTGCTAATCAGAATTTTAACTTAAAACCGAAAACTTATAATGACTCTCCAAATAACTCAACATTCAAACACGTGACACCGAACAACATTCCAAGCTACGTAAAATGCCCACTCTGCAACAATGAACATGGACTATTTCACTGCAACGAGTTTATCAAATTACATTTGTTCGATCGCAGGAAATTGATTGCGAAACATAACTTATGTCGAAATTGTTTGTTCGATCACAAGGGCAAGCAATGCAAATCTGAGAAAAGATGCAGGCAATGTAATGAACAACATCATACGCTGCTTCATCAAGACACACATTTTAACAAACCACCAAACAACAAGACAGAAAAAACTAGCAACGAAAACGCATCGACTTCGAACAACCATGCTTCTATGGAAGACATATCAGAAACACTTTTGGCAACCGCTCAAGTCAAGGTCAAGACTAACGACGGTTCAGAAATCATTTTACGAGCGCTTATTGACCAGGGGTCGCAAGTCTCACTAATTACCGAAAACGCCGCCCAGATGCTCGAGTTGCCTCGACATAAAACTGCCGGAGTAATTTTCGGGGTCGGAGCAAGAGAAAATAACTGTAAGGGTGCAATAACTATTACCTGCACGTCTACAGTTAATTATCACACTTTCAACACAGACGTCTATGTAATGCGCAACTTAACAAACAACCTACCAAACCGATCATTTGCAACGCCATCAAACTGGATTCATCTGGAAGGTCTTCAACTAGCAGATCCAGAGTTTAACATCAGCCGTCCCGTAGACATCCTATTTGGGGCTGATATTTACTCAAACATCATACTAGGAGGAATAGTGAAAGGAGAGGAGGCACACCCTATTGCACAGCAATCTCTTCTTGGCTGGATTCTGTGTGGCAATATGAGATCATTCCAGTGTAACGTCGTTTTAAACAATTTGGATGAAATCAGTAGATTCTGGACGATAGAAGATATCGCAGAAAACTCTCAGATGTCTGCCGAAGATCTTAAGTGTATACAACAATATCAAACAACAACAAAACGTCAGGAAGATGGTCGTTATGTAGTACGGCTGCCCTTACACCCTGACATCAACGAACAACTAGGAGAATCAAGAAACAAGGCTGCAGCGCAGTTTCACCATCTAGAACAAAAATTCAGAAAATTCGAAAACATAGAGAACGATTACAAACTATTTATAAAAGAATATGAAGAGCTAAATCACATGCGACCTTGTGAAAGCAACACGAAACCGAACTATTATTTGCCACACCACTGTGTGCAACGCGCCGAGTCATCAACAACGGCCCTGCGTGTTGTTTTTAACGCTTCCGCAAAGACAACTTCAGGAAAAAGTCTAAACGATTTGATGTACCGCGGCCCAAACTTACAAACAGACCTTCAATCTATAATCCTTAAATGGAGACTCTACAAGATTGCAATGACTGCTGACATCGAAAAAATGTTCCGGCAAGTCTTGGTCAACGAAGAAGATCAGAAATATCAAAAAATCTTATGGAGAGTTTCACCTGATCAGATTATAAAGGAGTACGCACTAACAACCGTGACCTATGGAACTAAAGCGGCTCCGTTTCTAGCTATGATGACGTTAAAACAACTAGCGAACGACGAAAGAAATCGCTTCCCTGAAGCTGCAGCCATCATAGAAACATCATTCTACATGGATGACCTACTATACACATGCGATGACCTTGAAACCGCAACACACATAAAAAAAGACCTTCAAAACCTCCTTATGTCCGGTGGGTTCAACTTACGAAAGTGGTCATCTAACAACCCTGAACTACTAAGTGACAACCCTGAAAACAATAAACAAGAAGCATTCCATTTTAGACACCAAGAATCGACAAAAACACTGGGGCTGAGATGGAATCCTAAGGAAGACAACTTTACTTTTCAAATAACAATTGATACTAGTTCTACTGAACGAGTCACAAAACGGTTGTTACTATCGGAAATATCAAAAATTTTCGATCCACTGGGTTGGTTATGCCCTGTAACAACAAAACTAAAACTATTATTTCAACAAGTATGGCAAGAAAAATTAAACTGGGACGATGACATAACTGAAAACATAAGAAAGGAATGGACGAAAACTAAAGATCAGCTAACTGAAATAAACGCTATACAAATACCGAGATGGTTACAAGTAAAGAAACATGAGGAAATAAAATTATATGGATTTTGCGATTCCTCAGAAAACGCTTACGCTTGTGTAATTTATTGCCAAGTCGAACGAAACGCAGTAGTCATGGTGGCCGCCAAATCAAGACTCGTACCTGCGAAGAAAACAATTTCACTTCCGAGACTCGAACTATGTGCCGCCTTGCTACTCGCAACACTTATGAAAAAGGTTCAAGAATGCCTACCTAACCACAAAATCACCTTATACGGCTGGTCTGACTCCACTGCTGTACTAGGGTGGTTACACGGTGATCATAGCCGCTGGAAAACATTCGTATTCAACAAAGTCAAGAAAATTGTGACTACGATGCCTGCGCACTGCTGGAACTACGTTAAATCGTCAGAAAACCCGGCTGACTGCGCCAGCCGAGGTATAACGCCAACTCAGCTAAAAGAACATTCCCTATGGTGGCACGGACCCCATTGGCTGCAAACGTATCAACCTGAAACAAAAAATAACAAGATTAGTTACGAAACGAACGAAGAAACTAAAACGGATAAACAACTGCAAACAAACGTCACTACAAAACGTCACAGATCTGACGTCATTGACGACATTATTACGCGAAACAGCTGCCTGGGTCGAGTTACACGAGTCGTCGCGTGGATACTTAGAATGGCATCGCGTGACACACATCGGCCGCAATACCTAACTATACCGGAACTATCAAAAGCAAGAAACATAATAATTAAACATATTCAACTTACCTCATTTGAAGACGAAATATCAAACCTGGAACAAAGGAAAGAACTGGATCGAAAAAGCAAACTCTTACCTTTGAATCCCTTTTTGGACAAAGATGGACTTCTCAAAATGGGAGGACGTATCAGCAACGCCAACATCCATGAAGATCAAAAACACCCTATCATCATTCCACACAAAAGTCACTTCACTGATCTTCTCATCGATCAAGCGCACAAGATAACATTTCATGGAGGAGCCCGCCTCACGACTGCAAACATAAGAAAACAATATTGGATTGTCGGTGGCATCAGGGCTGTCAAAAAACGACTTCATAACTGCGTGACTTGTCGAAAACAAAATCCAATGAAACAACAACAGCTGATGGGTGACCTGCCCGAAGCAAGATGTAATCCTTCAAGACCGTTTCATCACACGGGAGTTGATTATACTGGATACATCGATGTGAAAACCAATAAAGGCCGAGGCGTAAAAACAACAAGAGGTTATATAGCTGTCTTCGTATGTATGGTGACGAAGGCAGTGCACCTAGAAGTGGTCTCGGACCTCAGCTCATCATCATTTCTATCAGCTTTAAAACGGTTCGCTGCCAGGCGAGGAGCTCCGCAACACATGTATAGTGATAACGGCACGAACTTTGTCGGAGCCAACAACGTCTTGCAGCAAGAATTTATAAATTTAACAGAACTGCTCGACCCAGAATTCTTCACAGCAATAACAGACATGCACATACAATGGCACTTCAACGCCCCGTCATGGCCGAGCGCAGGAGGACTTTGGGAGGCTGCCGTAAAAAGCCTAAAGTACCACCTCCGCCGCGTCATTGGTGAACAGAAGCTAACATATGAAGAACACTCAACACTACTAGCTCAACTCGAAGCCTGCCTCAACAGCCGACCTTTGTTACCACTTAACGAAGACCCGGAAGATTTTGATTATCTGACACCAGCACATTTTCTTTCAAGTGGCCCTACACTAACTATTATTGAAACGGAAACTGATGAACGAACACGATGGCAACTAGTACAGAAAATCTACAGAGACATCTGGAAGAGGTGGCAGGCGGAGTATTTATCTCAACTATCACCACGCAGTAAGTGGCGGCAAACAAAAGAAAACATGAATATCAATGACGTCGTGATAATTCACGACGCCAATTTACCACCTGGAAAATGGGCCTTGGGAAGAGTGCTCGAGCTACATCCAGGGAAAGATGGCCATGTCAGAGTGGTCACCATCAAAACAAAAAATGGGACAATGAAACGCCCCATTACAAAACTATCAATATTACCTGTGTCAAAACCTGAAAACAAAGAAAACCCTGCCAAACAATCAAATGAAGCTCTGAACGATGAAAACAAGCAACCTACAAACAAACATACAAACAAGAAAACAACATGCAACTTCATCAAGAGATCATGTAATTTAATATGGATCATCTTATCACTTTTTACAATCATAACTCCAGCCGAATGTAACTACAGCCTTACTTACATAAACAGTAACCAAAGTCTATACTTTGACAAAATGACAGATATGCATCTTATGCGCGATGAATGGAAACTGGTCGTGTATTATGATATGGATCCGTATTGGCACGGCATACAGACATTCCAACACTATATCACAAGCTTAGAAGACACATGCGCCACTTCAGTTAAACATTTACGTAACCAGTGCGACGTCATCATGTTGCAACTACGTCACGCTTATACTGAGTTAAACTACAACAATGATATGCTCCTTAGTCAGCAAACAACAAACTCAAGGCGCCGACGTCGGGGGCTCATCAACGGCATTGGTTCTGTAGCAAACAGTCTTTTTGGTTTACTTGATCAAGAATTTGCTGATAAATACGAAGCCGATATAAAAACAATAAGAGAAAACGAAAAGAACCTTGTCCAGCTCTGGAAAAACCAAACCTCACTTATTGAAGCCGAAAATAATTTACTGAAACGAGTAGAACAAACCATCGATCGACAGCATAAAATGTACAATCAACACCTCATCGAGCTTGATAAGGCTGTGAACACAGTGGCAGCTGAAGTGAAGACGATGCAGAAAATGAATGATTTTACACTTACATCTATCATAGCTAACAACATTTTAGAGAATTTAAAACTACTTCAAGATACACTTCTGGACACGATAACAGACATCCATTATGGAAAGTTGGACATTAATCTACTAAGTCCTAAACAATTAACTACGGAGCTGAATACAATTTCAGGACACCTTTCAAGTGATCTAACCTTACCGATCGAAAACATACAGACTGAGTTGAGAACACTATACCATTTGCTGAAAGTAAGAGCAAGAATGACTAAAAACTTCTTCATTTTCGAGATCAAAATACCCCTCGTATTACGAGATAACTATGAGATTTACAACTTAATAGCGATTCCACGAGAAACTGAAGATGATATGGTGAAGAAAATAAGACCATTCGCTGATCATATCGCCATAAACTTAAAGAAAGATGCTTACATACCTTTGACAGAAATGGAACTACGATCATGTATACCATACAACTACAAAATTCTAATGTGTCCTCTACAACAACCAATTTATCACTTAAAGTCAGACGAGAATCTCTGCATCAAGATAAAAGAAACAGATAGATGTGAAATTTCGGAAACAAAATGTACAGACATGTGGACGCAACTTAATAAAATTAACACATACCTATTTTTCTGCTGTGGGCAGCGAACAATAAGAGTCATATGCGAGAATCAAGTTGCAGCCGAGCGCGTCAGCAAGGCCGGCGTCATCGCACTCGGGGAAGGATGCGTCATCAAGAGCGACACCTTCACTATATATTCGCATACGCAACAATCTAACACTATGACGGTGCAGTCACCTGTTCTCAAGGTTGACATACATCCAATCAACAACATCTTTAATACAAGTATACCATTGGCTCAACTTGAAACAATCAATGGGTCAGACTACGAACATTTTCAAAAGGACTTTGACGTCGTCGACAAACAAGTGCAACAAATGAAGAACAAGGATGTCAGTGAAATAATAAAGGACACAGACAGCCTGACCACACATGATATACACCAATATATCGTGCTGTACATACTGGCCGGCGCGACACTGATCGCTGCAGGCACCTACATCTGGCGGCGCCTTCACGCACGTTGCTCTGCAACTATCTCTCCAACACCAAGCCGTAATGACCCACCTGCTGAACCTCCGATCCCACTGACACGACGCACGCAGGAGTCTGGCAAACAAATTTACACTACCGACGAAACAACAATGGGACAAGAATCAATCGCGGGCCCAGCTCATCTCTACAGCCGCATACACAAGTCTACGTCACCAGTCATAAGAAAAGTGTTCAGTGACAGTAATAGTGCTTAGTGTAGTGTGTGCAGTGTGAAATTATTTAAGTAACTATACGTACAATTTATTTCAATTCATTATTTTTGCTTTTTTGTATTGCTTTATGACTTTATTAACTACGTTATCTTATTCGCCCTCGGGAGCATGTACGGTTTAGCAACCGCACAATAATTTAGGTCAAGTCGACGCTCGCATATTTGCGCGTCAGCATTTTCCGCAATAATGTATTTTATTTTAATTACTTATAACCAGTTAAGCGTAAGCCACCAACTAACAAACAACTTGTAAACTTTAACATTAAACTTTAACTAAAAATACGACGTCGTTTAACTCAACAAACTTTAACTTTCTAAGGTGTAATCTTACAATTTATGTGCTTCCGATATTTCGGCACAGTGCCGAAATATCGGTACATGGTAGCAATCCCGTATCTAACTATTCTAAATCCTTCAAATCTCATTTAACTGGACCAAGAGGCCGAAGTAATTTTGTTTTGAATTATAATTACATTTACCTGGTTTTCCCATGCCATCAGTTGTATATTATGTAGCAGCATTATATCTAACGTCAAAATGCCAAACGACAGCAAATCCGTGCTGTTGCTCAATATCATCTTTCTGCTATGATTCGCATTCACACTATCTCCGAAGTAAATGTCCTTTAGTTTACTCATTATAATACTAACGTTCCCTTGAACTAAGCTCTGGTTCAGTGCCTTCAAAACCTGACTAAACTCTGTACTGTTATTGGGAATTTTCGTTGTGTTCTTAACACCTTCCAAATCGGGATCTGTGGTGATCCAATCGTGTAGTTCTTGTACCTTTTCAATGAGGTAATTTGTCATTGAATTACTTTGCATGTAGTCGTCATACAAGTTATCATCGTTGTAGTATTCTTCATAGTCATCATGCTTTCTTAGTCCAACTACATATCCATTGGGTAGCTTTATGTTTTCGTGGACAAATACATCAGGTAGAGTTGGTTTGAAGTCAGGGATTGGTCTTTTGGAATTCTGGATTGGTATTGGAATACCAGATAATTCCATATGATTAGGAAGTTTGGCTTGGTCTTTCTTTTCTATCTTTCTTTCTATATGTTCGATTGTAGTATCATGTATTGGATGTAGTTGAGGTTTAGATACAAGGTCTTCGGTTTTCTTAACTTTGTTTCGATTAGCGACTACATTTCTGAAGATGGCCAATTTTTCTAGAATTGGTATGTCTATATCGTTGTCAACTTCGTTGCTGGTAGAAATTGGGTCCAACTCTGTTGTAGTTGGAAGCGGTTTTGGCGTGATGTAGACTGGGTGTGGGTGGGAGTAGATGAGATCCTGTGAACAAATTTTAAATTTTATCTTATTTATTGAAATCAAGCAATACTGAAGTATGTGCCATGCTAGCGCCAAAGTAATAAATAGTAGATGACGCTAGTATACCTCAAAAAGTACCATCTGTTATTCTATCCTTAAACTATTGCGCGATTAAAAAGTTATGCAATTCTATTCGCCCATAGATGGCGGAAGTAGATATAGTTCAGACATCAGCGCCATCTCTTAACATGTCCTGGAACTATTTTGTAATTGAAACGTGACGTAATTCTACTACCCCATAGATGGCGCTAGTATACAAAATAGAGCCATCTGTTAAACTGTCCTGGAACTAAAATGTAAATAGTAAGTAAGTATTCTACTGGCTCATAGATGGCGCTACCGTATTTAATTCATACGAGAGCGAGATAGGAGCATTGTAATGCCACGGTTATGTTATCCATTTTTAAATATAAAGGCAGAAAAATAGTATTTACTAATCAGTATTTATTTTCGGTACCTCCAATTCCAGAATCTTATCGATGGTCTATCGTTTTGATTGATGGTCTATTTCGCTTTACACAAAATCATTAAAAGTGTACCAAACCAAATACATTGCGAACTTTAACAAACTACCCACACCCACCGGCTCACTCACAGGCGCAGCGGGCTGCGAGCCCCAGCGCGTGATGACGACGGTAGCCAACACGAGCGCGCCGCAAACTGCGAAACACGACGCGCTTGCGACTACCCACACTTTCAGCGGGACCTGAAAATAAGAGTCTTTAGTAGAAGATATGTAATACCGCATTAATTAAGTTAAAGTTGTGTTGTTGTTAAAGCTTCACGGATCCACGGGCCGCCGGCGTTCCCGTAAGCAAAAATTAATTTAATAAAATGATGAAAAAAGAATGACCATTTATATTATGCCACTTAGGCTGATCACAGCGCACTCTCTTTACTCTGTATTTGTACACTTTCTATTTACCTGTGTATCAGAAATAAATGATTTGATTTGATAGAATGTTTGTTGATTGTGTATTTAATCCGTCAAACTCCAACGACATCACGGGACGCGTAAAAAAATATTTTGTATTGTGTCTGGAATCTCGGTGCTTGACTATAAACCAAATTTTGAAACACACAACTTTTCATTAGAGTTTGTGACAAATAGAATGGCAAACGGTGCCTTTGGAGAGTATAGCGTTAGCTAGAAGGTAAATTTGCTTTCGCATCTTGTATGTAGGTAGGTACGGAGTACGGACGGTTAAACACTGGCGTTATCTTATACAGTCTGGGGCCCTATTTTTGAATCACTCGCTTGGATATGGCGTGTGATTTTCGTTCGAAAACACATGAAAAATCAACGGAAATCACTCAAAATCTAAACGTGAGTACACACAAAATTGAGCAATGATTTTTCAAATCCTTTTTAAGTAGATAACAACTGGTTTTCATTCCAAAATTCGACTTTAAACATTGAATATCACACGCCATCTTGACGCGAGTGAATCAAAAATAGGGGCCCTGTTGTCCTAAGGGCTCTTCTACAAAAAATACAGGGTGACTTTTAAGATTTCGACCATGACCTCATACTAAATGTTGTTCATATTAATGTTCTCATTCACCTTCTAAAATTTGGCACCCCCTTGCTTGATCCCTGTATATTTTGTTGTCTAGTGCTGTCCTTATGTTTTACAAATATCGATAAACTGAAATATATCCGTATACAATTCCAGGGGCCCTATTTTTGAATCACTCGCGAGTAAGTTTCGTTCAAAAACGAGTTATTTTCATTAAGCTCTATTTTTTAATTACTCGCTATAGGTTATGTAACTACGGAAGATACGGATCAACATAATCATAATCATAATCATAATCATTTATTTGCTTTTAACAACTACACAGTTTTATTTTTAAAACGTTTTGCGTGCAAGTTGCATCGTCGTGAGTCAAAAAAACACGCCGCCACGAGAGGTCAACGAAAGTCGATATTAATTATGTAAAACCGAACGCGACATGAATGCAAATTATTCAACATACGGAAACGAATGAGTTTTTCAGTCGCAATAAATTTCAAATCGGCTATTTTCATAACTTTTAACCATATTATTAACACTAATCGTACGTTAAAGACGGTTGACTCGATAAGTTGCTTAACCGGAACTTTAACAGCCAACTATAACTTTACGTATCAAAAGGTTATATAATATTTAAAAAAAATATATGTTTTTACTGACAATTATGTAATAATATAGTATAATTATGCGTAGGACGTCCACCGACAAGATGGACAGACGACCTCGTAAAGATCGCGGGATCGCGCTGGATGCAGAGTGCAGACCGCTCACAACCGGTCGTTGTGAAAAGCCATGGGGGAGGCCTATGTTCAGCAGTGGAAGTCCTTCGGCTGATAATGATGATGACAATTATGTATGGGTCTTTCTGATACCTGAAATAAATTTATTTTATTTGATTTTTTAAGGGAAATGTAAGTAAGACAACTTTCCGCATATAAAACAATTTTATGTAACTACACTGAATGAAACACGGCACGTAAATCCCCTCAACATTAACGTAGTCCTACGAGTACTTACCTACGTAATTTGAGTGTTTTATCTTACAAGAATAGACCCGCCACACAATCTAGGATGATCATTTAAAAGCGATTTATTTTCTTGTGTGACTGTTTAATCCTCATTGAGAGTTTGCGACGACAATTCATGGATTTTGATTCTGATTACGAATATTTCTCTTTAATAATGATGGAAACTGGGGTCCTCTTTAAGCACCTCTTCTGAGTTCGAATTTCTCAAAAACTAAGTTCAAATTTTAAAAGTTTAAAATATTCCATCAACCTAC
Source organism: Pyrausta aurata (assembly GCA_963584085.1). Classification (NCBI taxonomy): domain Eukaryota; kingdom Metazoa; phylum Arthropoda; class Insecta; order Lepidoptera; family Crambidae; genus Pyrausta; species Pyrausta aurata. The sequence goes on from OY757281.1 coordinate 2,300,421, forward strand.
CATAACCATTGGAATCATGTACCCACCATCTCGCAACAATCACTTCCTACATTACGCGGTAGTTACCCAACTGAACATTACGACTCGCAGTCAACTACTTTTTATCTGCAGTGTATAATCACATGCAACAGCTTAACACGTTCCGGGACACTATTCCAGACACAATAGATGTTTTATTGTTTTCACGTCTGTAGGCGTTCACTGTCCCGGAACGTGTTAATAGAACCATGGGATCTATTTTTAATCACTCGCTTCAAAATGGCGAGTGATTTTCGTTCGAAGATGAATTAATAGTCATATAAAAAAACTCGTTTTCGAACAAAAACCACTCGTAATATTGACGCGAGTGATTCGAAAATAGAGCCCCATGTCTTCTTAAGTATAGGCTTACAGAAATAGAAGAATACTAGTGAACTCACTAACTATTTAGAATATTTTTGCAGCGGTATTGCACCCACACACCATGATGCCTTTGAATTGCCCAAAAAAAATAAGTACCTACGACAGTTTTTAATTTATTTTTTATTACAAAAAACAAAGTGAAAACTGACGGCACGGCAATGATTAAAAACACAAAACTCAATTTTTTAACTATTCTTGTCTATATTTAGCGTGATCTTCTTTGACTTTTCATTGTTTCACGAACGAAAATCACTCGGACTAATTGCGCGAGTGTTTCAAAAATAGAGCTCCAGGGCCCCTATTTTTGAATCAATCGCTTGGATATGGCGTGTGATTTTCGTTCGAAAACACATTAAAAATCAACGGAAATCACTCAAAATCTAGACGTGAGTACTCACAAAATTGAGCAATGATTTTTAAAATCCTTTTTGTGTAGATTACAACTGGTTTTCATTCCAAAATTCGTCTTTAATCATTGAATATCACTTGCCATCTTGACGCGAGTGATTCAAAAATAGAGCTCCAGGATCTCTCCTTAAGGCAGTACCGACAACTATTTCGGGCCCGAGCTCCGAAGGGTTCTCATGACAGTTTCACGATGGTAGTTCTTATTTTAGTACTAGCATTGGTGCGGGGTAAAAGGCTCGTCTACTCCAGTCTGTAATGTACGGACAACAGCACGCCAAGGCAAACACTGCGGCATCTTATGCAGTTGTAATAGGGGCTAGTTTGCAACAAAAGTGGGTAACCTGGCCCCTATTTTTGATTCATTCGCTTCAAGATGGCGAGTGATTTTCGTTCGAGGTAGTGTCAAAAGTCATAGAAAAAAAATCGTTTTCGAACGAAAATCACTCGCCATATCCAAGCGAGTGATTCAAAAATAGGGGCCCTGATGTGCTGGCGACTGCATGTCCAAGTATGACGGCAAAACGACTGAAACGAGGGTAGATTAGCACTCACGGCACTATCACACTCGCGAGGCAGAGGTCTCGTCCTAGCTGGAATTGGCGGAGGGTGGCGTGTAAACATTCCCAGTTTAGACAATTTTCAGTGGGTAGATGCAAAATACTCACGCACTATCACGCTCGCGCGGCAGAATGAAGTCTCATCCTCTGGAATAGGCAGAGGGTAGGCGTGTTCCAGTTCAGACGATTGTTTTCAGTGGGTAGATGCAATATACTCCACGGCACTATCCCGCGCACGCGGCAGAATAGTTTCTTCCTCTGGAAAAGGCGGGGGGTAGGCGTGTTCCAGTTCAGACGATTGTTTTCAGTGGGTAGATGCAAAATACTCACGCACTATCACGCTCGCGTGGTAGAATAAAGTCTCTTCCTCTGGAATAGGCGGAGGGTAGGCGTGTTCCAGTTCAGGGCCCCTATTTTTGAATCACTCGCTTGGATATGGCGAGTGATTTTCGTTCGAAAACGATTTTTTTTCCATGACTTTTGACACTACGTCGAATGAAAATCACTCGCCATCTTGAAGCGAATGAATCAAAAATAGGGGCCCAGACAATTGTTTTTAGTGGGTAGATGCAAAATACCCACGGCACTATCCCGCTCACGCGGCAGAATAAAGTCTCTTCCTCTGGAATAGGCGGAGGGTTGGCGTGTTCCAGTTCAGACAAATGTTTTCAGTGGGTAGATGCAAAATACTCACGCACTATCACGCTCGCGCGGCAGAATTAAGTCTCATCCTCTGGAATAGGCGGAGGGTAGGCGTGTTCCAGTTCAGACAATTGTTTTCAGTGGGTAGATGCAATATACTCACGGCACTATCCCACTCACGTGGTAGAATAAAGTCTCTTCCTCTGGAATAGGCGGAGGGTAGGTGTGTTCCAGTTCAGGGGCCCCTATTTTTGAATAACTCGCTTGGATATGGCGAGTGATTTTCGTTCGAAAACGATTTTTTTTCTATGACTTTTGACACTACGTCGAACGAAAATCACTCGCCATCTTGAAGCGAATGAATCAGAAATAGGGGCCCAGACAATTGTTTTCAGTGGGTAGATGCAATATACTCACGGCACTATCCCACTGACGCGGCAGAATAAAGTTTCTTCCTCTGGAAAAGGCGGGGAGTAGGCGTGTTCCAGTTCAGGGCCCCTATTTTTGAATCACTCGCTTGGATATGGCGAGTGATTTTCGTTCGAAAACGATTTTTTTTCCATGACTTTTGACACTACGTCGAATGAAAATCACTCGCCATCTTGAAGCGAATGAATCAAAAATAGGGCTCCAGAAAATTTTCAGTGGGTAGATGCAAAATACTCACGGCGCTATCCCGCTCGCGCGGCAGAGGTCTCGTCCTAGCTGGAATAGGTGGAGGGTAGGCTCGTCTACTCCAATCTGTGGTGGCTGTAGCGCGACTTTCGCACGACCCTGCCGACGGGGGCCGCTTCTCGTATTCGTATTGGAACATTTTCTGGAACAAATATCGAAAACGTTTAGAATGTTTTAACACTCACAGTGTCATATTTGTATTCTTAAAAGATGAAATAAGAAAGCAAACAGCACGGTAAAAAGATGTTGGTTTGAGTCCCGCCCGTGCGCAACTTTGATCTTGAAATTTTGAAATATTAGTAATCATGTGCAGGCTGTACTTTGTTGTCTTACTTTGTTTTAGCGTGTATAGAGCCGTTATTTATTTAACACTCAAGAGCTTTATATATTTTTCTAATTAGCGACAAACATAATGCGACTAGATGCAACAATAACATATTTAACGCAACGATCGCCCAAATAAAATGGAGGCCAGTGAAACAAGACGACTTAAATCACTGGAAATATTTTGAAGAAAAGAAATAAAGGTCTCTTTCGCAAAAGGGACATCCTAGATTAAATAAACCGCCATTAAATAAGCCTTCCTCTGGTGTTAGGTAGCAGCTACATCAGTACTGGCAGCATAGGCTGAAGATAAAGTATATCAGGGGCCCTATTTTTGAATCATTCGCTTAAAGATGGCGAGTGATTTTCGTTCGACGTAGTGTCAAAAGTCATGGAAAAAAATCGTTTTCGAACGAAAATCACTCGCCATCTTGAAGCGAGTGATTCAAAAATAGAGCTCCAGGAAACGCTTTAGATAATAAGCCTTTTCTTAAACTGCGACGTGGAAGTGGAAGGTAAGAGGGAAACCACCAGACTATCTTTCCTTATTCAGAGTTTTTTATGGAAAAAGTCCACCGACAAGAGCCTGAAGAAAAAGAGATTGCTTATGTATAACAAGGTAAATAGATAAAAAAATAGACTGCCATTGCCGCTTATTATTACACACCAACTCATAAATACTCGGAACTGTTTAATGAAATGTGTTTTTCTTCACAACGCTCGGACATTAGTTTTAGAGATCAAACTCATCGCACCATGAAATCTAGATTTACCATCGTGAGAAATGCTCTACCACTTTACACATTCTTCTAAAGTGATATATTTTAAACCTTATGGTTAAGAACTTAAGGTCTTCTGCATCGAAGAGTTAAGAAGCGTGGAAAATGTGAAGAAAACCGTACGAGTATTAGGTAAATGACTGCAATGATAGTTTAGAGACGGCATTAGCTACGGAAACAATTGTTTTTGCGTTCACATGGAAAATATGAGGTAAAATGTGTGACTAAAGATCAACGCAAATGCACCTGTCTACCAAACTACTCGAAATATTATTAATCTACTTTCCACTACGTGACTACATTCATGTAGCTAGAACGTGAACACAGAAATGGTATCGATCATTGTAACTTATACCTTAGCATCCTTGTGTATCTTAGGTACAAATGCTTGTGCTCATCACATAAACATATGCACACTAACATTTTTATCAAAATAAGTTATGATAGAATAAGTTGTTATATTATATTCTATGCATTTATAAGATGTACAGAAAGAAAATACAAGAAGTCACAATGTGAACAAAGGTGGGCTTATCCATAAAAGAGATCTCTTCCAGTCAACCCATAGGTGTTGGTAATGAAATAGTTGCGGATATAGGCAGTGCTAGATTAATAATAAGTAACGGATATAAATAAAAAAATCGCTTCCGTTCTCTATATTAAAAAAAACGCTACCGTTCTCTATATTTTCTGTGATATGGTTCTACCAAGATGCTGTAATTTTTTATGGTTCTACTTCAAATCTTTTTATAAATTAACGCCATCTAGTAGGGAGTAGCTAAACCAAAACTTAAGGGCGGTATTTACCTATTTTAGCGTACAGTTATTTCCGCAAGAAGCCCTTTGTGAGAAAAACCATTAAAATGCCTTTGAGCGGTTGGTATGTACTTCCTAGAGCTGGGAAAACTATACAATAGCAAATCTACAATAGCGACTTGAATTTGAATGGAAGATGCTATCTCGTATCAATGAATGCCTACTACAAGGTTAGTCGGACGTGTGAACTTTTTTATAATGCGTAGTACGAATGTAAATAACTTCATAATTTTAAGATTGGTAATTAATTTGGTATTAATAATGCCATAAATATTTAGAACTTGAGATTTAGTCGAGCAGATTCAAATACTTTTTTTCATTGTAAAATTATTTTACCAAATCCGTTTCTTCCACAGAACATAAAAAATATTTTTTTCATGTTCCTGTGGTTTCTTCAGCAATGAATATTTGGAAGTGTAGTAGGTAGGGATTTAAACAGAAAGATAGATAAAAAAAACTTTTTTTAGCAACACCCACATGCAATAAATTATACAAAATCAAGACACTTGTAAACGACACTTAAGGCGGTCTTATGGCTTATAGCAATTTCTTTAGAAAGATAGAAGTCATTTCTCTATGTTATTTTCATTGTAAAGAAAGTATTATAAAGTAAATATAATGGATTAGTTTGGGTTCAGGCAGTCAAATAAAAGGTTTTCATTTCATTTAGGTTTATCTATTCGTTCGTACTGTGCATCAGCAAAAATGGAATTGTCGCCATTGGGGGGCAATCTTTATTAAATTATGTTTCGATCATACGCAGATGCATCAAAAGATGCGGACATTTTTTTGCAAGATGCTAAAGGTCATCGACCGGCCGGATGCGCGGGAAACAAGTAGAGCGCGGCCGGCGACACATTCTGCGGGACCGGCAGCTCGCCCGCGCGCGACGCATCCAACCAACACATTTGGCGTCAATGGCATGGCATCTCGCTGAAACTTGAGGCTGCTGGAAAATCGAACTTCTTGTCACCATGAAGCTGCCTATTCACTTGAAAATATATATTAAAATACCGAGATATACTCGATATCGCTCACCATAGTTTACAATGGAACCCTTCGCACTGAGAATTTATATAATATTTTATATCCCGAGCTATAATGTTTTGGAGCGATTCGAGAAAGATATATTTTCCGCCCCCCGCACGCCCCTCCGCCCCCCGCAAGGGGTGGACAATCCCATACAAAACTAAGAAAATATATATCCCATAGTGTGAACGGGTGAAAGATATATCTCGGGATATAAAATATATCGTAATATATTATATCCCACAGTCAAAAGGCCACTTGAGCTCATACAGCCTAAGAGCGAGCCCATTTGTATTTATTTGAGCATGATTACCACCCCTGCGGCTAAACTGCAGTGTTACAAAACTCACATTGCATTGGTAGAAGATTTTGAAGCCACTGGCAAGTGGCCACTGCATTAGAAAATCAAATAAAAAGTGAAAAGTTACTGATGGCGTTTAGAGACAGTGATGTCAACATACGACCCGGTGACCTATCGATAAAAGTTAAATTGATTTTTACCATTGATTACTTGGGAGGTTTATCTATAAATAGAAATGATAACGTTGGATATTTTTTGTGACGGAACCAAAAAATATCAATAACGGATGCGTTACGTTATTTATGGCAATAGGAAACTTGGGAGCTCTTGATTAACTTAGGGTTTAATGATATTGGTAATTTACATTGACTTCAGTAGTCAAGAAAGGAAGTCAATGATGTATGTATACCTGAATGTTAAAACGGACTTTGATATACAGCATAATCTAACCTCTTTCTACAATTACGGAAATATCAAATAAGTATCTACGTAGAGTTACTTATAATTTAAGTTGCCCAATGTAAAGTTTGCTTATTGGCCATCGAGCAGTAGAATTCTGTTAATTACTACTTTAGGTACAATCATAAACTGCGTGAACTTTTACTGTAATTATTTATTAGTTGGAAATAACGAGAGCATTTCGATTGTTTTTGTAAAGGTCAAAACCTTGATCTCCTTTACAAATGTCAAAAAAATTAAATCCACATATGTTTTACGAATCTTACGTTATGATGAAGCAGATCGTAATGTACACATAAAACAAAAGGATATTATTAATAAACTCAATAAATATTGGAAACAAAATATTAACATTTATAAAATTATGTGTTTTTTTGTTTGTTTTTGTTTTGTGTACATATTATTTCTGTAACTGTTTATCTTTATTTTCATTGTTTCTTTTGTGAAGCGTGCGTATGTGTGTGTGTTTGTGCTGTTTTTTTACCAATAAATGATTTTTCTTTCTTTCAAATGGTGATATAATTTAGTTTAGAGCTTTTCTTTATTACCCAGTAATAGTAGTCATAATTGATCAAACTTCAAGGTAGAGTGGAAAAAACTGATTGAATTTGATAATAAAAGCACCCTGGGTTGAGTATTTTATGAATAGGTGTTGAAGTTGATATGTACGTAACCAACCGAGACAAGTGTTTTGACTAAATAACCATGTTTAATTTAGGTTTTGTTTAATTTGTGCTTGATTTGCATTGCATGAACAACTGACAAGTATGGCTACCGGAATTCTGGAATGCTGCAACCTCCGAAGCACCATAGCTGTGCAATGTATGTAAATACAGTTCAGCGGTCACCCATCCACGGCGCAGCAACGCCCGTCATTGCCTAACCTAACCTCCGTGTAACAGTTAGAAGTTCTGTAACTTGCTTTTACGGTCTTACGTATAGTTAAACGATACATCGTAACGTTACGGAGTGGATAGTCTGATTCGCCATGCCTTATTTTATACTATCGGCTCCTCACGGCTTCATAGAATTTAGTTGCGCAGTGCGCTGCATAAAACCATTTAAGTTGGAACTACGGACGTTTAAATTTGCATAAGTTCTCATGTACTGACAATATTTCTGCATAAAACCGGTTCAGTTCACCGTACAGTTAGCGTCTCTGTTATAAAATGAGCAGTTGATTAAAATAATTAAGAACACTCCGTTGTAAAAATGCAACAGAGCGCGTGCGAGATGTGTTACAGAAAGAAATTAGCTTTTTATGTTCTCTATAAATAAGATAAGGACATTCTTGTGTCGCGAAAATGGAACGCCCTCAACAGTTTCATACAAGCACCGTGGATTAACATATTTTCTTGACCTGACTTAGTTGTTAAAATAAAACTTAAATCAGTACTGCCTCAAAACTAGGAACAAAAGATTACTGCAAGTCGTTTCGGTACAGATACATAACAATTAATTTATGCGATGAAAGTTAATTAATTGACTTACAGGGCAGTCTGTATATCGGGCTTCTTTTTATCAATTACTGAATGTTAACTATTTTTAAGGTTATTTTTTCAGTTATTTCAGTTTTTTATTGTCAAATGTTTCAATTAAAGTCAAAATAAATTATTGTCTATGATGGTTCGTCTTCACACTCTCCGATAGACATAGTATTCGTGCTACTAGAGCTGGACCCAGTATTCAATCACATAATCACCCCTAGAGTACATTAAGATAAACAAAAACGTTTTAATTTTTCATGCTTGAAATTCTGTAAAAGTGTACAGTGTATTGATCAGCTGACCGATGTCACACCCTCTACAATTAAATATGACAGTATATTACTAACTCTAAACTTTATATCTATCTACCTATTGGCAATCCATTACATTGTCATCGTATTGACAGCCAGCATAATTTTTACTCTACCTACTGCATAACATTAACAATGCAAAATCTTCTATTATGCTGCATTATTATAAACAAACAACAAAAAAGTATTATTTAAACTAAAATGAACCATTCCAAAGTCAAAAACAATACAATGCATGATGTCTGAGGGTGGATTTCCCAACAGCAAAAACTGCGTGGCATCGATGAAATCGGTACTAAAAAACATAGTAATCATGTTCAATCATTTTTTTTCAGTTAGTTGAAATGGTAGCCTTTGTGAAGCACTAAGTATTTTATTATTTGGATAAATAGGTTTTCCAGAAAAAAATTTGAAACCTCGAAATCTTTCATTGCCATGTTTGTCCACACGACACCTTGATGCATATTATACCTTACTGATAAAAATCTATTGGTTGTTTATATTAAAACCTATTTTTATTAAATACGTGAATAGTTAAAGCATTGTTACGGAATAGATTTATTCAAATATATTAATAAGACAACGAATTGTCAATAAAAAAACATCTGTCCCAGAACGACCTTTCATCTCCGTGTCCTAAACAAGTTAGAGAATACTGTTTTATCTAACGACTTGTGCCCCGCCCCCTACCCGCTGAACGTTGCTTAGCAGTGCCGCCTAAGTGCTCGACGTGGAAGGACGCCCGCACGTGCCTGCATTTTCACGCCATAAATTTAAGTATTCCATTTTCACGTTACTGGACATTTTTTCTTTCATCGCCGTGCATAGGTATAACTTCTATTTGAATAAGTTTTGCCTCTTGATTAGCCATTCGATAGAATGCTATTGCTATGATGTTTATTTGTGAAGTTATTATTACTTTGCACAAACAAAAGCTTTTTTGTTATTTTACGTTTTTGCCTCGATTCTCATTGCCATGCTTTCATTTTCGTGGTTTCCGTGGCAAAAATTTGCTATGGAAATGAAAAAAAAGACACGGCAATGAAAAAAAATTCATTGCCATGCCTTTTGAAACGATTTACTTTCATTGCCGAGGCCAAGTATTTCATTTCTGTGCCTTATGTTTTCATCGCCATGGTATGATTAGGCATAAGGTTCTATAAAAAAGGTAGTATCGAATACTGGCAGTACATAGCTTTTCAAGTTAGCCCTCTGCAAGAGCGATGTGTATCAGATTTCACAATATTAAATCGAAACTATACTTTTTCATCAAGTAGCAAAAAAATATTTCACCCTGATATTATTATTTTCAATATTGTAGGTAATTGAGTTAACTTACGTTTTACGTTGATTGGTGTATTTCATTCTAAACCTAAGCACTATCACAATATTACAAACAACAATTTCACTCCCCTTGAAAATTACTTGAGTTAGTATTTTGCGGTACAAAAACATGTGGCAAATCGGCCCCCACCTACGATCTTGTACGTGCACTGAGACATTAAAAGATACAAATCTTATAAATTACACTTTTAGTAATCTGGCTATCGCGCATGATTGTTCCCACTAGGGGAATGCGTCGTCGCACCTATTTAGCCAATGCGGAACTGAGTGGCGCGGCGCGGGAGTCAAAGGGATACTGGCAGGCTGGTGCGTTTAGGCTGAAAAATATTTTTGATACTTTAGAATTTTTAGTCAATAATAGAAACTCTTAAACAGTAATTTCTTCGATGAATCAATTTATCAAAGTGTTATTTATAACTTTAATTTGTCACAATATCGTGTTTCAAAAAATATACAGTTTTTACACGCATTGACATATGCTATTACGACGTATGATTTAATTCAACTATTCCTACCTGCAAAAGCATAAAGGCCTTAAGGATGGACTTGATCTCACTTACTAAAAAAACGATAGCAGTAGGCTTGGAAGTCTTGACACAGAGTTATCTGACGAACATCAGTTGACGCTCGAAAGACGCTGACATAATATTCGTGTTTTCATGTATTTGTTTATCGAAAACAATTATTGATAAATACTTGATTGTTTTTTTTTATTTCTTCAAAGAAATTGCTAGGCAACTAAATTAAAAGGATGTTTGATGTAGCAGAAAATAAAAAAATCGAACTAATTGAGGCTGAATCTCAAAAATATGATGATTCGTTTGTTTGAGACTGTGGTCGCTGGTTTAAGCCAAGAGTAAGGTTACCCAACTAATTAAAAAGTATACCTCTATTATTTGAATACTGTCATTATAACATTCTTTTTTACCGACTTAAAAAAAGGACGTATTCAATTCAACCTGTATGTATAAATTTGAGTATGTATAAATTTGAGTATGTTGATCTGTTAAGGCTTCCAAACACGTGTGCAAAACTTCGTAAGTGTATGTATGTTTGTCCACGGATTTCTCGAAAACGAGAAGTCATAGCGCAATGATTCTATTTTAATTAAATCAAGTATATTTTCGCTTAAGGTACAGTGTAAGTTTTATCAAAATCAGTCCAGTAGTGTTTGAGATATGGGTAAATAACTAAAATCATGAAATAAAAAATAATTTAAAAATGAAACCGCTCTTAAAAAGCTGGATAAAAAGCTTGAAATAACGCATTCGTCTCATATTTAGAAGAAACAAATTTTTTGGAGTCGGTGCATGTGTGTAGACTGTCGATGTACGTAAGCTTGACATCATGCACCGACTCCAAAAGAATTTGTTTCTTCTGAAAAGAAGACGAATGCGTTATTTTAAGCTTTTTAGTCAGTTTTTTGAAGGCGGTTTTTTTTTTAATGAATTGAACGGTTAATACCATAATTGGGTTCTAAGCATGGTTCTAACTTTTTGAAATGAAGAGAGATACGTTTTTTACGGTAAAAAACCATTTTAACCTTCCATACAATATATTTACAACTGATATTTTTTACAAAGTAAAGTTAAACATCATTCATCATCAACATTTCCCAAAATTGGCAATAAATATGAAAGTATCAAAATTACTTATAAGGTAAAGATATTAGGTTTTTCACTGCCGTGGATTGATTCCTTCATTCCCGTGGCACAGTTATTTCATTGCCGTGGACGCTTGTTTCATCGCCGTGCACGCAGTTTTCATCGCCGTGGCACCAAATTTTCAATCTTGTATATCTCGTTAGTTTTTTAAGTTATTTGCTAGATATTGGGCAATAATACTTACATTATCTAGTACTTTAATAAACGCGACTTTGTTTTTTAAAAAAGCTAAAGATAAAAAAAAGCCACGGAATGAAGATTTTTAGGGACCTGTTGAAATTCACTCCTGAAAAATATGAAAATAGTACACTGCCTATTTTTTTATTTTTAGTGGTTGGTTACGTACCTACTACTTCGGTACAATAGTCATTATTTTTGTCTTATTTAGAAAGTAGTTTTAGCCTAGCTAGATATTAACATTAGGCACTGGAATCGACTTTCTCTTATAAAAAGTAACATCCATCACTCGTAGATAACTGTGTTAAATTTAAGGTTTATTGATATGCATCATGTTAGCCTGTGATTTATTTGTGCATTATCTGCCAGTCAAGTGGCCATCATCGCTTCAGATAATTTTAACCTTTTCAATATTTGAAATGTAAATAAACTTTTAATACTTTTTGTTTAAAATGACTGTGTATGTATATTTCAAATCTTAGGTGCATAATCCGTGTCTTACAAAGTAATCGATTAGGTATTTCTAAATATCCAGTCCATATGGAGCAATCGCTAACGTCCAGTCGTATGCATTTCTATGCAATACCGTTGCAATGCGCATTCCTGTATGTAAAGCGTTATAAATGACTTTTACACCAAACATGGAAGACCTTTAAACAAAATGCATTATTTACTTTGCATAATAATTTAAACACTCACCAAAACAAAATTATTTAAATCAATCGAAAGCTATTAAAAATGTCTAGAATTAAACACGTCTATCGATATCCAGTGTCACATCACTATCACTAATTTATTTTACTGAAAATGACATTTACAAAAAAAGTAAACATAGACCAAGGAGTCCAACGTAAAAAGTTCCCGCCAAAACAGCGTGTGGTCCCGCGCGATGGTTTCACCAAACTAAAGTGAATAACAACAGTTAGAGGAGGTTCTTGTCACCACGGACGGGGAAAGTCTCCGAGATGCGGTGCGATGTGCGCAAATAATTCACGTTTATTAGGCTCCGTGCTCTAGTTTCTTTGACCCTTAACTTTTTGGTGAAAACTTTGTTGTGATAAATCTGTGACCACAGATTACATTACTGCATTTTTTTTTTACTTGGTCCATTTCACGCAGATTTAGGCACGCACCCATTTCACGTACTACTTTATATTACACTTAGTTTAGTTATTTTATTATTATTCAATGTTACACTTTATGAACACAGTTCCTGCCTGAAAAATACAGAATGAGGTAGCTCAAGGAAGATGCGTATTTACACACTCTCAGCCCTAAGGCATGACTGGTAGAGAATGCCATACGAAGGGTGTTAAAGTCCACCTTCTTTGTGCAATAAAGCCAATAAATAATTCTAATTACTTATAATGTCGCTATTCTAAGTACCTACTACCAAAGGTAAATTGCGATTGCTTGTTTTAATTAGTAATCTAATAGATGTATAAGTATGTATGTATATCGAATTTTAGGTATAGTATTTTTATTGCAGGTGTATTCGAGGAAAAATGCTATTTGTCTTTTGCAGTATCATACGCCAACATAACAAGCATAAAAAAGAAAATAATAAGTTAAGGTTATGTGACTTATGTGTAATAATCCGAGCTACAATTACAGTAACGGCAAGTAACAAAGACAGTAACTGCACAAATTATGTTCTAAGAGGCGCCGCACACCACTCGAAGAGTAATGGCTTCAAAACAGTGAAAGGAATTTTGTTATTTTCATGTTATCTGTGGTTTCATGTTCAAAGTACTTTATGAAACTATTAAAATCCGCTAGATGATTAGGAGTGACAGGGACCAAAAATAGTAGTTAATTATTGATTTTAACACGTTCCGGGACATTGAACGCCTACAGGCGTGAAAACAATAAAACATCTATTGTGTCTGGAATAGTGTCCCGAGACGTGTTAAAGTCTATTAGGAGTTGTCAACAAAAATTAAGGTATGGATCTAGTTACTCGTGTGCGATGCCCCTTAACCTTATTTAGTATGTAGGTAATCGCGATTACGTTGTTTACATAAATGTAATTGTAGCAAAGATGAACTTTTCTAAAGCAGTAAAGAAAGTTTTATTGTAGTTATTTTACTCTAACAGCTTCATTAAAATAAAAAATTGGTAGATTTGAAGATTCAGATAGAGCTTTGAATAGCTGTATTTTTTATTTTATTTTATTTTTATTTTTATTTATTGAGAAAACCAACAGCTTACATATAAGTTGCACAAAATAGTTAGTTCTTAAAGAAAAGTTAAGCCAATAACAGGTTTCCCTATTAGGTATCTATTAGGTACATTAGGTATTAGGTATCTTTATTTTCTTAAGAACTAAAAAGTATTTTTCATCTCGATTCACCAATAATAACGATTATTAGGTATCTATTAGGTACATTAGGTATTAGGTATCTTTATTTTCTTAAGAACTAAAAAGTATTTTTCATCTCGATTCACCAATAATAACGATGATCAATCGTAGGCTCTAGTCTGTGGAGTTTTTTTTCAAACCTACAAATATTTAGTCGCTAAGCCTAGTCAGAGGCCCTATGGGCGGCTTGATAAAGTCTTAGTCGTAGGTGTCTGCAATAAACTTGCAAACACCCCTCCGCCAATTCGCACTGAGCCCGCGGTGGAGTATGGCTCATACTACCTTACATTTGAGGTAACCCCTTCCTTTGCCCAGCAGTGGGATGCTTCAGGCTAACTTTACTTTTTTTTTACAAATCAGGGAATCTAGTTTGGTGGTACCCTCTCGCCTTCTGCACCGCAGTTGAATTAACGGTATATGATTAAAAATAAAAAAACAAAACTGAAATTCCCATCAAGTCTTTTTCCCGCAAAAAGTGCGGCAACGGTAGATCACCTTCTTTGTTTTTTACCAATTTTACGTTAGGTAGCTAAAAAGTAACGGTGGGTTTGTAACGGAAAGTCTCGTTTGAAGATATCAAGATGCTCCGATGACCTTTGACAGACATGATAATGGTAGTTTGCAGTGCAATGTGCAACAATCTAGGATTTTTTTCTAGGGTTTTCTTGATGCCTTTTTCCTATGGGATGGGGATATTTTTTTTTGTCATGTATACGATCGTCCACCGCCGCAGGGCCACGCGGGGGCGGAAGGGTGTGCGGGGGGCAAATAATATATCTTTCTTAAATCGCTCGAAAACATATTATAGCTCGGGATTAAAAATATTTGATATATTTCTCAGAGAAAAGGTTGCCATTCAAAATTATATACAATAAATATGGCGTGGTGAATACATACTTAATACTGAATTTACTTATAGGTACCGTCGGTCGGTCGGTGTTTCCTAGTGATTACAATCCGAATCTATTCAAAGTTAGAGTGAACAGGCTCCTTCTGGGCGAGCTCCTTAGTCGCACTCGGCTTGGTCTGGAGTCAAGAGCAAACCCAGACAAAAAAGTTATAATAATCAAATCGACGAAATCCTTGTCATTTAGTAGTACGGTAAATAAACTGCGATAAATGACACATAACAATTAACAACTCATCCAATCCAATAGTTTCTTTCTGGTTGTTAGTAATAACAACTCAATGAGATTATATCTAGGCACGATTTTGGCTGTCTGAAGTTACGAAGAGTATAATATTTTTAGTTGTCCTAAACGTTAAAACGGCTGAACCAATTTGGAAATCGTCTCCTAGTGGTTGTGAAAATTAGAGATAAAACTTTGTTCGGGAAATATCTTTTTAACTACACGCGAGCGAAGCAACTGGGAACTTTTAAATTCATTATTCAAACTGAGAGTATAGCCTGGTTTATTCATATATACGAGTTAAGAATAACACAACTTTGTAATCTGAATGTATGTCATTGCTCTCCAGCATTAGCGATTCCATTTAGCACGAAGTCTTTAATCATTTTCTCTCCCAAACGATTCACACTTGGTTTGTGTGCCATGGGTACTTTCATTTCGTGACCAATGACCTCATTATTTATTTGCATACGAAAACCAACAGCATACAGCATAAGTACCTGTCTGCGGCAACTCTATTGTTACACTGCCAACAAAACGCTTCGTTATGTATGTACAAAGATAAGTTGACTTGTGACTTTGTTATCATGATTTAAATATCAACGCAACGTCTGCTTTTTCCCCGTTATTTATTTATACATGTGGGACGAGCGAATCTATTATTTTGATCATATTGTGTATCTTTGCCAAACCTAGGGTTTTATAGTTACAGCTACAGCCACTGATCGTATAGTTCTTTTTTACCTTTTATAAATCAGAGCATACATACTTTTAACTTTTTTTTAAAAACTTTTTAAAAAGCCTGCTTTATTTTTGCACTTTCGCGCATTTTTTTTGTTTCATTTCATAAAATAAGCTAGGGTCTTACGTATGAGTATTTTGAGCCAAGTTAAAAAAAGTTGCCATACTATATGTTAATTTTCTACTACATTAGGTAAACCTTGTATTATTATTCCTATTTACTCTAATACTAAAGTTACCAAGTTTTGATCTCATCATACTGACTGAGCACGATAAAAAAATATTTCCCATTCGTACATACGTTCAATGAGCAGTTTTCTTCCATCGTTTTACAGCTCTCACTAGATGGCGTTAGGGTCAATTTAAAAACATTTTTTTCTCGCCATCTCTCGATGATAGAAACATCTTATGACAAGAAAACTGCTCATTACATTGCTTATTTAATTTTATTTGCGAAGCATCACATCGCAATCGCATCGCATTGCATCCACATATCTGAAAAAAAAACGCGAGCGAGATTGGTTTCATTAAAAACTACTAAACACGACAGAAATTTGAGGAAATGATGGTATCACTTTTAATGGCGGAAAAGCGGCAAATTGTGTTCGTCATTACATTTTTGTAAAATGAAAAACAACCAAAATGGATAGAATTGTAAAGACTATTAAAACAGAACAACAGACAATTTACGAAATCTATCGAGCATGTCGGTTGTGCGGCGCCGGGGCCGGCTACAAAATGCCAATAATTCAAAACGTTGTGGACTTGGATACCAACGGAGTTGAATTGACGCAGAAAATACGAGAATGCGTACAAATTGAGGTAAATACCATGAATTTAACAACATTTCATATGTATTCAACAAGTTATAATACACATAAGCGCACATTAAGCTTCAATTTAGTAGTAAAACAGCCTTGAAATGAAAGTAGGTTATGTGTGATGTTGTCAAACAAAAACAATACAAAAGAAAAACTTCGCCGTTTTTACTCTATTCCCTCTCTCAGGACACGATATTCTAAATGCCAAGAACTCAGTATCGTTAATTACCACTTTGCTGTAAAACTTTTTTGTGAATTCTATTTGAAGAGAGTGATGTGTTGTGTTTATAAGTTTGTATTGGAATTCATCAACATTCTAACTTCTTCATGCGTTGTAAACACTTTCAGGTGCATCCAGAAGACAAAATGCCACCGTTAATATGTGAACTATGTGTGGACAAGGTGAACGATTTCTATGAGTTCATGGAGTTGTGTCAACGGACCAACAAACGGACTCGGATGAGGCTTGGTTTGCCTGCTCAGACTGCTCCAAAAACTGCGGTGAGATTACTGTGTGTTTATGTTCAATCAATCAATCAATCAATCATTTATTGTTTAGTTATAGGTATAAAATAGGTACATTTAGCAGATCTTAAGCTTAAATTAATTGAAACACTATAACCTGCCTTCAAGGCGTACAATAACTAGTTTCAATACTAGTATTTTTTTATAAAATTATTTAATAAAACATAGTATTGTTTTCCTTCAGTACAACATATTCATCTTAACTAACATTTATTTGAAATAGCATATTTCAAAGTATAAGTAATTAATAATAACTATTAGGAACAATATATACATATAAATAATTTAACCATTTTGTGGTGTGGTGATTATATCATCAAAATATTACAAAATCATCAAAATATATAACATTTGTTTTTTAGGATTTTAAATAATATTTTTTTGAATCTATTAAAGGTAAGCTCTTTAAGAAAATCGGGAAGGTGATTAAATATTTTAGGTGCCATACAATATACACTATTAGAAAAGAAACTTGTACGAGATAAGTAGTGGGGCAAAATGTCGATTTTATTCTTGGTTTTACGGTGATACTTATTTACTTTATGTTTGAAATGATAATAATAGCGCTTAACAAATAGGCATATTTGAAATATATAAAGGGATGGAAGATTAAGAATATTTAATTTAGCAAATAGCGGTCTGCAGCTGACTCTCTGGTTTACACCATACATAGCTCTAATGCATTTTTTTTGTGTACGAAATAAGGGTGTTAAATGTATGTTAGCTGCATTGCCCCAATGTATAATACCATACCGGAGGTTGGACGCGACGAAACCATGATATGCAGTCTGTGCTGCTTTTTGAGATATTGTTTTGGTTAGTTTTCTTAGGGGATAAATAAACCTACAGAGCTTACTGCACAGGTAGTTAGCATGATGCTTCCAATTTAGTCCTTTATCTATTATTACACCTAAAAATCGTATTTTATCCACTTCGTCAATGTCATGGTTTTTATAATTCAGAGTAATGTTTGGTTTTTTAATGTTATAATCATAGTTACAATAAATAAAATAGCAAATATGCCAGGCAACACACTAATTGTCTTGGTTTCAAACTAAAGAATTTTCTTCCTTGTGGTAGCAATACCAGACAATATAATGATGGGGATGTCTCCTATAAATACTTGAATACCTAGAATACATCCATGACTTGGATACAAATGTTTTTTTCTTATTACATAGTATCTTCCTTGTGTGTGATGAACTGATGATGATGCAGAAGTAGTTTGTTATAGGTACCCAGTTTCTAAAAACGCTATTTTTCATTTGAGCATCCATATCTTTTTTCAATCTTACAGTTTATTTTCTAACAATTATTCCCAGAACTCAGACATATCATCAATTTCTGGAGATTGCATCCTCGGCGTGACGGAACCAGTGTATCAGAATGATGACTCGGATGAACCGCTGGCACCCGTCACTAGGAGAGGAAAACAGACTGATGCAAAAATTCAACATATTAAGGTAAAATAAGCTTTCTTTACTTGTGTTATGGTTGTTATTATGATTTTCTCAGTTTGTGATATCTTTTAGTATGATAAATCTGTACTTATCAGCAGAGGTCCATTTATTATAAATTGCACTTGTAAAAAGCAACTGTGTTAGCCTAGGAATCGCAAGGAAAGAAAGAAGTTCATTTAGCGGAAATGTGCTGAGAATCTGAACCATATATTATGTTCATATATGTATGTATGACCCGGTTATCATTGGAATGGACCTGTCTCACATGTCAAATTCCTCCCACTTCCCCGCGTATCCACCTGCATTGGTCCCTTTTTGTGTCAACACAGTTCGTTTTTGCACACTTTTCTCACACCACAGTGACAGTGACAGGTCCATTCTTACGATAACCAGGTAGTAGTTTTTATAGCGTATGTAGTAGCTATACATGATTGTTATAACTCCTCTTACAGAAAGAGAACACATCGAAACAGAAGCGGCCTCCCACCCCTCCTCGGTCAACCAGACACGCTAAGACTCCAAGTGAAGACACCATGTCACTCAGCAGTCTGAAGGTAAATAAATAGTTTTTTTTTATATTAGCGTTGACTACTTAGCAGTCATGTAAGCATAGACATAGCGCAGTACACTGTCAGTTACAAAACGGACCACCGAAAAGTTCTGGGTAGCATTCTGTCCTACAAGTGACAATCCTTAATTGAATTAGTTGTGTGCTTATTTTTCTAGAATGAAACAGGCCTTATAACAATATGACTCAGTGTCTTATGCTACGTGCTGTAAATTCCTATATCTATTGACATTAGGGCCTAGAGACTCGGTAGCATGTTACAGACTGACTATTATGAATCCTTGTGTTTTTATTATATCAACAACACGTTAAGAAATTGTCAATTCTTATGAGATCCCTCTACCTACTCTCTAAATTGATAAATCATATACATCAGTAGTTTTCTTTTAAACTCCAAGTCATTAACTAGAGGGAAAAGAGTTAGTTATTTTAACAAATTTATTTATTTTAATTTATTATTCAACAGCAAAAAGCCAAAAAGACACCAAGCAAATCTCCGCCACAACCAAAGTCCATATTGAAAAAGGAAACTGCTACGCCTGTTAAAAAGGAAAAGGTAAAAATTTCTTTAATTACAAGCATAAAATTTTTTTGGTCTTTCTTTTTAATTATTTTTTACAAGAATATAGTTGAGCCTATTAGTTGGATATGGTAGAATAGAAAACAATATATTTTTCAACACACTTGCTCAAAACGGCGTTTTTATTCCACCGATTTTTGGCTCATAATCCTAGATATTAAAAACGCGTGCTTTTTCAGTATATTATTGAACGAGTTAGTTAGCCTTTAGTTTACCAATTTACATTTGTACCCTACTAGTACCAAGTCGTAAGAAGAAGAAGAAGTCGGGTTATAACTTTAATTTTACTAACTGTTTAAATAATTAAAAACTTACTAAATGAAGAGTCTTGTTTTTTCCTCGCAAGTGTGTAGAAAAACTTATGGCGCGCGCACACAATATCGTCTTGTTTAAAATGGTCACAAATAATGTACTATTATGACCACTGAAAAATGTATTCAATCCTAAATTTAAAAAAAGCTCAAAAAATTACATTTTGCTAGTTACCAGATGCTTCTAGGCTGTGCCTGTTTTTTGAGAGATCAGTTAGTTACAAGCACTTCGCACTTTCAAGATCAGCAAGTGGTGTGTGTGGTTGTAAAAGTATGATCAATACGTTTTCAGAGGGAAGAGAGTCCGTTGCCGGTGAAGCAGAAGAGGCTCCGTGAGACGCCTAAAACAGCGGAAGTACCCTCCAAGAAAGTCAAGTTAGTATTTTGTACACCTTTCTTTATTTATATTATCATTTGATATTAGATATTGAGCCATATTAGAGGCCCTATGGATGGTTTGATAACATCAGACAGCGAGGTAGGTCGCTTACTTTATATATATTAGTAAAAATTAGTAAAAAAAAAAGACCTTTGCTTTGCCTCCTACTCGAACCAACCTAGGCCGTCACGCTTTTCTCGTCAGATGTTGCTCACAATACTACGATTTTTGCACTAGGATCTAGACATTTTCCATGATACCTTGCCTAAATTTAAGAAGAAGCTGTCTGAGCTGCTGACATGCGTAATGCGTCTCAATATTTTTTGTAAGCAGTGTTTCTCAACTATGCAAACTATTATTTCAAAATTGTCCTTAAGACTAAATGATTTGATTATTGTTGTTTCGTTTACTACAATGCTGTGTACACCTTTAATAGGTCTACATATAATATAATATACATTGTCAACATTACTTTAGTTAAGTGTGCACATTATGTAAACTGTTGGTGTGCCTTTAGAATAAAAAAAAATGAAATGTTTATTATTTGCGTAAGAAAAAGGTTACATTTTAGATGGAATTCAAGGCACAGTTACCTTATCGTTAAGCCAAGTCAAAGGCCCTATGGATGGCTTGATAACATCCGACAGCGAGGTTGGTCGCTTGCCTTGCAAACACCCCTCCAACAAACCGCACTGAGCCTCATCCTTGAAGTGCGACATTTACAGGTTATTTTTAATTTTAATATTATATAGTTAATTAAGGACCAACTGACACGCAATGTGTTGGTCGGTGACAGAACGGTTTAGTGGAAAACAGTGTCATAGTTTTTAATTATTTTTTTTTTGTTCCTAGCAAGGTCGTGGTATGCTACAGTGTAAGTAGGCAGAAACCTTAATGTCATTTTGGCGCAACTGTGTTAGGAAGGCAAAGGGAGACGCTTCCTACCTAGGGTGTTATGTCCGGGGACCAAGGTCCAATGTTCACCGTCTTGCTTTATTCATAAGTAGTTAAGTCCGATCTAAATCTTTAATATCGCGGTTCAGTCTCCATACATCGACTAACAGCGCCATCTAGTCGTGTCGAGCCGAGTTGCGGTTATATGCAGTGACAGCGGTAGATCATAGATGTCGCTACAGTCATTAAACTAATGTCATAATATCCGAGGCTTGAGCTCGCCGGCATAACGATTGACGTGCACCTACTGGATTTGACGAACCACAGCTCAATTATCGCACCCCATCTCCTGCCTTAACCCTGGGTGTCTCTGTCCTGCCAAAGAAGGCTAGAGTACCGGGGCCTGGACAAGCCCAATCACCCTGGACACTCCGCTGGAGGTGGAACAGTAGACGCTCAAGGGAACAGGAAGAGGGGCTGTTGCGATTAGGGCCCATCCAGCACCTTGCAGGCCAGGACATCCCAGAACACCGGGAGTCCTGCGGGGCTCCTGAGTTGAAGCCGGGGAAAAGGGCTATAGCCCGTCACCCCAACCGCCCAGGGCCTCTATTTTTGAAACACTCTCTTGGATATGGCGAGTGATTTTCGTTCGAAAACTATTTTTTTTCTATGACTTTTGACACTACGTCTAACGAAAATCACTCGCTATATTGACGCGAGTGATTCAAAAATAGGGCTCCAGGGGCGAAGAAAACGACGACTTTATAATATCTGTTCGCAGGCTGTCCGTCCCCCCCTCCCGCGCGCCGGGCCCGCGCTCGCGGCGGCCCCCCTCTCCCCCCGCGCCGCCGGAGCACCCCTGCCTCATCTGCGGGAAGGTCAACACGAGCCCGCAGGCGCTTAGCAACCATCACAGGAGCCACACTGTCTCGTACACTAGCCCCAGGTGAGCACCCCTGCCTGTCGCTGATGGTACTACTAATGAAGCCGCGGGGAATATACCCAATTTCCAGTAATCTACTCACGGTCAATTATACTGGTAATATTCCCAATGTTCCCGGAAACTTTACCATAGTATCCAATGACAAAAATAAGATTAGTTAGATACGGGATTGCTAACCATGTACCATTGTACCAAGTAGTTAATATCGGAAGCTCATGAATAATAACTATTCGACTGCGGCGCAGACTTAAAGTGGGAGGGGCGTATCGCAGTTGACGTCACTCGGAATTCAAGATGGCCGCAGGAGAAGGGATAAGGTATATTTATGAGCTTCCGATATTAACTACTTCGTGATCATGGCGCTTGCAACAGTGCCGAAATATCGGAAGCTCATAAATAATAAGGTACATGGTAGCAATCCCGTATCTAACTATCCTAATGTTAGTGACCATGAAAGTTTAAGACAAAAATTTGTTTCATATAAGAAATAAAAGTAGATATAACATAAAATGTCCACGGATCCCTAAATTTTTTATACAGGATGTAAAAAAAGTTCGAGCCAAATTAAAGGGGGTGGTTAACCTTTCGAGCGTTGCATGCCGCCTAGCGGCAAGTAATGAAACAACCGTCAAGCGTTGTGTGCCACGCGCTAGTGGTGCCATAAAACCGTGTTTAAATCAAGAACTATAGAGTCTTTCTCACTTTAACGTATAGGAAACTGTACAGGGAGAAACAGGCTAGCAATATTATATTGCTACATGACCATGTTTCCATAGAAAAAAACAAGTTCGGAAGTACTTCACGAAGTTAGCTTACTACATTCGTGTGGAGGCGGCTAGTTGGGTGCAGAGTGAATTGTGCAAATAGTGGTTTTTCGGTGCATTATCGTGAAGAATTACACTTTGAACGTAAGTAGCCTACCTATTTATTGTAGTAATTATATAGGTTCATGTGTTTTTACTCATTTTCATTCATTTTTTTGATCTTAAACTTCGACTCGCCCAAAATCAGTGCAATCTTATGCGATTTGTTTTGTTTTATTCTGTGTTTCTTGGCAATTTTTCTTGTACTGAGTCATTATGTTGCATGTATTATATTCTTAATTATCTTGTCAAACACACATATTTAATGTAAAACCAGCGATTAATTCAAACATTTCATTTTTCTAACCTAAAACCATCAAGCGCCATTTGTGTGTTTGAGCATGGCTCGCATAGTATGGATACGCAAACACGTCGACTTCTTCTATTTTCGTACATTGTGAAATCTATACAGCTACATTATATAGCTGAAACTTGGCAGGGAGGTAGTTTAGAGCCAGGAGAAGGACATAGGATACTTTTTATCCCGTTAGACGGGGCCGGGGCTGGGGTGGGATGGGGCCGGGGCGAAACGGTGGGGAGGTAGCTTAGAACCAGGAGAAGGACATAGGATCCTTTTTATCCCGTTCAACGGGGCCGGGGCTGGGGCGGGACGGGGCCGGAGCGAAACAAAGTTCGCTGGGACCGCTAGTTTAATATAAAAAAAAATAAGTTGACACTGTTAATAGTGATATGCAAGAAAGAAACAAAAAAGCTGTGTTTAAGGGTATGCGAAGCTTTTGGGACTCTTATTTAAAAAAAGTTTTATACTTAAATTTCTGTTTTTTTTAAATAGGGTATATTAAAAAAACAGAAATTTAAGTTTAAAACTTTTTTAAATACGAGTTTGTACTTGTTTTTGTCTATCCGACGCATAGTTTAGCGAGAAAATGGGACCAAATGTCATGGCGTCTGGGACATACTTTACTTGGCTTTAGTTTTTAAAGGTAACTTTTTTGTGGTTTTGGACTCTGTTAATGGTACTGATTCACATTTTTGTGGGATATGGCTGTTCACACTAACACTCTGTATTTATGTTTTTGCTTTGTTAACACTTTGCGCTTATTTTTCGTTTTGTTATGCTTAAATGAATGCGTGGTGTTGTGAAGAGAGGTGCTGGTCAGAAACGAAGAGCTTCCAAAAGTAGGGAAGATGTCGTAGCAGAGGTTTAAGGGGTAAAACAAAAATTTCCTGAACAAACTGATGATCAATTTCAATTATGTTATAAAAAATGTATGAAAAGCTTTATTCTAAAAGCTATTATTTTATAACATATTTTTTTCTTCAGTTCAATTTAATCTTAGTACTCTTATCTTTTTTAGCTCCCTTGACGGGTTCACTGATGGGGAAGGAAGTGGTGCCCTGTTCCATACAACTCCATTGGAGGTACCGCTACACCCTAAAAGGCAGCACGAAACTTTTGATCGTTCGCAAAAGTAAGTTTCGAGTTTGTGTGTTTATTTTGGCCTTTAGTTATAATAATTCATTTATATAATTGCCCGCGACTTCGTCCGCGTGGAATAGTGACTTCTTTCTCCCGTTTTTTACACATTTACCACTATATCCTTGCTCCTATTGGTCGTAGCGTGATGTTATATAGCCTATAGCCTTCCTCGATAACTGGACTATCCAATACTAAAAGAATTATTCAATTCGAACCAGTAGTTTCGGAGATTAGCGCGTTCAAACAAACAAAAAAACAAACAAACTCTTCAGCTTTATAATATTAGTATAGATTTTCTTATTTTATTTTATTATCTGTTTAAGCATACTTATCAAATTCGAGGATAACATACCCCATGAGGATCCAATCGTACTTGAACCTCTAACAGAGATTTTGCCGCCCTCTCCATATGCGTGAGTATTTTATTTTTATTTGTAATGAATTATGATAATCATAATATAAAGACACGGCTTATATTTTTTCAGGTTTGTATCTGTCGGCGAAACAAGTGGGTCGTCGACTCCTCGATCAACCCATTCATCGATTGCCCCGTAAGTATACTTTACTTTTGTCATAAATTAGTTACTGATTCTTTCTATATTGTAACTATTTGTTTTGTATATTTATATTTGCCATTCCATTAAATCAGCAATTATCCCAGCTAGCCCCGTATGTACACTTTATCATAAATAAACTGCCATTGTATTGTACCTTGTTGTTATTTGTCAATGGCTAAATGGGCTGGACATCAAATTGATTGTAAACTTTCTATGTACCCCGTTTAAATGCAAATAAATCATTCATTCATTCATTCATTCATTCATTTTCATTCAGGTGTGTGTCTTTCGGTGGCGAAAAGAGTAAGTCATCGACTCTTCAATTACCCCAGTCGTCGATTGGCCCGTAAGCATTTTTTTTTAAAGGGCATTATTGCAATTTTTGTTTGTTTTACTGTTTTTCTTAATTTTATTAAACTTGCATTATCATATAAGTAACACACGGGTGTTTTTTAGATCAATCAACTCTGCTGAAAAAAGAAGTCTGCCACTTACCGATGACGAAATAGACCTTTTCGTCAATTACGGTAAGAAACACAATATGAAATTTATAGGTTTTGCTAGCAGTCCCACGCGGTTCAAGTTGAGGTTTTTTTTAACATACATTTCTTAATATAGGGAGTGATGACGAAAATGACGAGAAACTGCGGTGCGAAGATGATGAGCTGTTGGTGTCAGACTTTATTCCGAGGGCGGCCCGGATGTTCTTTGACGACGAGGAAGAAGACTGTCCTACGGAACCAACGTTGACTGAGGCATCAACAGCCGAAGCTGAATCGCAGTTTTCAGCAAAGGGGGAGGCCACCCTCACCCCATACGGGCCTGAAGACCTTTTATCCTTTTCTTGGAGAGGTTTTCCTTTCCCACCTGAACCCGCAGAGGAGCGAAGAGAACCATTTCGTGCCGAGAATGTAGGTCCATGTAGGGAATTCTCTAGTCCATACGAGGCATTTACCGCGATATGGACTCCAGAAATAATGGAAATGATTGCCGATCAGACCAATAAATACGCACAGCAGACCACTGAACGTAGGATTAGGGAGGGTTGTCTTGCGCCAAGTAGCCGTTTAATCCATTGGCAAGACACCAATGTCGATGAATTATACGTTTACTTTGCCCTAATTTTAGCAACCGGCATAAATATTAAATCTGATCTGAAGGAATACTGGGCAAAGGAGGAGATTTCCCAGTCTCCTTTTTTCACAAAGTACATGTCACATGCCCGCTTTTTATTACTTTCAGCTTGTTTACATTTTACAGATAATACAAGGACAAACTTACTGACGATGACCGTTCAGGATGCCCGGCTGGCAAAAATTCAACCAATAGTAGACCATCTTAACGAAAAATTTCAGACTTTATATCATTTAAATCAAAATATTGCCTTGGACGAGTCGCTAACACAGTGGAAAGGATGGCTTTCATTTAAACAATTCATCAAAAATAAAGCTGCCAGCGTTGGCGTGAAAACATATGAGGTCTGCGAGACGTCCACAGGTTACCTGTGGCGATTCAAAGTCTGCACTGGGCAGGGCGACCAAAGCACTCCCAGCGCCAGTCCTCTCAGTGGGTACATCCCAGCCCTTGTCTTGGATCTCTTAATAGGGCTTGAAGACAAGGGCCACACTGTCTGGATGGACAATTTTTACAACAGTCCAGCCCTTGCACGACTTCTGAAAAGCAGAGGTTTTGATTGCGTCGGTACGCTGCGGACAAACCGCCAAGGCGTACCACCGCAAATTAAAACTTTAACTAAAAATGATATGGTGGTCGGCCAAATCAGCGGCTGCACCAGTGGGGATGTCGATATCGTGGTGTGGAAAGATGCCAACCGCGTGGCAATGATCTCCACATACCACGGTGCTGGCATCCACACTGTACGCGGTGAAACCAAGCCCACTGTAGTATATGACTACAACGTTAGAATGGGCGGGGTAGATAAAAGAGATCAGATGTTGAGTATGTACCCAATTGAGAGGAAGAGAACAAAAATCTGGTATAAAAAGTTTTTCAAGCGTCTTTTAAATGCCAGCACTCTAAATTCTTTTATATTATACCGTGACAGCGCCATCAATGGCGAGTGTCGTATCAGTCATCACAGGCAGTATAGAAAAAGTTTAATAGCTGACATTGTGGCGAAGCACGCAACTCCCCTGGCTCGTCAAACGCCTCTTCCTTCGGGCCCGAAGCCCAAACTGCAACCGGAGGTGCTGATTCACTTTCCGTCACAGTATGGGTTTCTACCGAATGCAACGAAGAAAGAGAGGGTTCGGCGTAGTTGTGTGCTTTGCCACAAGCGCGTGTCTACCTATTGCCCAGCATGCGACCTCCCTCTTTGCTTTGACAAATGCATTAGACAATATCATAGCTAACCGTAAATTATTAATTTAATATGTTACACCGATTTATCTAACCTGTTTATGTCAGTGCAGTTGTTTTTTTTTTTTTTCATTGTTCTTTTATTGACTGATGCGGGTCTTGGTGTTGATGTGGTTTTCTATTTCTCATCTATTCATTTTTTGCTGTGAGAATAAGTAAGTACTATGTAGCTATCCAACGCATTGTTAAGCATGTCTTCATTTTTATTTTATTTTATCTAACAAATATCTAAAAAGTATTTTGAAAAAAAAAACATTTCATTTTTTATTTTTATTTATTAAGAAAACCAACTGCGTTACATATTTTTATCTTAACTAGTACTTACAACTATTAGCAAAGCTAATTACAGGTTTCCCTTCTATACAAATCACCATAGGACGTGAAACAAAAACAAAAAATTAATCTAAAAATACATACCTACATACACATACATAAATACTTACCGATACATAGACTTAATACATGCTAGAAAAATCTATATGAAAGTTTTACTTTTAAATTTAATAGTACATAGAGATGTATAAATTTTGATATTGATTTTGATTTTGATTTGTATAAATTTTCATTTTACCTCTAAAATTCATTTGGACTTCTTTCTCTCAATTGGGTGTTTCTCAACATCATGGTCCCTGTATGTGGTGGACTCACACCGATCCCAAGGAGCAGGTAGAGGTTTGGAGCTTCGCGTAAAACCTCTATGTCACTCTTGTTCGATTCTTCGTAATTTAAAGACTGAAAAACTTTCTTTATGAGTGACTTTTGATGTACAAACGTCTTAACTCTAACGTCTTACGTCATATATCTTGTGTCTTGAACTTTGATTAGTAAAATAGCGGAAGATAGGTGACGCGCCACTCGAAAGTGGACCGCTAAAATCAGGCCCCCGTCGCCTAATTTCCATTGGATTGCGTGTGCGGGTGACATTTATAAGACGTGTGACGTAAGGAATGTGTAGTGCCATTTTTTAGCTGACAACTAGAATAACATGCCGTATCTACCGCTATTTTACTTTAATCAAAGGTCTTGAATATTGATTTAATATTTTCATGTGAATGTCATAGTATTTATCTTAAAATCGTATCCTGTGCATATAAAATAAAATGCTGTGAATAAAAGAAGCATTGAATCTCGAAAGTTGAGTATTTGTTATTATTTGTAGATTATACGTAGAAACATACACTCAGGAACACGACTTCACAAAGATCATAACAACGCCCAGTCTTCATTCTGCAACACCCCGGCTTCACAGTACCGTTGATTGAATATACTCTCGCTCTAGAAAACTCTTGCACATAGGTTTGTTAAACAGCGCCATCCAATAAACTGTCTATGAACTATTTAACTTATTATTGAATGGCTTGATTATCATCAGTTTAGCATGGTGCTTAGAGTTACTAATAAGTTCACGATAATGTAAAGAGATGTCGCAAGTATTTATGCATTGATTCGAATAGCAAATATATGTAGATGTCGCTATTGTTTATCACTTGTATGAAGGCATAAGCTCGCTCCTGTAATTACATTATCTCGATCTCGGATTCAACGAATAAACACGGAATATCAGCAACCTAAAATAGACCGTCTTTTAATTTCTATAGGCTCAATAAAATACAGGTGCACACACACAAACACACACACACACACACATACGCACACGCACACACACAAACACACGCACACGCACACACGTGCTAAATCACATATATAGTTAACTAAAAGTAATAAAGTAGTTAACAACGATAGCGAGTTATTCCCTTAGTATCCTCGACTACTTACACATACAAATAAAATGTTAAATGTTTTTTCAAGTAATTTATTTATTATTATTACATTCCTGTTTTTTTAATAAAATATTAATTATACATCCTTATGTTGAAGTCACTATTAAGGTGTATTATTTAATGAAAAAAAGCCGCCGTGTGGTGTATCCATACTATTGTAGCATTTTGTATGGGAGAATTGGTAATATTCGTACCACAGTTAAATATTAAAATACGACATATTTAAAATAACATTAATTTGTGTTAGATTAACAATTTAATGTAGTTTTAGAAACTACAAACACATTTCGTATAGTTTTAATAGGTTCAGTGCTATAGTGATTTTTGTAAGACATTGTTAAAATCTTGGGTTTTTTGGCTGGCTCTGTACGCTACTGTAATCACGTTAATACTAACTAAATAATATATTTCCAGCTAGCTGATGTCCTGAAATTTATGTTAAAACCCAATTTCATAGCCATTTGTGTCATATCAAACACTAAAAGAGCAATGAAGTTGGGTGCATTTTTTCGATTGATTTGTTTTGCGTCTGTTTAGTGGTTCAATTAAATGTGTTGAGAACCATTATTTTACTTGAGTAATCCTATTTATGGAACACATTTATAAAGCCTATATATTATTCTATTAAATTAGTAAAAAATATAATGTTTAAGTGCATACAATAAGTTATTAAAGGCTATTCTTTAAAAAAAGCGGTGAAAATAAAATAATTTTGTAATATGATCCTTGTTTTTATTTCATTAACCTATACTTTTGACATTTATTTTAAACAAACATATAGAATATTTTATCTAGTTTCTAAAAATATGAGACATGATATAGTTACAATGGCTAAAGGACACGGTCGTATCGTGCCCCAGAGTCGTTTTATGTTTGATTAAAGAAAAGCATTAAGAGACTTGACTATATCATTTTGCAAAAAATATATTGAATTTTTAATACAATATTGTTAATTTACTTTGCTTTTATCTAACGGCATATAAATCTACAAAAAAAAAGGACAACGATTGAATACAATTTCCTGTCCCCAACAATTGTTGTGTTTGGCAGAAAATAGCGGTTTCGAGCACTTATAAGCAAACTGACGACCGCTTAACGAAATGGCATATTGTGTCATACTGTGTCATAGAACTGGCAGTTAGTTAAATAAGTAAGCGCTCGCAATCGCTATTTTAAGAAGGAAAATGACGTTTGCCTCCCATAGGTACTAACCTTTAAACCTAGCTACCAACCTCTACCTAAAACTTGAAAAAAAAACTGTGACAAGGAACTTCTTTTCGTTGGCTATTGTTTGCGTCATCGTAATTTTCACGCGTTACGCACCCTAGCGGGGCAGTTTTCTATGTTTTAGTTTTTGTGGCCTAGATGGCGGTTTTTCGACACAGATGGCGCTATGATCTAGAAAGACCTGTTCTAGATAGTGTGCAAGAGATTGACCCAACACATTTTATTTCGTTTTATGTGAAAACTCCGCTAATTACGGCTTATATTACTTTATATTATTTTAAAAGGCGAAGAAACGAACCCATAAAATTAGTTTTGGTCGTGACGCATGGATTTTTACTTTTGGGGCAAGCAATGTCATTGAAAATATGACAGTAGGTAAAAGTCAGCACGCCATCGCTTTCGCACCTCGACACTCAACAGTAGCCGGCCATTTTTCTATGTTGACGCTTTAAAGACCCGCGGCCATTATTCAACAAACCACTTGAAAGGTTAAGAGTCGAGTCTATAATACAGGAAAAATAAAATAAAAAACATATTTTGAACCACGAATTGATTAACGTATCATATCTTTTTCCAGACTAGCCTGCAACGCGTGCCACCAATGGTTCTCGTCGTTCGACGAGGCGCAAGCGCATCACAAGTGGCACCGCACCAAGCACAAGCCGTACCGCTGCTCGCGTTGCCGGGCGAGGCACGACTCGCACGCGCGGTACACTGGGTGAGTACTGTACCCACATAATATGAGTGCTGTCCCCACATTATGAGTACTGTACCCACATTATGAGTACTGTATCCATATGAGTACTGTACTCACATAATATGGGTACTGTACCCACATTATGAGTACTGTTTCCACATAGTATGAGTACTGTACCCACATTATGAGTACCGTATCCACATAATATAAGTACTGTACCCACATTATGAGTACCGTATCCACATAATATAAGTACTGTACCCACATTATGAGTACTGTATCCACATAATATGAGTACTGTACCCACATTAGATAGATAGATAATTTATTTATTAAAAGTAACAATGACTCATAGATTGTTAGTAGATCTTATAAACTATGTTAGTTAAAAATAATTAAATTAAATCAAATAAATTACAATTCAAATTCAAAATACAATTTAAAGTGGCCAGTTCTGCACCACTCCCCCCGAAATGGTACGTGAACGGCCAACATATAGGCAGTCCAGTCTGCTAGCAATCATTTTCAGGATGCCGTTACCACTCGCCTGCACCCTGCGCACCAGGGACGCGCATCGCTTGCGCATTGTTGCGTAGAAGCAGTCTACGCCTGCTTCAGCGAACATCCCATTCATCAACATTATGAGTACTGTATCCACATTTTGAGAACTGTGCCCACATTATTTTATTTATTTTTATTTTATTCGGAAAACACTACAGTGTACTTAACCTTAATTACTAACTTACTTATTTACAAAAAAAAAACATTTACGTGTCTTCACATATAGAAGCTAGTTGAGCTTGTAAGAAAAAAAAAATTTTTTTTTAACAAAACAGATTAGATTTTAAGACATTACTTAATAAAATAGAAACAAAAAACTGCTTCGATTGATTTGAGCAACAAAACAAAATTCAGAGAGAATAATAAAAAGAGTGAAACAAAGTCAAACACAGTCGATTAACTAAGTTCGGGCACCCCGTCATACCATTTACGTGTCAGACGCCTTTTATAACTATTTACACTTGTATTAAATAAGTCAAGCTCGGGATCGTCGGCCATTGCATTAAACAAGTTTGCAGCCTTAATGAAGAAAGAGTTAGAAAGAAAGAAAGAAAGAAAAGTAATTTATTTGGTACACTACAAAAGTACAAAAATAAACAATATAAAAAATTAAATTAAAACATTTATAGGTAGTGAAACCAAATTGGTTTCCACTCAGCTTTATTGCCATGGCAAGCCATGACGCTGGTTTTCAGTGGATACCATTGAGGTTGAGATGTCACCAGCACCACCAAACCATATTAAAATTAAAAACAAAGGAAAACTTAAAAAAAATCCAAAAATGAAATGTTATGCTTACATACTAGGTATTATTAAAAAACAAAACAGTTTCAAAAACAATAGAAACGCATGCGTGCGCGTGCGTGTGTGTGTGTGTGTGTGTGTGTGTGTGTGTGTGTGTGTGTGTGTGTGTGTGTGTGTGTGTGAAACGGCTGCTTAATTATTGACCTTTTGGCTCTCGATTAGAAAAACTCTGAGACGGTATTTAAAGGAAACTAAAGAATTTGAATTTCTAATCGGTGGTGGCAAGTTGTTCCAGCATTTCGTGGCAGCATAACGAAAACTGCCACGAAAAGCAGCCGTTTTGTGTTGTGGGCACATTAATCGGGATGCAATTCTTGTGGTACGTCTAGAAAATTCTAATTTGTCGTAAAGGTAGGCGGGTTTTTTGTTTTTTATGATTCCAAAAAGCAGTGTCGCAAAGTGTAGGGTGTATCTAGCTGACATGTTAAGCAAATTATTGCGGTTTAAGAACGGAGTTATATGTGAACGTCGGGGAACAGGAAAGCAATAACGAGCACAAGCATTTTGGATACGCTGAATAAGTTTTCGAGTACGCTTCAGTATACAACCTCCAAACACCGTATCAGCGTAGTTCAACTTGGAAAGTATGAGAGCTTCACATAGCTTGACTCGCGTTTCGACGGTAACAAAGTCGCGGACTCGATACAGGACCTTGAGCCGGTAGAAACAGTTACGCATGAGTTCAAGCATGTGTTGCTCAAATCACAACCCTCCATCCATCACCAGGCCAAGGTTACGAGCTTGTGGTACGCAATCCAGAAGTTCACCCATCATATAAACAGCGGGGCGCTGTGCAGCGATACCAGCTATAACCTGATCCGAGCCCAGAATCATGTATTTTGATTTTGAGGGATTCAACACTAAATTGTGACGGTCGCTCCATTCACTTATTCGGTCAAGATCCTCGTTCAGCTTGAGTATTGCAGTGGCGGTTTCTTCCGGTTTAAAAGAAATGTACAACTGCAGATCATCAGCATATAAATGATATTTGCAATTAACAATGTTATGAATGATATCTGCAGTATATATAATAAAGAGGAGGGGGCCCAGTATGGATCCCTGCGGTACACCCCTAGTTCCGTCTATTCTTGGTGGTATTATGTGGGATAAAAAGACTGAGTATGAGTGTGACTGATATGAGGACTGTACCCACATTATGAGTACTGTACCCACATTATTTTGATTCTTTGCAACACAACATACATTATATATTTTTATTTCCAGTCACATCGAGGCCGGCGAGTGCGCGCCGTGGCCGGAGGTGCCGGACAAGCGGTGCGCCGTGTGCTGGCTCGCCTTCCCCACGGCGCCGCTGCTGCGCGCGCACCACTGCGGCGGCGAGGACGCCAGGCCGGGCGGTGAGTGACACCCTGTATATACTGTCTGCAGCCACATACAGGCGAGGCGCCGGACAAGCGGTGCGCCGTGTGCTGGCTCGCCTTCCCCACGGCGCCGCTGCTGCGCGCGCACCACTGCGGCGGCGAGGACGCCAGGCCGGGCGGTGAGTGACACCCTGTATATACTGTCTGCAGCCACATACAGGCGAGGCGCCGGACAAGCGGTGCGCCGTGTGCTGGCTCGCCTTCCCCACGGCGCCGCTGCTGCGCGCGCACCACTGCGGCGGCGAGGACGCCAGGCCGGGCGGTGAGTGACACCCTGTATATACTGTCTGCAGCCACATACAGGCGAGGCGCCGGACAAGCGGTGCGCCGTGTGCTGGCTCGCCTTCCCCACGGCGCCGCTGCTGCGCGCGCACCACTGCGGCGGCGAGGACGCCAGGCCGGGCGGTGAGTGACACCCTGTATATACTGTCTGCAGCCACATACAGGCGAGGCGCCGGACAAGCGGTGCGCCGTGTGCTGGCTCGCCTTCCCCACGGCGCCGCTGCTGCGCGCGCACCACTGCGGCGGCGAGGACGCCAGGCCGGGCGGTGAGTGACACCCTGTATATACTGTCTGCAGCCACATACAGGCGAGGCGCCGGACAAGCGGTGCGCCGTGTGCTGGCTCGCCTTCCCCACGGCGCCGCTGCTGCGCGCGCACCACTGCGGCGGCGAGGACGCCAGGCCGGGCGGTGAGTGACACCCTGTATATACTGTCTGCAGCCACATACAGGCGAGGCGCCGGACAAGCGGTGCGCCGTGTGCTGGCTCGCCTTCCCCACGGCGCCGCTGCTGCGCGCGCACCACTGCGGCGGCGAGGACGCCAGGCCGGGCGGTGAGTGACACCCTGTATATACTGTCTGCAGCCACATACAGGCGAGGCGCCGGACAAGCGGTGCGCCGTGTGCTGGCTCGCCTTCCCCACGGCGCCGCTGCTGCGCGCGCACCACTGCGGCGGCGAGGACGCCAGGCCGGGCGGTGAGTGACACCCTGTATATACTGTCTGCAGCCACATACAGGCGAGGCGCCGGACAAGCGGTGCGCCGTGTGCTGGCTCGCCTTCCCCACGGCGCCGCTGCTGCGCGCGCACCACTGCGGCGGCGAGGACGCCAGGCCGGGCGGTGAGTGACACCCTGTATATACTGTCTGCAGCCACATACAGGCGAGGCGCCGGACAAGCGGTGCGCCGTGTGCTGGCTCGCCTTCCCCACGGCGCCGCTGCTGCGCGCGCACCACTGCGGCGGCGAGGACGCCAGGCCGGGCGGTGAGTGACACCCTGTATATACTGTCTGCAGCCACATACAGGCGAGGCGCCGGACAAGCGGTGCGCCGTGTGCTGGCTCGCCTTCCCCACGGCGCCGCTGCTGCGCGCGCACCACTGCGGCGGCGAGGACACCAGGCCGGGCGGTGAGTGACACCCTGTATATACTGTCTGCAGCCACATACAGGCGAGGCGCCGGACAAGCGGTGCGCCGTGTGCTGGCTCGCCTTCCCCACGGCGCCGCTGCTGCGCGCGCACCACTGCGGCGGCGAGGACGCCAGGCCGGGCGGTGAGTGACACCCTGTATATACTGTCTGCAGCCACATACAGGCGAGGCGCCGGACAAGCGGTGCGCCGTGTGCTGGCTCGCCTTCCCCACGGCGCCGCTGCTGCGCGCGCACCACTGCGGCGGCGAGGACGCCAGGCCGGGCGGTGAGTGACACCCTGTATATACTGTCTGCAGTCACATACAGGCGAGGCGCCGGACAAGCGGTGCGCCGTGTGCTGGCTCGCCTTCCCCACGGCGGCGCTGCTGCGCGCGCACCACTGCGGCGGCGAGGACGCCAGGCCGGGCGGTGAGTGACACCCTGTATATACTGTCTGCAGCCACATACAGGCGAGGCGCCGGACAAGCGGTGCGCCGTGTGCTGGCTCGCCTTCCCCACGGCGCCGCTGCTGCGCGCGCACCACTGCGGCGGCGAGGACGCCAGGCCGGGCGGTGAGTGACACCCTGTATATACTGTCTGCAGCCACATACAGGCGAGGCGCCGGACAAGCGGTGCGCCGTGTGCTGGCTCGCCTTCCCCACGGCGCCGCTGCTGCGCGCGCACCACTGCGGCGGCGAGGACGCCAGGCCGGGCGGTGAGTGACACCCTGTATATACTGTCTGCAGCCACATACAGGCGAGGCGCCGGACAAGCGGTGCGCCGTGTGCTGGCTCGCCTTCCCCACGGCGCCGCTGCTGCGCGCGCACCACTGCGGCGGCGAGGACGCCAGGCCGGGCGGTGAGTGACACCCTGTATATACTGTCTGCAGCCACATACAGGCGAGGCGCCGGACAAGCGGTGCGCCGTGTGCTGGCTCGCCTTCCCCACGGCGCCGCTGCTGCGCGCGCACCACTGCGGCGGCGAGGACGCCAGGCCGGGCGGTGAGTGACATCCTGTATATACTGTCTGCAGCCACATACAGGCGAGGCGCCGGACAAGCGGTGCGCCGTGTGCTGGCTCGCCTTCCCCACGGCGCCGCTGCTGCGCGCGCACCACTGCGGCGGCGAGGACGCCAGGCCGGGCGGTGAGTGACACCCTGTATATACTGTCTGCAGCCACATACAGGCGAGGCGCCGGACAAGCGGTGAGTGACACCCTGTATATACTGTCTGCAGCCACATACAGGCGAGGCGCCGGACAAGCGGTGCGCCGTGTGCTGGCTCGCCTTCCCCACGGCGCCGCTGCTGCGCGCGCACCACTGCGGCGGCGAGGACGCCAGGCCGGGCGGTGAGTGACACCCTGTATATACTAGAGATGTTACGGAAGTGATGATATCGGAACCGAAGTCGGAATCGGAGTTTTTAAATTTGGGTTATCGGAATCGGAACAGGAATCGGAACCGGAATCGGAATCGGAGGCGGAGGCTGAAGAAATATGTGATAAATAAATGATGTCTCTTGAACAGAATCGCATTAGATCAAAATTGAAAAACTGACAAACGAGAAATGCTAGAACCTACCTACCTAACCTAGACTAGAACAAATTTGAATTCGATTTGATCCCAGCCCCAGGTCCAATAAAATAATACAATATTATTAATCAGCTTTTTAATATAAAATTAAAAACAATACACCTACCTAGGTGTTGAAAGAAAAAAACAAACTAGTTTTTGTTTTAAATTAAATGATGTACTTAGTAGAAGTAAATTAAATCACAACAGTGACTCCAGAAGAAGCAAATTATATTTAATGAATAAAAGCTTTGCAGCTTTACCTCCTTCCAATCTATTCCTTAATGGATCGTAGATTAGGCCAGCACCACTAAAAAGTTGTTCACTCGCTACCGAGCTTGGTGGACACGACAAATACTGGCGGGCAATCGAGTCCAGGGGTCTGAATTTTGTATTTACTTTCCACCATAATAAGGGATCATCACTGATAGAAATACGTTTTTCTTTATTGTATTCATTAAGTAAAGCCTTCCAAATAAGAAATTTGTCCAAATCTGCATGTTCCTCGGATGTAGTATTATCATCATCATCATCGCTGCTCAGTAATATATTTGATAAAATTGTTTGGACATTGTTCTTAACATTGCTAGATGTGCCAGCTATGGGCGACGCTAACCTTGCTCGCTTTTCTACAGGAACGTCAATATTTTCTTCCTCATGTGCAGATTTATTTCCATCATCATGTAGTAAACTTATCAAGGTAGATTCAAGCTTTTCCTTTACCACTTCATTGAAAAATTTTGTTTTATAACGAGGATCTAAATATGTAGCTATTGTAAAGAAGTTGTTAGAATGGAGATCTCCAAATCTTGAGTTCAATTGGTCGATGGTACATTTTATTATGGTTTTGAATATCTCATTTGTGTCAGGTTTATTGTCTTCTATTTGTAGTGTATGCTTTAATGTGTGTATTAACGGAATTACTGATGAAATGCTAGTATTACTGTCACTCATATTTCTGGTAATCTCTTCAAAGGGTTGCATTATGGCCACAAGTTTTTTTAGCTGTAGCCATTCTTCCGGCGATATTTGTGGTATATTATGTTTACTTGCGTACAGGCAAAGTGAATCCTGTATTTTAATCATTCGTTCCATCATATAGAATGTACTATTCCACCTGTCAAATTTAAAAAATAATAATTATTTTAAGTTATAAATGCTACAAAATGCACACATTTAATAACGGTAATAATTTCTGATAAACAACGCTATTATTTATTAAACATTAATTAAAAACTTTTTCAAATATCAAATGAATTAAATAAAATATCAAATTAACTATCAGGGTAGCTCTGTAAATCGTGGATCAAACGAAACGGCGAGATAAAGATTTTTGACAAAAAATCTATCTACTGTATGGCCTTAAATTAACAAGTAAAAAAAAAGTTAGAGCAATTTTTTGTATTTTTAAAAATAATTTGTATTATTTAATATTAATAAATTTGCAAAATTGACAAAATTTATTGTTAAATTAATACTCGTGGTGCGTTTTCTTATTACCAGGGAATGAATCTTTACTAAAAAAAGTATTTATACACCTGTGGGTGCATTAATCACCCTATATAATAATCAGCTTCATAATGTACCGAACCAAGTTTTATCAAAATCGATTCAGTAGTTTGGCTGCCGGATTTATTTATTTATCCTACACACTTTATCGTTTTTTTTAAATATTAATGTTAAAAAAATCTCTAAAATATCTCTAGATAAACACATAAAAAATGCAACTTACCTAGTACTACATTCCTGTACCACATTTAAAGCTTCTTGGTTAAGTTGTTCCTGTTGTATTTTGTGCAGTTCTGTTTGAGCAAGTTGGGAATGATTAAAATGCGTCGAAATTCTTTTGCATTTTGATAATAATGTTTTGATTCCTTCATCACAATCTAACATAGTTCGCACACATAATTGTAATTGGTGTACAGTACAATTGATATCAGGTATGTCAGCGAGTCTCATTGCTCGTATCATGTTAGATCCAGAATCGCGAACAAAACAGTGAATTTGGTCATTTGTTATGCCCCATTCCATTAACATTTCATGAATTTTTTTTTTGGATTTGGTCTCCTGTGTGTCTTTCATTAAATATGTGACATTTTAAAATAATTTTTATCCTTTTAAAATTTTCGTTGATGCCGTGAGCTGTTAAACTCAATAACGATACATTTGAACTAGGTTCGCTCCAAATATCTGTAGTAAATGACATTTTCTGAAATTGTTTCA
>OY757281.1:2339600-2366814 GCA_963584085.1 Pyrausta aurata
ACAATGATGATGATGTTCATAAAAGACTAAGGTGTAATTGATCTTCATTGGTAAACCAAACAGTTGTAAATAGCGGTAAAAGCATCATAATTTAAATCATAATCATTTATTTATTTCAGGCAAATTACACCCATAAAGTTATTTAACACTTTACTAAAATTACAATTAAATTAAAAACAAAGGAATGTCACTTTTTGATTTAAATGACCACCCGTACTGTATTATATCTAAATACATGTTTTATCTACCTCGGTGGCGCAGCGGTTAGAGGGTCGCATTTTAAAGCGGCGGCCTGTATATATGTACCTGGGTTTTTCTGTTCAGAAATTCTCAAGGAAGCCCGGAGTTTGGAAGTTGTTTGTGTTTCGCCTGATCTCTCTCCGGTCGTGTCAGATTGCTGTCTCATCGAGCTATGAGAGTGAAAGGAATAGAGAGTGCACCTGTGTTTGCGCACACACTTGTGCACTATAATATGTCCCGCGCAGTCGGTTAGTCGTTGTGACTGGCCACCGTAGTCGAAATTGGCTAGGGGGACGATTAACACAATATTTTCTTTTAGGTCTGGACAGCGGGCTAGGCGGAGGGATGTTTGGCAACAATTCGTCACTGGGTGGACTGGGACTCAATGCTAACAACACTACGCTTGGCAAGTAAGTTTAACGAAGTAAAAGGAGATGTTTTCATTTGTTTGGGGAAAATGCTAACACCTTGTACATGCCACTAAACAATAACTTATGTGAAGCCTAATCATTTTGAGAATGATTTTCATTTGTAAAATGTAACATTTTTTCGTAATATGTGACTTGAACTAATAAAATCTAGCAATATTTCATGATGTCTAATAAATCTGACAAATGCCTGTGAGCCAATCTGTAAAAAGATCGAAAGCGGAAAGCAAAATGGCATTTGGCATTACATATTTAGTAAAATGACATTTGACATTGACAGATAAACTTTTTTGCACGTTTCGACATGTTTTTGGAGTAAGTTTAGACAAAAGGAGTTGCCAGGGTTGTTAAAGTTTATTATTTTATTTATTTAAATTACCCAAAAATAGTGAATTAAATTTAGATTTCATATAGTATGTCTAATCACCTGTATTTTAGCTATTTTAAGAGAAACCGTACATGGTCTTGGCATTTTTGTAAACATCTCCTTTCTTTAAAACTTTTGTGTAGTACATACTTACATACCGAGCGACGTAGATCTTTTCAGTTGTTCTCTGAGTGAGTTCACACGAGCTGCATTAGATATTATTTGCTTCACATGAATTTGTATTTCAATACAATTAGTATAGTATTCTAATTTACTTGTACTATCGCATTGGGTGTTATAATTATCCTGTAATGATATATATAAGTTTGGAAAATAAATAAATGAAATTAATTAAATTAATTATCTTTAATTGTTTCCAGTAATAGTCTCTCCGGCGCTGGTAATACGGACTACCACACTCAGATCCTGACGCTGGCTGCGAGGCCTTACGGTGACGAGCCCTTATTCAAACACCTACTGCCGCAGTCTGGTAAGTCTTTAATCTATATAAGGTCACCTCGAAATGAAATGAAATATTTATTTGCTCAAAACATGGTTGCAATAGGTGGTAGGTACAGGTACAAAAATAAGTCCTCACATTTTACCAAAAACTATGGCATGCAAATTGTTTATATAATTAAGTGATAATATTTAAAGGGCCTATTCAGCACAATAAATTAATCATTTTTTGTAGAAAACACTTTGGGTCTTTATCCACTAGTTTTTGAGAAAAATGGAGGCATTTTTTTTTTTTTCAGATTTTGATTTTTTAATTCATTAAGGCTAAGATTAGAGAAAAAAAAGGTTTGGACATTGAATTGAGAGAGGCGGATCCGAAGACGTAGATAACTTTTTAAATTGTCAGGGTGCTGTTTTAAAAAATATTGTTGCCTTAGTTAAAGAAAATAATAAAAATTAAAATGTCGATTTTCCAAAAAAATATGATAGTGTCCTGTTTCTATAATGTATACAAAGCCACTGTTAAAATATTATCACTTAAAATGATTTGACCTTATATAATAAAAATGAATTTCTATTTGTGTTTGTCTCGCTAAAACTCTACAACGGCTGAACCGGCGAACTTCGTTTCATTGACCTCGGCGGCCGCGTCCCCGTTTCCTATATTTTGAACCGTTTAAACCTTCCTTGGACTTCCACGAATATTTCAAGACCAA
This sequence comes from Pyrausta aurata, assembly GCA_963584085.1. Taxonomy (NCBI): domain Eukaryota; kingdom Metazoa; phylum Arthropoda; class Insecta; order Lepidoptera; family Crambidae; genus Pyrausta; species Pyrausta aurata. The sequence goes on from OY757281.1 coordinate 2,341,811, forward strand.
AATCAGCCAAATCGGTTCAGCCGTTCTCGAGTTTTAGCGAGACTAAAACAAATGGCAATTCATTTTTATTATATAGATTGATTGATAATATTGATGAAAGTAAAACTTAAATGTAGTCCTATTTTCTTCATAGTTGGGTTCTGTTTTTTAAATTATCAGCGACTACCTAATTTGTAATTTAATCTCTGTTTTGCTCTATTCAAGAGTTGACTATATTTACCAACTTTAACATTTAACTGCCTCGGTGGCGCAGCGGTGAGAGGGTCGCATTTAAAAGCGACGGCTGCGCTGGAGGTCCCAGGTTCAATTCCCGGGTCGGGCCAAAAATATGTACCGGAGTTTTTCTGTTCAAAAGTTCTCAGGGTAGCCCGGAGTTTGGAAGTTGGCGGTGTTTCACCCCCGTGTCTCGGTGCGTTGGTCCTGCGCCTGATCTCTCTCCGGTCGTGTCAGATTGCTGTCCCATCGGGCTATGAGAGTGAAAGGAATAGAGAGTGCACCTGTGTTTGCGCACATACTTGTGCACTATAATATGTCCCGCGCAGTCGGTTAGTCGTTGTGACTGGCCACCGTAGTCGAAATCGGCTAGGGGGACTATTTTATATTGACCAAATTTTGAACCTGATGAATGAATGAATGAACTTATAAACTTCGTTGTTACAGCAAATGCAACAGAAGACATTTTAAAGCCGACCAATCCTGCCGCAGTAAAGGCTGTTTTAGACAACAGCGGGTACAAAGTCACATCGCCCGGCGCCAGACTGAAGCTGCAACCGCTGCCTACAGATAAGGTACCGTCGAGGCCACCGCCGCCTGACCACCTTAAGAGCCAAAATCGCTTGCACGTCACGAGGTGACGACAGGGTTAGCACGATAGTGTTTGCGTTGCTGGAGCTAGATTCTACAAAAAATACTGCCCTAATTTCAATCAAAAAATTTAACTTAAATTACAGAATGAAATGAAATTTTTATTTGCGTAGTAAAAGGTTATTATTAGATTAGATTTTAGTTTACTCGTATGTTATTCAGTTTTCTTAGGGCCTGTTTCACCATAAAAAAATAAAAATTATCATTAATTTCAGGCATCTTGGCCCATAAATTACACATAGACAATTAAATAAAATAAGATAAAATTAAAAATTAAATTAAATTAAAAATTATATCAAATAACATTAAACGAATAATTAAAATATGGAACGTCGTTTCGTACGAAGTACTGGACAGATAACAGTAACCAGAACTTATTAGGACATAGTGAAACAAGCCGTAAGCCTTTTTATAAAATTTTACTTATATAATATTCTCCACAGAAATCCCTGTTCGACGGCTTGGAGGAGTCCGACGCGAGTCTAGAAGACAAGTTGAGCTTGAAGCCGAGCAGAAAGCGCTTGGTGCTTCGTTCAGACCACTCGCATCAACAGAATGATTCCCAGAACCATACTAATAGGTATTTACTATGTTTCTTTTGCTTCAAAAATAAATAATGAAAGGTTTTATTAAACCAATGTGCTCCTAAAATCGCTAGTAACGGAGCTAATCGCTGACTATCGCTAACAGGCATGAAATAATGTTACATATAACTTATATTTTTATTGACGTGACAATGGTTTGCCGGGTGACACTTCAAGAAACTGCGTTACGCTCCGCTCACGTTATGCGCTCACAATGAGAGCGAGTGAGAGGCACGCGTCCCTTCCACTACTCGCCTAAGAGCGAGAGAGACAGACATCAAAAGTCGTTGTCACGTAAAACTTTCGCCCGTATACCGACTTTACAGGCAACCAATTTTTTTTTATAAAGATTAAAGCGAAGATCCTTTAATCGGGCGATCAAATCGAATTCATATTCTTAAGATTTCGTATGTCAATAGAAATATTAGTTCCTAGACAGTGCAGCGTCGCAAACTATTGGAGGACGTTGAAATGACAAATATGTAGCTGGCTGTCATTACGAAAAGTAAATAATAAAAATTATTTCGATTTATATCGATTTTTACTTATTAACACGTTCCGGGATAGTGAACGCCTACAGGCGTGAAAACAATAAAACATCTATTGTGTCTGGAGTAGTGTCCCGGAACGTGTTTTTAAAATACTAGCGGCCCGCCCGCGACTTCGTACGCGCGTTTTAGTTTAACTCCGTTCCCATAGATCGTAGCGAAAATTTATAAGCCTATACGCATTAAACTATGGCCTTCCCTGATAAATTAGCTTTCTATCATATTTTATAACCTTACCAATAGTTCCAGTGAGTAGCGCGTTCAAACAAACAAACAAAAACATCCAGTTTTAAAATATATAACAAAGAAATGCGTACAGACAATAAATGTTATATACTTTATGTACACACAACATGTAGCCCGGTATAATGGTCAAACTTACACAGGGATATTATTATTTTTATTTTACAACGAAATGGAAAGACTTCGTACGCCCTATCGTCAATCGTATATTTATTTCAGGTACTACAATGACCAGGCTACTCTCTGCGCTTACACAGCATCATGTCACATACAGGCTGTGAGAGAAGCAAATTCCCTCAAGTCTTCTCTCGCTACCTTAAGAGTTTGAATTTGAGCTTTGATTAAAGTAAAATAGCGGTAGATACGGCATGTCATACTAATTGTCAGCTAAAAAATGGCACTACCATAGAAAGTAGTATAGTATAGAATGACAAACGCGGATTTTCAGCGAAACCAAAAAGTTACTTTATATGTGTGCGTTCAATAGTGATGTGTATCTTATGGTGGTCCAAGTTCTATCGACGAGGTTACGATAAATCATGTAAATTGAAACAAAAATAATTAAATTAATGCACTTTTAATTACATAATACTTTTTATTTGATAAACAAGACAACCTCATTTTTGTTAAATTACATATTTATTTATTTATGTATGAAGACTTGCTAGAAACACTTATACACGTTCCAACATAGACCTTACCACAGCACAGCTTCGGGCCAGTTGTGTGGGCCAGTGCTGAGAAGAAGCTGTGCAAGAATTACGGTTACCTAAAAAAATCAGTCAAAAAATTTATCGATACTGATGACGTCATCATTTAGTCAAGCCCTAGTGTAAAGAAACGGTTTCTTATTTTACTGAAAATACCTGAATTAATCTATTGGAAACTTTGATATATGGCTGCAAATCACAAAGGAAGTCCTAAATTTACTGTACTATTTGGCATCGGAGTCGATTTCACTCACAAATTTTATAAAATTTGGAATTTAAATTTTTATCAATGATTCATATTTACTGGTGGAAAGTATGATTTTCGGGATTGTATCCTCGGCGCACTTCACAGTTGCTGAAAGCACAAGTCATTTCATCTGAAATTGTTATACAAAACTTAAATTATAATTATATCCATTCATAATTTTTCAAAAATTCCAACGACGGAAATTTGACGTTTCCACTAAATCCATTATTTCTTAGAAAACGGTCTCGCTGTCATAAGGTCTTTCGCTGTCAAATCCTATAGGATTTCATTAAGTAGCACGCTCTTTTTAAAGCGAAGATTTTTTTCTTTCTCTATGGGCACTACACATTCCTTACGTCACACGTCTTTTATATGTCACCCGCACACGCAATCCAATGGAAATTAGGCGACGGGGGCCTGATTTTAGCGGTCCACTTTCAAGTGGCGCGTCACCTATCTTCCGCTATTTTACTTTAATCAAAGAATTTGAGCTTTGTTTATGGTTATTGGTTATAGCGAATACCTACTCTACTTTCTTGAATTCAAATCGTAAATTGAAAGGGACAACTATGTAAAGATCTACGCCACCATCATCATCATTTGGATGTTCCAAAAGCCGTCCACTGCTAAACATAGGTCCCCCACGAAAAGTTTGCAGAAAAGTTACAGATTGGACACCTTTCGACCACAGGAGCAGCGTAGAATGTCCACCGACAATATGAACATACGATCTGCAATCTACACTGGACACAGACCGATTGATACCTACGCTGTTTAAACACAAAAAAATATTATTTACTATTCTAAGGAATAAAATCTCTCCTCCAGAGCAACATCAATAACAAACATGTGTCAAATATTCTGTCTCAGATTATGTCAAATGACTGTCAAAAATGAAATAAAAAATATTTTAATCGTAAGCACTAAAGAGTATTGACATCAAATTCGAAGCAAATCACCCCCATAATAACTTTGCACCCCTTTTTAACCCCCTTAGGAGATGAATTTCAATAAAATACAAAACAAGTCTTCCGTCAATTTTGTAAAAGAATGTGTATGCAAAATTTGAAGTAGATTGGACCAAGGGATCTGGTTGTCCCATACAAACTTTGCACCCCTTTTTGACCCCCTTAGGGGTGGAATTTCTGAAAATCCTTTCTTATCGGATCCCTTCGTCACACAAAGAACACACCCTCCCAGTTTCAGGTCTATACAATCAGCGGTTTAGGCTGTGCGTTGATCCATCAGTCAGTCAGTCAGTCATTCAGGACAAAGCATTTTATTGGTATAGATAATGCACCGGTACGTAAATTATCTTCTGAAATTGCTAGAGAAGTGGCGAAGTTGTTTTTTTTGGTTACTTTGCTTTTTATCTGCCTATTAAGACACTTCAAAAACACGAGGAGGTATTAAGTTGAATAAAGCATTCAAATCTTAGTACCTGATAAATGTCGAATGACATTAATGACTTGCATACGTTTCAACAGAAAGTACTCTATTTTTTTTTGAAGAATAATGTTCATTCAATTTTTTTATAAGTAGACCGCTTCATTGAGACCTCGCCTGCGGGGTGGCGGGGCGCGGGGGGAGACGAGAGCGCGGTCAGTAAGCGGCACCCCGCGCGCGACACACTGCTGCCTCCCCCCACGCCCCGCCACCCCGCACGTGAAGTCTCAATGAAGCGGTTTACTTATAACTGTAGTTTCATTTCTTACAGATCTATAGACGAGCAACCATCACAGCCGCAAGTGAACGGGTCCCGCACAGAGGAGAAAGACGCCGGCGACGCCCAACAGCCGGCGGCGAACGAACAAATCGAGCGAGCGAAGCGGGCGGTCAACTTCAATGATAATAGTGAGTACATCATGTGATACAAATACATTGATACAACTTTAGTAATCCCCCTAGCCGATTTCGACTACGGTGGCCAGTCACAACGACTAACCGACTGCGCGGGACATATTGTAGTGCACAATTGTGTGCGCAAACACAGGTGCACTCTCTATTCCTTGCACTCTCATAGCCCGATGGGACAGCAATCTGACACGACCGGAGAGATAAGGCGCAGGACCAACGGCTTTACGTGCTTTCCGAGGCACGCGGGTTAAACACCGCCAACTTCCAAACTCCGGGCTACCCTGAGTATTTCTGAACAGAATAATTCCGGTACATATTTTTGGCCCAACCCGGGAACTGAACCTGGGACCTCCGGCGCAGCCGTCGCTTTTAAATGCGACCCTCTCACCGCTGCGCCACCAGAAGAGTCTCCAATCTAGGACTTTTCTACCCCAACGGCCATCAGTTCTACGCGCTATGTACCCTGCCCATTGCCACATGAGCTAACTAATTCGCAAGGCTATGTCCGTTATTTTTTATTTATTTAAAGACTTTATTGCACAAATCATGGTGTACAAAGGTGGACTTGATGCTAAAAGCATTCTCTGCCAGTCCAACCTTTATTTATGGGTCTTTCTGATACCTGAAATAAATTTATTTTATTTAGGTCATGCAGAGAGATTACGTTACCTTAGTTCTTCTACCTATCTCCTCGTTTCTGATTCGATCTCGTAGAGAAACACCGAGCCTTCTCCATTGCGCGTTGTGTGATGTTTTTGATTCCAAAGGCGCAGCGTAGGACGTCTACCGACAAGATGGACAGACGAACTTGTAAAGATCGCAGGATCGCACTGGATGCAGACCGCTCACACGGGTATTTGTGGAAAGCCGTGGGGGAGGCCTATGTTCAGGAGTGGACGTCCTTTGGCTGATAATGATGAATCTTCTTCTTCAATTTAAGAGCCGCGCTCTCGTCGGTGGAGTAATCTCCATTCTTTTCTCCTGCCTTCTTTTATCTTGACTTCCTGATACGACATGACATTAGTTTTCTCCTTCACTTGGTCGAAATAGCTTATCCTAGGCCGTCCTCTTCCCCTCATCCCTTCTAATTTTCCTTCCATGATATTCACTAAAAATCTGTCATGTCGTATCAAGTGTCCTATCATATTCCCTCGTCGATTTCATATAGACTGCTACAAATCGCATTCTCCGAAATCATGGATCGTACGCATTTCATTTCATTGACGAATGAAATGTAGCGGGCGGAGTCCTTGAGTGTGAGCAAGCGAATACGAATGATTATGCTCTATTGCGGTCGTATGTGACTTACGACGCCCAGCAGTTCTAATGTGAATTTTAATCTGATAGTCGTAAAGTTGAGATCATCTTGTAATCATTTTGTAGTCAGGAAGTTGTTGGTGATGACACCAACAACTTCTTGCCCGTGCCCCTCAGTGTGCCGTTGCTCCTGCGCCTGATCTCTCCCCGCTCATGTCGGAGCTGTCTCACTGAATTAACGAGATTGAAGGAACAAAGAGTGCACTTGTGTATTGCGCACACATCTGGGCACTATAATATCTCCTGCGTACCTGGCCTATCTTTGTTGAGAGGGACCGCCATTACGGAAAATCGCTGGAGAATATTATTAGTATTCGTTTAACTATATTGTATGCAAAAGGCACTTAAAGTGCAACACAATAATGCTTTTAGAATACTGTTGGGGTTCCCACGTTTTTACAGCGCCTCAAGTATGTTTTGCGAAACTCGAACAGATGGTTTTGGTGCTATAATGCGCAAAAAGGCGGCTTCCTGCTTGCGCAGATTTCGGGGGAGTACCAACAGTATTTTAAATACAATTGCCCATAAATATGACTGCCCCATTATAAGACAGATCGCAAGAATATATCAAACCTAGAATAAGATTACAATGTAATTCAAATTAATCAATTATTATTAATTTGTAATCATTTATTAATCGTCATTTTGTAATTGTTATTGTTTGTTTTATTGTTGTATAAATGGTATTATGGATGTTATTGTCTGAAATATAGATTAATTCAATTCAATTGTTTGAATTTAGACGCAGACACGAGCGCGGACAAGAACGGAAGTTGGCTGAGCGGGTCGAAGGTGGCGTGGAATGATAAAGAGAAACCTAACGACGAACCAGCACCCAGGATATATCCTAGTCTAGGTAGGAATATAGTTTTTTGGACATCTAAATATAGTAAATATGCTCCAGACAACACGCCAATTGTCTGGTTTCGTAGTAAGGAATTAACTTCCTTGTATTACGAAGTGCCAGACAACGATTATGACGGGGACGTCTCCCATAAATACTTAAATACATATAACATCCATGACTTAGGTACGAATTTTCGTGCTCATCACAAAAACATTTGCCCCTTGTGGGATTCGAACCCGCGACGACCGGCGTAATAGTCAGGAGCGTTATAGTCAGTAACCAATACACCAAACGCGTCGTATACTATAGCCTAGCCTCTCAGAATGAATGAATGAATATATTTCTATATTATAAAGCTGTGTTTGCGGTTTCCCGCGGCTAATAGGATAGGACATGTCCTATCCTATTGTAAAAGCTAAACACTTGAAAAGGTAAAGATTGGCGAAAATACCATAAAAGCAAATTGAACTGCTAACACTGTTACCCAAATTCTCATTTCATTTCAAACTATATTTTTTATTATTTTTAACTCGTCAAGTATGTGTGAACGAGACACAATAGAAATTCCATTATTATACGACTCCCGGCAGTCGTTTGATACCTGACTGATTAATATTAAAAATTATTATATTTTTATTAACAAAAATAATAGTTATATAAAAATGCTGACTTAAAAAAAAAATTGTTAAGTCAGCGTTTACCGTGAATTAGTAACAACCGTTTATCTTGTTATAAAAGGAATGTTTTCTTTAAAAAATAATGTCAACATTGCTGACAATATTCGACTAGTGAAGAAAAACGGACTTTATTTGCATCTACTTTCATCAGTTTCATCACACATTTTGGGAAATATGTTTATTATGATTTAATTAAAAGATATTTTAATTTGTTACAGAAAAAGAAATAGGAAGTCAAACGTCTGAAAGGCGAGCAAGTTGGTAAGTATTTTATTTTCTTAACTAACGAGCTGAAGTATATAAATTGCACTTGTAAAAAGCAACCGTGACTCTGAGACAGACGAGGAATGTGGGGTTCGATTCCTCGTCTGTCACAGAGTCACGGTTGCTTTTTACAAGTGCAATTTATATCATTAAGTTTGTATAGTGATAAAACACTATAAAAAAAAACAAAAAAAAACTAAGCTGAAACATGAAAACGTCCAAAGTCCGTATACTTTTAACTGACTTTTAACGTCCCCCAGTATTATCCTTTTAATCCCTCACGGTTATGGTTAGAAAAGAAAAGAAAATGAATTTATTCGACCCAAATAAACAAAATTTTCAACACTGAGAGATTAAAATTACAGAATCCATGAGTAATTCACTAAATGTAGGTAAGTCGAAAAGGCACTCGCTCAGCATTGACCGTGGCAGTAGCAGAACGCATACCACGGCGCTGACTTTCAGCGAGTGCCTTTTTTGTGGGTACAGACTTGAAAATAAACATTAAATTGAAATTAAACATAAATCATTAAAATGGTTAACAACATTCTTTTGTTTTAAACTTTCATGGTCACTAACATTAGAATAGTTAGATACGGGATTGCTACCATGTACCATAGCTACCATTGCTACCACTGTTGCAAGTGCAACAGTGCCGAAATATCGAAAGCTCATAAATAATAAGGTACATGGTAGCAATCCCGTATCTAACTATTCTAACATTCTTTTGTCATTCTCATGCCTATTCGTCCGTTGGTCCGTGTGGATTCAAAAATTATAAACACTCAGTTAAGTTGTTACACTATTCCCTATATATCAAATAATTCTACCCTTTCAGGTTGACAACGAAACCTCTGCGCAAGCCTCTATCTTCCCAGCAAGAGAGCGTTGAAAATTCGGTTCGAGAGTTGGGAGTGCGGACGCCTTCGAGCGCCGAGAAACAGAGCCAAGACTCGCTCTCGTGTAAGTAATGAATCCTACGTTAAAACAACCGTAAATGCCAGCCAAGTTTGTGACTTGTTTTGAGATCTAACTGGAATCCAAGTTCAGTCTAAGCTCCTAATATTAAAGAAAGAAGGAAATAAAAAACGTTTATTTAGCACCAACATCAAATACAAAAATATTACAGCCTCTGACGTGAATATCGTATTATTTCATTTTTCGATTTATTAGTGTTTTATTTAATGTTACATATTTGCTATATAAAAAAATATTTGATTTGATATACATTAATTTCAATTATTTTATTTAATTTTAATTATTAAATATTAATTTCAATTATTTTATTTTTTATTAATTTCAATTATTTGAGACTGATGACAACAGCATAGTGTCGTATGTCTTTTTTATATACATAAAAAGTCGTGTCAGTTTAAACTCGAGAACGTGTGGACTGATTCTCAGGATTTTGACTTTGTTGGATTCGTCTTCTCCCCAAATAACAATTACTATAATCGGGGTCGAGGGGATACGAATTTCGCCATGTCCGCTGTTACTTAACTTTAGTTCATGACTTCGAAAAAAGAGAAAACTTGCCAGCCCGTTTTATACTCTATTTCGCTACTCCCCAAGCACAATATCTCTATACTCTGATTTTTAATTAGATAGACCAAAATGACATTTGTTGGGTGGCCACTTTTTTGTAATTTAAAAATAGTGTTGGTCCTTAATAATCGAAAGTTTCAAATTCATTCAATTGTTGTATAGAATCGATTTTAAAATATTCAAATAAAATCTATTTTTAAAAATCAGGAATCTTACAAAAATCATAATTATTTCAATGAATTAATTTATAGAAAGTATCAAAAAGTGAAATAAGGTAAGACCATACAAAATATTTCTATTTCAAGAGAAACCTAGATTTTTATACTCCTTACAAAAACTGTTTCATGTATTATGTTTATTTGTAGCTTTATGTAACATTTAACATGTATAATTTATCTTAATAAGTAAAATCACATGAGTGAATATTCATATCACAAGTTCAAATAATCGCGTACAATTGAATTGTTACAACACTATTGGTACTACGCTAGCAACATTAAAAAATATAAAGTTCGATTGAAGCTGTCATTCTGGTCTATCTAATTAAAAATCAGAGTATATATACCCTTTCCTATTCCTTTCCCAGTAGGTTCCATAGTCGAGCCGCTTCAGTTCTGTAGCCATCGCGGCGGCGTTCAACACCACTGCACTTGCGAGAAGATCGCGCATCAGATACAAGGCGTATACGGTAGGATTCTGAACCTTATGTGTAGAGGATAATTTGTAGTGTAGTTATAGTTTCTGATTAATATATATATATAATATATATATGCGCCAGACAACACACCAAATTGTCTGGTTTCGTGGTAAGGAATTCTCTTCCTTGTGTTACGAAGTACCAGACAACGATTATAACGGGGGCGTCTCCCATAAATACTTAAATACATATAACATCCATCACTTTGGCACAAATGTTCGTGCTCATCACACAAACATTTGCGGGATTCGAACCCGCGACGGCCGGCGTAATAGCCAGGAGCGCTAACCAATACACCAAACGCGTCGTCAATTAAGATTTAAGATTCGTTTATCGATACACGAATCTTTCCTGTCACCTTTATCGTTACCATGAGTTTACGTCGGTTTTACTCGCTAGCGACGAAGTAACTTTTTGTATGGGAAATTTTAGTTCTGCGAGTGACCGCAAGGGGCGCTGTGCAATTTGCCATAGACTTTTTTTACGTAGTCGCTAGCGAGTAAAACCGGCGTAAACTCATGGTAACGATACAGATGTGTAGTGAATATGATGTGTAGTGTAGTGATTTTTAGATTAGATAAAAATAAGATGATCGCGAAACAGATACAAGGTGTCTACGGTTGGATTTTGAACCTTATGTGTAGTAGAAAAAGAGTGTGATTTGTAGTCGTACACTACATATCACACTCTATTTTTAGTAGTAGTAGTAGCTTATTATATGAATTCATTTTGTAACTTCTTAATACACGGTTTAATAATATCGAAACGTAATTGAATACATTTTGCAATGTAGCTTATTTTTACAGTGTGAAATCAATGTCAATCAATATAGAATGTTTTCTTCAATTTAATTATTATGCTTTGTCAACAGTGTCAGAGGAAGAAAACGTACCGCCCAGGGAGATGCCGCCACACCCCACCGGCGTGAAGTTAACCCGCCCCGGGTACTATACCATACCGAGCTTGGATGAGATGATCGGTAAGAAATATTTATTCAAATACAACATCTGTAAAGTCAACAACATAGTTGTGTCATTTTTGATTAGTGATGTGATGTTTTATTGAAGACACTGACGCCGTATGGTGTATCCACACCGCCCGGCGGCACAGGCCGGCGGCCATGCCGCGTTTTTAATAGTATCTCACATTTAATTGGCATATGCCGCCGGAAATGCAGGCGGGCGGTGTGGATACACCATTACATTCATTTTCGCAATTTTTCCTTTTTTATTGCAATTTAAAATTGCCAATGACACTTTATTAATTGAAACAGTACTAGTACTTAAATATTTATTTAACTAAGTGCTGATTTACAATAGTCAGATACGAAATATTCGTCGAAAAAAATACAATATGGCTAATTTGAAAACTTCACGTAATTGTCAGCAATCATACGTAGCTGCCATTTTCTTAAATCTGTCGCTCTATAATTTATCAGCCTGATATGTTTTATATGACCATTGAAAAATCGGTCCTAAAGAGAAAAAAAAACAAATCTAAGAACATCAGTAATAGTATCGTATTTTATACAGCATACATGCGTCCGGACGGGTCGTGCGTGGTCCCACATCTGACTATCGGGCGACACAACTATGGCAACGTGTTTTACGAGTGCGAGATAGATGTCGCTGGCCTCGACTTGGATAAGCTAGGTGAGTTCAATATCGACAAAAAATAAACAACATTTATTGAAAATAATATTGCTTCCTTTTGGTGCCAGCGCTTTGGTTGTGATACCGAAGTTAAGCAACTTACGGCGCCGGGTTGTGTTTGAATGTGTGATCATTGCGATGATTGACGTATATCCACGAGCATCTCCGTACGATTGCTATGAGTGACGTATGTCACTAGCATATCCGTATGAAGGCACGTTAAGCAGTTGGTCCCGGCTAATATCGGTTGATATTAGTCGTTAAGCCCAGTCAGAGGCCCTATGGGCGGCTTGATAAAATCTGACAGCAAGGTTGGTCGCTCGCCTTGCAAACACCCCTCCGCCAATCCGCTCTGAGCCCGCGTGGTGGAGTATGGCTCATACTACCTCATAGTTGAGGTAAGGTCTTTGCCCAGCAATAGGATTTTTACAGGCTTACTTTCCTTTTTATTAATGATACCTTGCTTATGTCCTGTAACAACGGTGATTATCTATACTAATATTATAAAGCTGAAGAGTTTGTTTGTTTGTTTGTTTGTTTGTTTGTTTGTTTGAACGCGCTAATCTCCGAAACTACTGGTTCGAATTGAATAATTCTTTTTGTGTTGGATAGTCCAGTTATCGAGGAAGGCTATAGGCTATATAACATCACGCTACGACCAATAGGAGTAAAGATATAGTGGTAAATGTGTAAAAAACGGGAGAAAGAAGTCACTTTTCCACGCGGACGAAGTCGCGGGCAAAAGCTAGTCAAATATAAGGCAATTATAAGGCAATATAAGGTCAATGTCACAACAAGTGTTCTGACTGAATACATTCTGTAAAGTCCGTTTTTCTTCACAAGTCGAATGTTGTAAACAATCTTGACATTTCCTTTTAGCGAAAATATTCCTTTTAAAACAAGATAAACACGAAACTTATAACATACATAGCTAATTCATCGTTCAACACTGAGATCTTTTTAAATTAACAAGTAAATTAATTTTATTTGCTGATATTATTTTAAAAGTTACAAAAAGATTGTTTACAATGTTGGAATAGCAAAGATGAATGGAGTTTATAAATATAATTTTCTCGCATCGCCGGTCATTAGTACGGACACTGCCGGCAGTGTCCGTATGATGAGTACGGATGCTTACAGCGCCCTCTTTAAATACACCGTAAATGAACACACAGAGTCTAGAACGAGTAGGTACCGGTGTGCAAACGCGATACCGGCAGCTCAGTGTACGTTTGTTCGCCACCGAGTCAACACGGTCCTAGGAACTGCGCAGTGTTGCTTCGCGATCTAGACCTTAACCTAATAATTGTTATACTTATTTCTGAAGTTTACGCGAATATTACACATTTAATAAAACACAATTTACGGATAATTTCGCGATAATTTATTTGATTTTTCATCCCGACGTTTCGAACACTTTACAGCGTTCGTGGTTTACAGTTGAGTCTCTAGTAAAGTAAAGTGTTCGAAACGACGGGATGAAAAGTCAAATAAATTATCGCGAAATTATCCGTAAATTGTGTTTTATTAAATGTGTAATATGCATGCAGAATGATTATAAGTGGGTGCAGGAGCATAATGTAGTAAAAAATTAGGAAAACTGAATGTATATTATCTGTATAAATGTTGCAAATAGTTACTTTCCGTTCAAAATCAAACTAACAAAATAGTGAAGTTACCTGCAATACTGACAAAATTATTTCCTTTCAGTGCACTTCCTGAACAAAGAAGTGATCATATACCCGGAAGATGCGGACAAGCCGCCCGTTGGGTCCGGCCTCAACCGTCGCGCTATAGTCACGCTGGACAGAGTTTGGCCGCGGGATAAAACGCAGAAACGACCCATCACTGACCCGGATCGGTAAGTTATATGAATTAGTATAATATACTAGCAATTTCTCGCGGTTTTACATGTGTTAATATCGTATCTCACAACATATCACTGTATATCCTATGTGTTTTTGTAATGTATAAGCTTGTATAGCTTGTGTAGCGTTGTACCAAAAGTCATAACGAAGCCTTTTATCTCGCATTCACTACATCAAACCAAATTGTATGTAACAAAATGGGAAACGACTTTTATTATTAAGCATTAAAATAAATCATTTATTTATTAGCTGCAATGTATATGCGCGCGGAGCACTCAGGCGTAGCGACGCGCGCGCACACATGGACGCGTTTAGTTGTGTGCGTGCGCCCGCGCCACACCGCGCGATACATTGCGTAGTGCACGTCTTATGGTCTGTTTACGAAACAAGAAGATTTTTATTTAAAAACTAGACAATATCTAGTAGCTGAAGCCGATCTCGTCCAAGAAACCTTACCAGCGTTTTTTTTATAAGCCTAAAGTATCCCACTGCAGGGCAAAGGGGAGGCCTTACCCTATTTCATTACCAGCGATAATAATCTATATATATATAAAAGAAAGTCGTGTTAGTTACTCCACTTATAACTCAAGAACGGCTGAACCGATTTAGCTGAAAATTGGCAAGGAGGTAGTTTAGAGCCAGGAGAAGGGCATAGGATACTTTTTATCCCGTTAGACGGGGCCGGGGCTGGGGCGGGACGGGGCCGGGGCGAAACAAAGTTCGCTGGGACCGCTAGTTATTATATATATTTGTTAATGTGTAGTGTGAATTGTGAATATAGAGGTTTTGTGAATGTTATGAGAAAAAAAAAGAAGTCTAAACCCTTTCTCTACAATATAATGTCAATGTATAAATAAACTACTATTGCAACTCGCTGTATAATATTTCTTTTCAGGCTACTGCTCATGGAGTATGAAAGCAAATTACGACGCGTTTGTGACAAACACGACACGAAGTTCATTGAGTATCGTCCGCAGACCGGTAGCTGGGTGTTCAGGGTGAGTAGAGTCTATTGAAGTAACTGTACTGTCTGTTACTCTTTGCTTGTCCCAAATTGTAAACAATACGTATTTCAATTCCGACCATATAAGTGGCGTATATCACGAGCATCTGCGTGCTTCGGAAGGCACGTTAAGCAGTTGGTCCCGGCTAATATCGGTTGATATTAGTCGTTAAGCCTAGTCAGAGGCCCTATGGGCGGCTTGATGAAATCTGACAGCAATGTTGGTCGCTTGCCTTGCAAACACCCCTCCGCCAATCCGCACTGAGCCCGCGTGGCGGAGTATGGCTCATTCTGCCTCACATTTGAGGTAGGGCCTTTGCCCACCAGTGGGATGCTTACAGGCTAACTTAACTTATATTTAATCTGGTACAATTCCTTTTTAGGTGGAGCATTTCAGCAAGTACGGTCTGACTGATTCGGACGAGGAAGATGACGGGCCGACGCCCGAAGTACTGAAACGACAGCTCGTTAAAGAATCTGTTCAGAAAGCAACGCCTGTAACAGGTAATATTTTGTGTGTAATTTGTGTTTTTAAAACAGGTGTTTTCGAAGGGACAAGGAGGTCTACTACGAAAAACAAAATCCGTCAATACGATTATCGTTTCTCGGATCCGTTTTTAGTATGGGTCCCTACTACGAAATGCTTCGGATCCTTTTTCCGGATCCGAAGCATTTCGTATGCTCGTATGCTATGCTTTCGCAAAACGATTATCGTATTAACGGATTTCGTTTTTCGTAGTAGGTCTTCAGTATTTAAATACAAGAACCACATCTCCTTTCTCACAAAAAAAAGGTGATAGCTTGAGTGTTATCACAAATTTTCGATTAATGCTGCCTGTCCGCGGAGCGGTGAAATATTACCCAATAGGATTGCACAAATTCTCCGCTCCGATCTCCGGAGCGGATTGGTTAATATTTCTCTTCAATAGTTTTTGGTATCTTCTTAGTTATTAGTATTCTCTCAAAAGATTCGTACATATTAATAGGTCGTTGTCGTAGTGATGGCTGTTTTAATCTGACCTTCCTGTATAGATAGATAACTCTTTATTGCACACAAAATTAGTGAATTTACAAATTTGTTTAAAGGAAATGTACGATTTGGGCGGTCTTATCGCTATAAGCGATCTCTTCTAGACAACCGTTGGTTATCAAGAAACTATATAAATATATATTTTTTCTTTCTATTAACCTCAAACTCTTTGACAGCACCAAAACCAACAACAGTTACCTCACCCGGCCTCGGCGGGCTAGGCGGCCTAGGAGGCCTAAGTGGACTAGGCAGTCTAACCGGCGGTGTGCCAGCGTCCGAAGACACACTGCTAGCTATGCACCAGACTTCGCTTAACTTGCTGAACGGAGCTGGCAAAGGTGAGTAGATTAGATAATTCTAAAATATTCCATAAACAGGTTTATAAAAAAAAAAATATAGTTGATTTTTGTTTTTTTTTGTCACTATACAAACTTAATAATATAAATTGCACTTGTAAATAAATAGCACTATAAAAACAAAAATCAACTGTAAATTGGCTTTTTCGTCTTAACCGATTGTTAAATATTTGACATTTTTATGAAGAATTTGATTTGATTTGGAAAAATATTTCCTTTGGATATCGTGAGAGCCATCTCGCAACATTGATGAGGTCGCGCAGCCTACGCGTTAAAAGAAAGCGCTTGCAAAATTCAACAGGCTTGTTAATGTGACGGTGGCCGAGTGGTATAGGCATACGCTCGGATAGCGTAAGAGACGGGGTTCGATTCCTCGTCTGTCACAGAATCATGGTTGCTTTTATATTTAAAAATATATCCAACTAGCGGCATTCCGCGAGGTTTTTATTTTATTCCCTTCTCGTAGGTTGTGCGGGATGTCGTATGTATAGCCTTCCTCAGTAAATAAGATATCTAACACAACAATAATTTCACAAATTGAACCAATAGTTCCTGAGATTAGCGCGTTTAGACATCACGCTATGACTTATATGAATTATAATAAAATGAGTACGCCCATAGTGTTATAAATATTAAATTAAAGGTGTTTGTATGATATATGATATGTTATTTAACATTGAAGTTTCTTTTCAGCTTTTGAAATGGATACGACAGAAGATAACACGGAATCACAGAGCTTGTACCAGGATAACAGAGGTAAGTCACAGCACTATTCTTAAGACCAGGAGCTCTATTTTTAAATTACTCGCGTGGATATTTTCGTTCGAAGATGAATTAAAAGTCAACAAAAATAACTCGTTGTCGAACGAAAATCACTCGCCATCTCGAAGCGAGTGATTCGAAAATAGAGCTCCAGACCATATGGATACGGGCTGTCTAAAAGTTGTGACATCTCATATAGGGAAGCCAAGCTTAGTTTTAACAGTATTTATATCACTTAAAATGGTTTCTAAACATATTTAATCCCCCTCCCATTACACAACTAAAATCTAGCAAATTCCAAATCCAAACTAAAATCCCATAACATGCTATCTTGAAATTTTGTCACAAAATGTATAGGAAATAGATAAAGTTTAAAATTATTTTCACGGATTTTAATCCAAAAATTTAACTTTTAAAGCTAAAATTAAATAAAAGCAATCGACATTGTCACAGTTCACTGATCTACTTAGTCAGAATGAAGGAGATTTCCTTAACACGTTCCGGGACACTATTCTAGACACAATAGATGTTTTCTTGTTTTCACGCCTGTAGGCGTTCACTGTCCAGGAACGTGTTAATTGATCAATGTGTTGTATTATTTTACAGCGCTAGGAGTAAAAAGTCCTACAAGTGAGTTGGCGCGCCTTGAGCATCGGCAGAGCCATAGACATCAGTTGATGAAGGCCTCTCTATACGCTGACACAGGTAATATTATTATTTTTTATCTAAAACGACGACGACGCGTTTGGTGTAATTGTTGGGCAAATGTTTGTGTGATGAACACGAACATTTGTACCTAAGTCATGGATGTTATATGTATTTAAGTATTTATGGGAGATGCCCCCGTCATAATCGGTGTATTTGTCTGGTACTTCGTTACACAAGAAATAATATTCCTTACCACGAAACCATACAATTGGTGTGTTGTCTGGCGCATATTTATATTTATCTAACGTAAGGTATCATCTAGTTTTTGAAGTAAACTAGCCTATTTGTACCATATGTGCATTATTATACGACTGATCTTGCCCTAATTAAACTGTCATTATTGTCAGAAATGGAAGACGACATGTCTGTATCGACGGGCGACCAACTAGTGCCCATACTAGGCGCGCCCCTCGTAGCCATAAGGCCGCCTTCCGAGCGTCCTGTTGAAGAGACAGAGGCCATGGACGAGACGCCGGTCAGCGTCGTCGAAGGTAAGTCAGTCCCCTGATAAATATTAACAACTAGCGGTCCTAGCGAACTTCGTTTCGCCCCCAACCCCGTCCCGCCCCGGCCCCGTTTTATGAGAATTTTCTTTGCTATAAACCTCACGGAGCCCGAGACCTTTCCAACAAATGCAAAACCGTCGAAATCGGTTCGTGCGTTCTGGAGTTATAGCGTCAGAAAGGAAAACATGGCTTATTTTATATAGTAGACTAGCGGCCCGCCAGCGACTTCGTACGCGCGTAATAGTTTTACTCAGTTCCCATAGATCGTAGCGAAAATATTTATAAGCCTATTCTATAGCCTTCCCCGATAAATTAGCTATCTAACAATGTATCTAACGTATTTTATAACCGGACCAATAATTCCTGTGATTTCTTGCGCTTTCAAACAAACAAAAACATCTAGTTTTTAGATATATACGTAAAAATGCGTATAGATAAATTATGTTACATTTATGTTCACACAACACGTAGCCCGGTCTTTAATCTGGTCAAACTTACAAGGGGATAATATCTTTTTATTTTGAAAATACTTACTATGCCTATCGTCAATCGTATATTTCTTTCGGGTGCTAATAAAAAGACCAGGCTATACTCTGTGCGCTAACACAGCATCATGCCACATACAGGCTGTGGGTGAAGCAAATTCCCTCAAGTCTTCTCCCGCTACCTTAAGAGTTTGAACTTGAGCTTTGTTTATAGTCATAGCGAATTCTCTACTTTCTTAAATTCAAATCGTGAATTCAAAGGGACATTTCTATGTAGGGATCTACCCCATCATCATCATCAACACTCAAAAGCCGTCCACTGGTAAACATAGGTCCCCACGCAAAAGTTTGCAGAAAAGTTCCAGATTTGATACCCTTCGACCACAGAAGCAACGTAGAATGTCCACCGACAATATGAACAAACAATCTGCAATCTACACTGGACACAGACCGCTTAATACCTACCCTGTTTAAACACAAAAAAATATTCATTATTACTGTTCTAAGGAATAAAATCTCTTCTCGAGCATTTTCTTGAGAGCATCAAAACCATACATATATTATTCATCTGTGATCAAAACCCAAATCAAAACATTGTGTCTCAGACATGTCTCAAATGATTGTCAAAAATAAAATATAAATTATTTTGATCATAAGCACTAACTAAAGAGTATTGATATTAAATTCGAAGCAAATCATCCCTAAAATAACTTTCTTCCCCTTTTTACCCCGTTACAAGATAAATTTCAATAAAATTCGATACACATTTTTTGTTAATATTTTTTAAGAATGTTTATGCAAAATTTGAAGTAGATCGGACCAAGGAATCACGTTGTCCCATACAAACTTTGCTCCCCTTTTTCACCCCTTTAGGGGTAAAATTTCGAAAACCCCTTTCTTATTGGATCCCTACGTTATACAAAGAACACAGCCTCCAAGTTTCAAGTCTCTACGACCAGCGGTTTAGGCTGTGCGTTGATCCATCAGTCAGTGAATCATTCAGGACAAAGCATTTTATAATAATAGACTAGCGGCCCGCCCGCGACTTCGTACGCGCGTTTTAGTTTAACTCCGTTCCCATAGATCATAGCGAAAAATTATAAGCCTATACCTATACGCATTAAACTTCTTCTATAGCCTTACCTGATAAATTAGCTATTTATCATTTTCTATACCCTTACCAATAGTTCCTGTGATTAGCGCCTTTCAACAAAAAAACGAAAACATCCAGTTTTAAAATATATACATAGAAATGCGTACAGATAAATGTTATATTCGACGACGCGTTTGGTGTATTGGTTAGCGCTCCTGACTATTACGCTGGCCGTCGAGGGTTCGAATCCCGCAAGGGGCAAATGTTTGTGTGATGAGCACGGACATTTGTACCTAAATCATGGATGTTATATGTATTTAAGTATTTATGGGAGACGCACCCGTCATAATCGTTGTCTGGTACTTCGTAACACAATGAAAATAATTCCTTTCCACGAAAACAGACCATTGGTCTGTGTCTGGCGCATATTTATTTATTTATTATATTTTATGTACACTCAACACGCAGCCCGTCTTTAATGGTCAAACTTACACGGGGATATTATCTTTTTATTTTACAACGAAATAGAAATACTTCCTACGCCCTTTCGTTAATCGTTCTTATATTTCTTTCGGGTACTAATAAGACCAGGCTACTCTCTGCGCTTACACATCATCATGCCACATACAGGCTGTGGGAAAAGCGAATTCTCTGAAGTCTAAGAGTTTGAACTTTAGCTTTGTCTCGCCATCATCATCATCAACACCCAAAAGCCGTCCACTGCTAAACATAGGCCCCCACGAAAAGTTGCAGATTGGACACCCTTCGACCACGGGAGCAGCGTAGAATGTCCACCGACAATATGGACAAACGACCTGCAATCTACACTGGACACTTACCGCTTGATACCTACCCTGTTTGAACACAAAACAATATTATTTACTATTCTAAGGAATAAAATCTCTTCTAGAGAGCAACATCAATAACAAACATCAAAGAGAATATAATCACTACACAAACATGTGTCAAAACATTCTGTCTCAGATATGTCAAATGATTGTCAAAAATGAAATAAAAAATATTTCAACATAAGCACCAAAAAGTATTGATATCAATTTTGTAGCAAATCATCCCCAAAATAGCTTTTTACCCCTTTTTAACCCCGTAACAAGATAAATTTAAATAAAATTTGATACACATTTTTCGTTATTATTTTTAAAGAATGTTTATGCAAAATTTGAAGTAGATCGGACCAAGAAATCACGTTGTCCCATACAAACTTTGCTCCCTTTTTTCACCCCCTTAGGGGTAAAATTTCGAAAAATCCTTTCTTATCGGATCCCTACGTTATACAAAGAACACAGCCTCCAAGTTTCAAGTCTCTACGACCAGCGGTTTAGGCTGTGTGTGCGTTGATCCGTCATTCAGGACAAAGCATTTTATAATAATAGATAATAGTCCCCCTAGCCGATTTCGACTACGGTGGCCGGTCGACTAACCGACTGCGCGGGACATATTATAGTGCACAGGTGTGTGCGCAAACACAGGTGCACTCTCTATTTCTTTTACTCTCATAGCCCGATGGGACAGCAATCTGACACGACCGGAGAGAGATCAGGCGCAGGACCAACGCACCGAGGCACGGGGTCGATACACAAACAACGTCCAAACTCCGGGCTAACTTGAGAATTTCCTAGGTACATATTTTTGGCCCGACTCGAGGGATCGAACCCGGTACCTCTGGCGCAGCCGTCGCTTTAAAATGCGACCCACTTACCGCTGCTCTCATTTGCTAGATCAGTACAACAGTATTTTTTTTTTGTTTTCCAGAGCTCCCAATGAAACCACTACTTGTCCGCCCGCACACGATAGTTCTCAAGTATCACAGAAAAGTGCCGCCCTTCAAGCAAACTATCGCGGGTAAGTCACACATCATTAAAACGTCTTAACCGCCCGTAAAAACAGTATTTTAGCTGTTTTTAAGGTTCCGTAGCCGAATGGCAAATACGGAACCCTTATAGTTTCGTCAAGTCTGTCTGTCTGTCTGTCTGTCCATCCGTATGTCACAGCCACTTTATTCTGAAACTATTAGCATCACACCGCTGAAACTTGGTAGGTAGGTAGGTGTATCCTCTTTACCGCTTTCCGATTCAGGTACAAAAAATTTGAAAAAAATGATATTATAGGGGGCTCCCATACATGAAACTTAAACCAAAAAATTTTTTTTTACTCAAACCTATACGTGTGGGGTTTCTATGGATAGGTCTTTCAAAATGACATTGAGGTTTCTAAAACCATTTTTTCTAAAAGTCTAACGTTTGAGATATAGACGCTTCCAAAGTGGTAAAATGGGCGTCCCCCCCCCCCCCCCCATCTAACTTTTGAACTAAGGAAGTGAAAATTTTGAAAAAAATATGTGATGTAGATCTCAACATAAACATTCAACGAAAATTGTTTTGAGCGAAATCGAACTAGCAGTTTTTGAGATATAGTACATTTTTATCAACCGCAAATATAACTTTGTCTTTCATACAAACACTATGAAAAACAAAGTTATATTTGCGGTCAACAAAATATTGTGGTATTTTGGCTAAGTGGAAGTAAGAATCCCTAATTCAGTAAAAGGTGGCACGGAACCCTCAGTGCGCGAGTCCGACTCGCACTTGGCCGGTTTTTTTTTTAATAACACTACCTTAATTTTGGACATGTTTTTTTACTAACATTTTGTTTGTAAATCAAGCTAGTGGTTTAACCATATGAGGTTCCAAAGTAGGCACTGTTAGAGAAATCTGTAAAACAGCTGTTCGTTTAGTTGTTAAAACTTACGAAAAATCAAATAATTTGTGAATGTTATTTAACACTTCCCTTACTTGAAAGAATTTCCTACAATTACTAGCAATTAGATTTAAGTAGGATGCGGTTTTTCAGAGTTTTAAAGCTTGGAAAACACGCTTGTCGGCCTAAATTGCGTTGAATCCTCTTAATTTAGAATCTCTCTTAATTTAAGAATTATTGTTACTAACCGCTGAAGGTTCTGCCTGAAATAAACTTTTTATTTATTTTCATATCTCAGTCATATAAACTGGTATGTACACACACACAGTGAGATTATATAAATAAACGTCATATCTGATGACCGTTACTTAAATATAGTACATAAGATATAAATCCGTCATTGGCTGTAAGTCCGATATGTCTGTATATTATGTTATCATCTTTAAGAGCTGTGGATTTTGTAATACAAATAAAATAGTATTTTTGAACAGTACAGGCCGAAGCCAAGTAATATCCATTTAAAGTTTAACTCGTCAAGTATGTGTAAACGAGACACAATAAAAATTCCATTGTTATGCGACTCTCGGCATTCGTTTGATACCTGACTGATTAAATTAAAGAAGTTGTTGAATTGAGTGAGTGGAGCTGCGTTTCTTCATCGACCTGTAAAAAAATTCTAACAATCCGGCATGCATTTAATATGTCTTCTTTTTGCAATTGAATGTATGTGTACTTAAGGAGATTAAGGGTCTCAGGAAAGGGTGGGGCTTCACTGAGGACGACACGTGTGAGTGTGGGGCATTACAATCTATGCCACACTTAATGTCGTGCCCTACCTCTCCTGCCATCTGCACACAAGAGGACCTTTACAACGCCAACCAGAAGGCCATTAATGTTGCCACTTTTTGGGCGCAGAAAGTTTAATTGCCATTGACTCGAAAAGAAGAAGAAGTGTCTGAAGTGAATATTATTATTATTATTAATTATAATGTCCTTTTCGCAGGCCGGCTCGGCGCAGCGTACCTAGCGGACATGTCAGTGTCTCGCGCGCGCCACTCCCGCGCAGGGTTCGGGCCGCGCGCCGCCCTCGCCTACGTCACCAGCCTCGACTCCGTCAGTGACCTGCCCAGCAGTGAGTAATAAGAAAAACATTCGCTGAACCCTTTTTAGGGTTCCGTAGCCGAATGGCAAAAACGGAACCCTTACAGTTTCGTCAAGTCTGTCTGTCTGTCTGTCCGTCTGTCCGTATGTCACAGCCATTTTATTCTGAAACTGTTAGCATTACACAGCTGAAACTTAGTCGGTAGGTGTATCTTATTTACCGCTTTCAGATTCAACAAAAAGTTAAAAAAATACATTTAAGGGGGGCGGTTGACGGTTTGTGTTGTTAATTGCCTGCGAGGCGTTGCTTAGCGGAAATTTAAAGCAAAATAATTTTATAAAATTCTACTTAAAGGTAGTGTGTTTTTCGTTGCTACAATCTTCTCATATCTACAATCTTTCGGCCCTCCTGATACTGGTCGCCACATCATATTAAGAATTGCGTACTAAAAATGCTTCAGATCGCCAAAACGATGATCATATTGACGGATTAGGAGACAGATTTAATAAATGCGTTTAAAAATAATAATAAAACAATAAAAATTTCTCAACAGATGCCGAGCTATGCGATCTACACAAATACGTGCGTGGGCGTCTAAGCGAAGACTGGAGCGAAAGTGTTGTGTCGCGCATTACTATCGCCGAAGGGGACTCCACTGGGTACTTACAGGTAAAAATAATATTGTGATAGTAATCATTCCGACTTTTGAAAGAAAGTACAAACTTAATAATATAAATTGCACTTGTAAAAAGCAACCGTGACTCTGTGACAGACGAGGAATCGAACCCCGTGTATTACGCTATCCGGGCGTATGCCTCGGTTGCTTTTTACAAGTGCAATTTATATTATTAAGTTTGTATAGTGACAAAACACTATAAAAACAAAAATCAACTATAAATTGGCTTTCTTCATCTTAATTGATTGTTAAAATATTTGTAAAAATATTTTCCTTCGGATATTGTGAGAGCAATCTCGCAACAGTGATGAGGTCACGCAGTCTACGCGTTAAAAGAAAGCGCTTGCAAAATTCAACAGGCTTGTTAATGTGACGGTGGCCGAGTGGTATAGGCATACGCCCGGATAGCGTAAGACACGGGGTTCGATTCCTCGTCTGTCACAGAGTCACAGCTGATTTTTACAAGTGCAATTTGTATTATTAAGTTTGTTTAGTGTCAAAATACTATAAAAACAAAAATCAACTATGTTAAAAAGTTTATTAATTTATTTTTTCGTTTCTACAATGCTACTGCTTTTATAACATAGTAGGGCTTTTGACGATTATTATAGGTAAACCGCTGCATTGAGACTTCGCCTGCGGGGTGGC
>OY757281.1:2367014-2529514 GCA_963584085.1 Pyrausta aurata
CGATGGAAAGGGGTATGATCGGTGTTCCTCTACGAGATCTCAAATCAGAAATGAGAACGTAGAAGAACTAAGGTAACGGCCACAGCCCTGAGAATCAGTACGCTCAAATGGCAATTAGCAGGGCACATAGCGCGAAGAACTGATGGCCGTTGGGACAGAAAATTTCTAGATTAGAGACTCTTCCACCGACTCTTCGGACGTCCACCGACAAGATGGACAGACGACCTTGTAAAGATCGCAGGATCTCACTGGATGCAGACCGCTCATACAGAGACGTTTCCCACGCCAGCCCAGTTCTGCATGATCACTGCTTAACTGGATCTCACGGCAGTTTTACACAGGTAGGTACGTTGTCCGTTAACTGAGTCCTGTCATCAGTCAGTTTTTTTTCAATGTCTTTTCCATGGAATATTAATTTTATGGTCTTTTCAGACCATGACTAGTCAACTAATTAATGATGGCAGTTAAAAAACTGCCTCGGTGGCGCAGTGGTTAGAGGGTAGCATTTTAAAGCGACGGCTGCGCCAGAGGTCCCGGGGTCGATCCCCGGGTCGGGCCAAAAATATGTTACCTGGGATTTTCTGTTATGAACTTCTCATGGTAGCCCGGAGTTTGGAAGTTGGCGGTGTTTCACCTCCGTGCCTCGGTCGGAAAGCACGTAAAGCCGTTGGTTCTGAGCCTGATCTCTCTCCGGTCGTGTCCGATTGCTGTCCCATCGGTCTATGAGAGTGAAAGGAATAGAGAGTGCACCTGTGTTTGCGCACACACTTGTGCACTATAATATGTCCCGCGAAGTCGGTTAGTCGTTGTGACTGGCCACTATAGTCGAAATCGGCTAGGGGGACTATTACTATTATAATAATGATGGTTTCAAAGCTTAGTCATCATAAGTAATTCACTTATTCACCTAGAGTGGTTGCAGCCACTGCTCCCGCAGCCAGGGTTATTGTCCCCGCCATTGGGGTAGAAGTTCACTTGCCCCACCAGCTCAGACCCCATGTCATTAACGTTCGTGTGTATAACCTCTGTGTAGACCGCGTCGTCGGGACGGAATTCGAAATCGTAACCTCTTTTGGGTGGGGTTAGACCTGGAATGGATGGGGTATTGAATCACCAATCTAAAGGTACCTAATCTTTTTCATGCTTGAATTTGAAAAAAAAGTAAAGAGTCTTTAATAAAGTGTGCGTGTGGGACGGATTAAACAACAACATAAAACGAATAAGGACTTCGATATATTTTTTACCCTACCTTCATTTAAGTAACTGCCTTCAGTAAACTTTCAAAAAAGCTAAGTGTGAACCAAAAGAATTAGGAATCAGTGCATGAGATTTCTTGACATTAATTGGAAAATATTTTGACAATACTGGACCGATTTTTATGAAACATTACTCTGTACCCTACGTTAGAATATACTTTTATTGAACTAAAGAATCTGAGTCACACCTCACCTCGTTTTCGATAAATTCGTGGAGTAAAATTTATACACCGTGACGTCATTTAGTTCGCCATGGCAGTTCGAGCGATTTGAGACCTATTCAAATATTTATTTTAAAACCTATTACTTAAATCATGTAAAACGGTGAATATTTTTAAAAATATGAAGGTATTTCATCAATATATTTACTAAGGTAAGGTAATCTAGTTTTAGAAAAGTCAACTAGCCTATTATATAAGGTGTTTTTCTATAAAAGGGTGAAACTTTAACAGAACTTCAAATTACTTCAGAGAAACCGGGCCAAAGAGTAAAATAATACTTGGACTTGGGCCCTATCATTTTTTTTCTTAAAAACGGGCTAGATTATTTTCAATTTTTCCTAACAAAAAAAATATTTTTGAAAGCATCCTGTGTCTAGTCTGAAACATCCCAACGCGAACGTCATCATCACCTGAGGAAATGAGGGAAAAGAGAGAGAGGTGATGACGTTGGGATGTTTCAGACTAGACAAGGATGCTTTTAAAAATATTATTATTTTTTGTTAGGAAAAAATAAAAATAAAATACTACCCCGTTTTTTTAACAAAAATGATAGGGCCCGGTTTCTCTGAAGTAATTTGAAGTTCTGGTAAAGTTTAAGTAAGTAAGAGACCTTATTATCATCAACGTGTCGCCCGATCATGCCAGCTTGCTGTGCTCCAAGACTGAATCCTATGATGACCACGTCAGCCCCCCTCACCCCCGCAGCGGAACTCAACCAGTTTATGAACTGTTTTTTCTTCGTACACGTAGGTCCTAGCGTAATGTTTTATTATAGCCTTCCCCGATAAAGTACATCCCGGTAATATTATAAGTTACCAAATGTTTTTTTTATTTAAAATTGTTTATGGTGTTTAAGTTACCAATATAATTCTTTCAGTAAATTTAATAATGACAGTA
Organism: Pyrausta aurata; assembly: GCA_963584085.1. Lineage (NCBI taxonomy): Eukaryota > Metazoa > Arthropoda > Insecta > Lepidoptera > Crambidae > Pyrausta > Pyrausta aurata. Next base: position 2,369,389 of record OY757281.1, read on the forward strand.
GATTATACCAGGTTTAATTTGTAATGGGTTTTAATTGACATTTTAAAAATAATTTAAGCAGAGCCACTTTCGTGACGAGTCTGAATATTTGAATGACGGCCGGCTCGCAACTGACGCGCGTATCTCCCCCCGCACCCCGCACCTTCCTCAATCAAAAAAGGAGTGGGGCGCGCCTTGGTGGATGGCACTATCTATAAGGTATTATCTAGTTCTTAAAAAGTCAACTAGATATACAACTTTATCTCACACTATTCTATTAATACTTACCACTGATGTAAGAGACCTCATCATCAACGTATCTCCCGATCATGCCGGCTTGCTGGGCTCCAAGACTGAATCCTATGATGACCACATCAGCCCCCCTCACCCCCGCAGCAGAACTCAACCAGTTTATGAACCTGGCTACACTTTGTGCTGGAATGTTCGTTAAAATTATATGAGTTATTGGCTATAGAAGTACCAGAGGACAGGGCCTCGATTCTCGCGTCAATGGAACTTTTTTCGTGTGATTTCGACTACCGCAGTTATAATAAAAAATAACGCATGGAAGAAATCGAAATGCATATACATAACATCGTTACCCTGGGAAATAAAAACATATTTTTCATTTACGAAGAAAATTCGCACGGTATTGTTTTTCGAATGCGAACTGTGCATGAGAATTAGGACCCTAGGTGCCAGGTCACATTTGTAAAAAGTTCACCTCTTGATATATCAAACACTATTTTTCTCAACGTGTCGTGGCTAACTCGATTTTCAAATCATGCGATTCAAGAGCTCTTTGGTTCTATCGCTCGCTCACGTGTGTGTGCATACGAGCCGTGTTCCAAATTCAAATTACATTTATTCCCTGGGGAGATAATGGATTTTCATACAATATTACGTCCTTATAGATTAAATTAGTAACTTTGAGTTCACCAAACATGACATACATATAATCTAACATTGCTGAGCAAGTGATGTGAAAAAAGTTTTTTTTTCTATTACCTGAAGCCAAGGCGTTGGGGAAACTAGGCAGAGGAGCAGAGCCAACGCTCCAGTCCAGGGCAATCACATTGACGTCCTCAGCTGTTAGGACGGCTGAAAGACAAGGCATCAAATACTTAGGTAATCAATCAATCAGCCTGTTGCAGTTCACTGCTGGACGTAGGGCTCCCCAAGGGCACGCCAAAGTGCACGATCCCCTGCTTTCCTCATCCAGTCACTACCGGCGACCTTCTTTAGGTCATCGGTCCATCTGGCAGGGGGGCGTCCATCACTACGTTTGCCGAGACGTGGTCTCCATTCAACTTAGGTACAACTTAGGTAAGATAAATCTATAATTGTTGTGTTGGATAATTTATTTATCGATAAAAACGAGGGGGCAAGTTCAAAACGTCTACGCTACGCTAGTTCAGTGGCAATTGTAGCCCAAAGGACTGACGTCTGATAGGGCAGCAAAAGTTCTGATTGAGGACACTTAGCGCAGTGAAGCACTACCACCAGCAAGAAAAAAAACATGGTGTAGGCCTATGTTCAGCAGTAGACGTGCAATGGCTGATTATTTTATTTATTTTTAATTAATTTGTATTACAAAATCCACAGCTCTTATAGATGATAACATAATAATATACAGACATATCGGACTTACAGCCAATGACGGATTTACATGATGACGGGATTCATCATCATTATCAGCCAAAGGACGTCCACTGGTGAACATAGGCCTCCCCCATGGCTTTCCACAGCAACCGATCACTAGCGGTCTGCATCTATAGCATCGGTGGACGTCCTACGCTGTGTACCTACTATGACGGAATTGAAATTGAAAAATTAGTATAGTAAAGTAAAATATCATTGAGTAAAGTAAAAAGTTAGCCTGAAGCTCCATCACTACTGGGCTATAGTATGGGCCATACTCCAACACGCGGGCCCAGTGCGGATTGGCGGAGGGGTGTTTGCAAGGCAAGCGACCAACCTTGCTGTCAGATTTTATCAAGCCGCCGACTTTATTGCCGAGAAAATGATGATGATGGTGGTCTCGAGTAGTCTACCCAGCTCTGCATGTTTTAAATGTTTATTATTTTTCTCAGTCGAATAAATGTGTTTTCTTTCTTTCTTTCTTTCATCCAAGTACCTGGTATAAGGACAGTATTGGAATCAGAAGTGGCACTCCCCATCCAGCCGTGGATAAGGAAGACCGTCTTCTTGTCTGCGTCGAAATTGCTGAGGGCCAGTATCGCTGCATTCCCGTTGATAAGTGGTTAACTCACATTTGGGTTCGCTCTGAAGACAACACTTTTTGAATGAGACACTTAGTAAACGCAAGGACTCGCTGGGAGAGATAACACTTGCAGTGTTTATGGGTGACGTCACACAGACGCAGAGATGCGTGTTGTTTATTATTATTCAAATTCAAATTCAAATTCAAAATCTTTATTTCAATTTAGGTCATGAAATGACACTTATGAACGTCAAATATAAAAATTAAAATAAATAAATGTGCGAAACATGTCTCCTTATCTTTTGGGCCCTACCAGCGCTTCGAGACAGAACACAGACAATTAGGCAAGTGCTGAGAAGAAACGCCGGAACAAACTCAGTCACCACTAGCTGCCGTAAAATCAAAATCATCAAAGGTAAGTACATCAGTTGGTGCAGGCTGGACGGACCACACATTCGTGTCGTTTAGATAGTCTTGAACCTTATAATAGCCTTTAGACATAAGCGTGTTTTTAACGTGTTTCTTAAATTTATCAACCGGCAATTCGACAAGATTGTGTGGTATATTATTAAAGAATTTTATACAATTTCCCATGAACGAGTTACTAGTTTTAACTAATCTAAAGTTAGAACGACAAGCTTGTGTTTATTTCTTGTGTTATATGGGTGAATGTCGCTTTTCTTCATGAAATTATCTAAATTTTTACGAACGTACATTATATTGTCAAAAATGTATTGAGAAGCCACAGTTAATATGTTGATTTTCTTAAAGACCTCTCTCAGGGAGTCACGAGGACTAAGTTTATAAATAGCACGAATGGCTCTTTTCTGCAAAATAAATATAGTTTCAATGTCTGTAGCAGAACCCCACAAGAGAAGACCGTAAGACATAATACTGTGGAAGTAACTAAAATATACAAGCCTCGCCGTTTCAACATCAGTCAGATACCTAATTTTTCTAACTGCAAAGGCAGCTGAGCTTAGCCTCCCAGTTAGGGCTTCAATATGAGGTCCCCACTGTAATTTTGAGTCAAGTGTAATGCCCAGAAATACAGTGGAGTCCATTCAGACTAGATTATTACCATTTAGTACAATATTTGGTGTAAGTTGCTTTACATTAGGCAAAGTGAATTTTATACATTTAGTTTTACTAGCATTTAGTAACAAGTTATTAGTGGTGAACCAATTCAATACTTTGGAGAGAGTATTGTTTACTTCGTCAAAATTTTCTTCATGTCTTTTCATTTTAAAAATCAAAGAAGTATCATCAGCAAACAAAACTATCTCACAAAGATTTTTGGAATGAAATGGTAGGTCGTTTACATATATTAGGAAGAGTAAGGGCCCCAATATTGAGCCCTGGGGCACCCCCATTTGAAGGGGGGCACCGGAAGAGTAGGTACCATTTATGTTAACTGATTGTATTCTGTCTCTGGTATGAACTTAACAACCTAGATGAGTTTTCCGAGACACCATAGTGTTCCAACTTAATGAGCAGTGTTTGATGATGTTTGTTTGATGTTTACACAATCAAACGCCTTTGATAAATCACAGAATACACCTACAGCATCATGTTTGTCTTCAAAAGCATCAAGAATGTGTCTGATGAGTGCTACCCCAGCATCAGTTGTATTTCTACCTTTAGAGAACCCAAACTGTTTTTCGTGTAGTAAATTATTAAGTTTAAAATGGGAAAGTAATTGATTAAAAATGAGTTTTTCAAAAATTTTACTTATTGTGGGTAATATTGAAATTGGCCTAAAATTGCTGGGGTCACTTTTGTCTCCTGATTTAAATAAAGGTACAACCTTACTATGTTTCAATAAATTTGGAAACTGATTTTGATCAATACATTCATTAAAGATATAAGATAAGTAAGGAGCTATTAGAGGTATAATGGGTTTTATTGTGTCTATTGATATACCCGATTTATCCTCTGTTTTCTTTTGTTTTAGTTCTTTGAATGTTTTTATTATGTCTAAAGGACCGATGTGTCTGAATTTAAAAGAGGACTCGCACCTATCAACACTCGAAACTAGTAATGATTTCGCCTGAAGTGAGCGAGAACTCAACTGTTTAGTCGTCTCTATAGGAATATTACAGAAATAGTCCTCAAAAGCGTTTGCTACCTCATCATCAGATTTAATAAGTTTGTTATTTATTTTTAGACTAAATTTGTTATCTTGAGATTTAGTTTTACATGTTTCTTTATTTATAATATTCCAAGTTTCTTTGATCTTATTACTAGACTTTTTAATTTTATCGCGTATGTAATTTGACTTAGCTACATAGCAAACTCTTTTGAAAATTTTAGAGTACCTCTTAACGTACTCATGAAACGATGGATCCTTTCTATATGCTTTTTTGTTATACAATTCAAACATTTTTTTTCCTACTTGTATAAATTTCTCGAGTAGCCCAGTCACTGAATTTCGGTTTACAGTTATTAATAACTATTTTCTTTTGGGGGAAAATAATATCAAATTGTTTTTTAATTACCTGAAATAATTGATCATACAATTCACTAGCATTTTGTTTATCAAAAGGTATAAACGGTAGTTGAAATGAAATGAAATGAAATGAAATGAAATGAAAATTTATTTGCATAAAACATGGTTACAGTGGTGGTGGTACAATTTATATTATGTGAGCTCATGTTTTACCATAATGTGGCAAGCAAATTTTAATAAGATATGATAAGATGAGATGATAAGAATTTTGATAAGATGAAGAAGTTTATCACTTATAAGGTTTTTAAATTTGTCCTTACGAGATGCAGTGACCGGCCTGCATTTTATTTCAAGACGGCGTGAAATTAAATGGTTCTGTAGTGTAACTATCTGTCCGCAATGATCTGATTTTACAAAATTAATAATAGATTGTTTGATGATTTTACAGTTACAAAAAATATTATCTAAGCAAGTAGCTGTTGTAGGAGTTACTCTAGTGGGCTCAGCAAATAATGGAGTGAGGTCAAATGATTTAAAAATGCTCAAAAACCTAACGCGATGTTCCTCCGTAATATCTATTATGTCCACATTGAAATCTCCACATACAACTACTTTCTTTGTAGTTTTGCATATTTTATTTAACACATTTTCCATTACAGATTCAAATAATTTAAAGTTTCCACTTGGGGGTCTATATACACAGACAATAATGTAGTCGTCCAGCTCCGCACACGATATCTCAATAGTTCGCTCAATCGTGAGAGACACTATGTTTTTTCGCTCTTTACATTTAAATTTATTATTAATTAATATAAGTGTCCCGCCGTGAATTGCAGTCTCCCTAGTGAACGAACTAATAAGATTATAATTATCTATCGATAGCATCAGTTCATGCTGCTTGAGCCAGTGCTCAGTTATGCAGAGAACATGAATATTCATTTTATTTACAAATAATTCAATTTCTAAATCTTTTCCAGAAAAGCCTTGAATATTTTGATGTACTATATTTAATTGATTTGATTCTACAATTTCTGATAAGCAAGAGTTATCCTCTATTGTCTGATGTACTAATTTAAATGATTGTTGGTTATTGGAAGCGATTCCAATGGTTGAATATTCATGTCAATAATCTGCTCAATAAAAGCATATTTGTTAGCCAAGTTCTTGGCTGAATAATCAAAATAATATGATAGCGACATTGCTATCTGTCGTTTGAAATAATTATTGACATAATAATTATCTCTCGTCAAATACACTTTGTTTTTAAAATAATTATTCATGTCAAGTAGGTGGAATTTATTCACCTCATAGGATATCAATTTGTGCAGTTGCAAATTAAGTTTATATCTTATATTATTTTCTTCATCTGGCAATCCACTACTATAAGGTAATGTAAACAATAGTGTTTTATTCACATTTAATTGTTTTAAACTGTCAAAGTATGTAATTAGGTTTTTCTTGTTCATATTACCTCTGTTTCCTATGAAAATAATTAAATCTGAATTTTCTTGAAACTCAAAAGAAAGCACTTTCTTAACTATTTCTGAATATGATGCCCCTGGCATGCAATGGTTGATCACATTTTGTCCCATGTCGTTTGATAATAAGTGGCCCATGTTTTTCCCAATCTGATCACTGAACAAAACTATATTTTTAACAGACCTGCTCAGCGATCCACTGGGTTGAGCACAAGAAGTGTTAACACTACACTTATTTCTAGTAATCTTATCGGTATAACTACACTACACTTATTTCTAGTAATATTATACAGGGTGTCCCAAAAGCGAAGGATCCTACTACTATTATAAAAGCGAAAGTTTGTAAGTATGGATGTATGGATGTTTGTTACTCTTTCACGTAAAAACTACTGAATGGATTTGAATGAAACTTTACCACAATATAGCTTATACATCAGAATAACATATAGGCTACAATTTTTGAGGTTTCTAATGTGAGGTCGTAAAAAAAACACATTTTTTGCGCTACTAGACGGGACGAACCTGAAGTCCACGCGAACGAAGTCGCGGGCAAAAGCTAGTAATCCTATAACTGCCAATAGGTCACGTTATAGCCTATTATATGCCAAATTTTTTTTCAAGTAAAAGTCTCACCTTTTTCGAGATACCACTTTTCATATTTTTTTGAAAATTTTGTCTTCGCTCATTAAAAGTTGTACTTTTCAAGATCTGTAAAATGTTTTAAGCTCACAAATGATTGAGACATCTAAATCAATGGCCTTTTTGACAATAATATTTGAGGGTACTCCCAAAAAATGCATTGTTTTGCTTTATTTTGTAAAATCTAATTTGAACATCAGACTTTCATAGCCTGTGGTGTAAAAAAATGTATCAAGAGGAAAGTGCCAATTACTTTCAAAACTTGTTTAGTTAATGCCAATTTTAAAATGGTAACTATTACTTTTAAATATAATTTTATGGCAATTCTAGTGCACAAAGGTACTACTCATTCTAATGCACTAATGCACAAAGGTCGTGTTTTCGGACTCGATTATGATACAGTTTTATCGATACGAAATCACGCTGACCATGATAAATGACGAAAAGGATTCGAATTTTGAACAGAAACAAAAGAAAACATTTTTGTCATATACTAAACATGGCCCTTCGTTTGGCGAAGTTGATAAGAATCCGGCAGTTGATAAGAAAACAGCAGTGATTGCCGCGATTCAATGTACATTCAACGCCATCTAGCGGTGAGTAGTGGTACCAAATAGTTGTGCGTCTTTTATTAGTAATTGACCACTCGCTTCCTTTGCGGCAATAAAACGTGGGACTGCGACAGCGCATTCTTATCTCTTTTTTACACTCACAGGCCTTATGGGGAGGCGTAGTGCTGCCCTGCACGCACAGTAATCGCTATGAAAGTGAAAGGAATAGAAAGTGCACCTGTGTTTGCACACACACCCGTTCACTATAATATGTCCCGCGCAGCGGTTAGTCGTTGTGACTGGCCAGCGTAGTCAAAATCGGCTAGGGGGACTATTATTTTATTAGTGTGTAATGTGAAGCAATGTGCCTGCACTTACCTAGTAAATAGATGGTACTGGTTGTCTAGATCCGGATTATACCGGGCCAACTTCTGCAGGCCACTGAGCGTCCTCCAGGAGTCCAGAAGATGATGTCTACCGTCAGGATCCGTGTGGTACTCGTAGCGGAGGCCATGAGAGCCTAGCAGGACTGGATCCGGTGTTGCCAAAGCTTGGGATTCACAAGAATAAATATAATAAATATGCGCCAGACAACACACTAATTGTCTTGGTTTCGAAGTAAGGAATTAACATCCGTGTTACGAATACTGGACAATGATCATAATCATTCGAAGGCGTCTCCCTTAAAAAAAAAGATATTTAAATAAACATTCATGACGAGGTACAAAATGTTCGTGCTCATCACATTTTATTTCACTTAAACATTGGTCCCTTGCGGGATTCGAAACCACGACCGCTGGCATAATAGTCAGGAGCCCCATAATCTTCTTACACCAAACGTGTCGTAAATTAATTAATATTTAAAAAATCATTCATCAATATGTACCTACTCGTAGTACCGGTTGCCGGCAACCATTAAAGCAAACAAACTCATGACTCTGTTGCTGCCACGACTTTTTAACTCAGGGTTAAATGTTAACTGTGGACTTCGCCAGTGGCCTATACTGCAGTAAGTAGGTACCTAAGCTTACCTAATCCAAAAGATAGACAAATTGACACCCAACACAACACACTCATATTGAAAATAATAAAAAAATACGATCATTTACAATGATTCGGATTTTTTATAATGTATTCTTGTTAAGAGTAAGTGATATCTCATATATACTGTTATTTTTTTTTGCTGGATTAAAAAAAGTAAAGTTAAACACCATACGATTATCAATCGTATAAAAATACCTTATAATTTAATTAATAATTTGTAAAAAAAAAAACATAATATTATTGTCTTGTTAGTTTCACATTCAAATGCATTTTCGTCGATTTCTTTTTGGAATCTGAGTAAAATTAATGTTACGGCAAATATCATTAACCCAATAAAATATTGAACTAACAGCGGCTAAACTTTGCTTACTGGATAAAATAATCACCTGATTAGTACAAATAAATTAATAGGTGTGAACAAATAATAAAGCTGGCTGGTTCCTAGCTCAAAGGATAAGCATAGCTATCCAACGCGGTGACGCTCAGCCAGCATGCCTACTTGCCACAAGGAAATGGTTTCTTTGTGAAATAGGTAGGTTTCAATTTTCAGATGTTTTAATTTTTTCTACTATTAGTAAAGTTTGTAAACGCAATATGTAATTATAATATTAGTAAAATTACTAATCACCTAGATAGCTGAAGTACGTCGCCTTAAATATTGAGTTATCAAATTATTAATCCCATTGAGCGTTTTATTGATGTTTTGCAACCACACCGGGCGTTGTGGATTTTCCACAAATAACTAGGCACTTTATCTTATATCTAGCTAGAGGCACATCAAGGCTACATGTAATAAAGAAGCGACTCTACATTATTTATAAACATAATATTTATAAACATAATGAATTTTATGATAGACTAGCTTTTTCCCGCGACTTCGCCCGCGTGGAATAGTGACTTCTTTCTCCCGTTTTTTACACATTTACCGCTATATCTTTGCTCCTATTGGTTGTAGCGTGATGTTATATAGCCTATAGCCTTCCTCGATAACTGGACTATCCAACACAAAAAGAATTATTCAATTCGAACCAGTAGTTTCGGAGATTAGCGCGTTCAAACAAACAAACAAACAAACAAACAAACTCTTCAGCTTTATAATATTAGTATAGATCAATTATTGACATGTAAACATAATTTAATTTAAAAAAGCCTACAACGCAAAATGTTTTCTATGTGTTTGACGTGTGTTGTTTGTGTCTGAACCATCGTAGCTCCTAAGCAAATGGACCGATTTTGATGCGATTTTTTTTTCAATTTTTTTTACATGAAAGAGTTCGTCGATAAAATTTTATGACGAGCAATAATTTGAAATACGAGTATTTTATGTGTTTCAAAGCAAAATGCACGCAACAGTTTGTTCTTATGGTTGTTATAGTTCCGAAAAATGATATTAGTTTTTCTGGTTGTATCTGTATCTGTAGTGTTAGGTGAGAAAATTGTGTGTATAAAATTAACATTTATTTATTTCTTTCTACTATAAGTATAAAAATACTTTTTTTTAAGAGACTGCTTCATGCCCGGATAGCGTAAGCGTAAGACACGGGGTTCCATTCCTTCTGACACAGTTGCTTATAATAACTTGACTTACCTAGTTGTATTTTTTTTATCCCCCGACGCAATAAGAGAGTGGTGTTGTAAGTTAAACGTGTCTGCCTATGTATCTCTATGGTATCGTAGCTCCCAAACGGATTAACCGATTTTCGTTTAGTTTTTTTGTGTTATAGATAATTTCATCCTGAGTATTCTTAGCCATGTTTCATGAAAATCTGTACAGTCGTTATTATTAGCGACGGGTTTTTTAAAATTAAAAATTGTATGTAATTTGGTTTAACAGGTACAAAATTGCCGTCCAATCCTCGGACCATAAATATAGCTCTAGAAACTTCCCTCCTTTTCGACTCGGAAAACGACCGGCAGTATCTACCAGTTCTTAAAAACGTGAAGACAGTCATCGATACGCTTTACAACGCCTTCTCACAGAAACCATCGTTGCAAAGGAGAGCCAAGAAAGATGATAAAGATTTGAATATTCTGCCAAATTTTGTGAAAAACCTCGGCGATGTCATTCTGAAATACGACGACGGTGATTTCAAGAGAATTATTGAGTACTTAAATGAACAGATCGAAAGCTATTACATAAAGAAAATTACTTCTAACGACCCAGTGATTAACAATGCTAAGTTGAGAGAATTGGTTAAAAACAAAATAAACGAATGGATGCTTTCGAGTTCGGAAGAACTCAAACGTGGATTGAGAAATTATTTGGAAAGTTTGGACACGTCTCCGCTTTTGAAATATTTTAGCGAATTTTTCAATGCCACTGATGAAGTTAGCTTGGATTTGTTTTTAAGTTATTTCAAAGGGTACCTCAACGAAAAAACTATGTTCAAACTATCAAGTTTAGTAAAGGATATTTCGAGATTTGTTATCTTTGATAGATATAACAACTTGGACGATAAAACCAAGGTAAAAATACAAAATGATATTGAAAATATGTATGGAAATAAGGTTGTTACAAGCGATGTTGAGAAAAGTCTTGAAATAAATGAACTAAAATATGAATGGGAAGCAAATTTTGCTGACACAAACACCAGTGTGCTTATTAATAAATAAATATTTCTTAATTATTTCTATGTAGTATGTTATTTGTAGAATATTACTCCCAGTAAAATAAATAACGTTAATTCCAATATTTATTTAATGATATGAAATTGTTATACAAGGGGAGAAAGCGACCCATTCACTCGTGGATATCGGTCTTTCGTTACTCTATTTATTCTCGTTAATTTGTTAACTACTTATCATATCATGCCTCTGGCAAAATAGAGAATCGCTCAGGGCAAAGAATATATATACTAACGCTCAGGGGCCGATAGGCCGCCGGCGGTCGCATAAACAAAAGAATAACAAAAGAACATTGATAAACACATCTGTGAGGGTTTAATTAATGTGATTCTTAAAAGGTTTTAACATCTTTGTCTTATTATTATGCTCTTACATTTAATCACTGAATGGATAAATAAAAGTATTCAGTGCATTTCATTGTTTAACGTGAAATACTGTAATAATTCTTAGGTGGTTGGAAAGCCCAATTAAAAAAAACACCAGAAGTAACAAAAAACATTTTTATTTCCAATAAAACTTATTAGGTACACAAACAAGAACTCATTCGTTATTTAATCCCATTTAATAATAAAGTTCTTTTAACGATGTTTCCTAACTTGAAGGATTGTAATGGAATACTCTTACTAATCTGTGGTAATGGAACTATTTCAGTGCCTAAAAATACGTTACTAGCTTAATCAGTCAGGTATCAAACGACTGCCGGGAGTCGCGTAATAATGGAATTTCTATTGTGTCTCGTTCACACATACTTAAAGGATAAGGAAGTGACATCAGAAACAATGTGCTCCATGAATTGACGAAACGGTCAACTCATAGACTAGTACAAATTCATAATTCGAAATTCAAATTTCAAAGAAACCGTCACAATCTTGCTGTCGTTTTGCGACACATTCTTTGCTTGGCATAGCTTCTCTGTAGTAGTAACAACTGACTGGATAACATCATCTTGTGAAAATGAGACCTAATATCCCCAATATACAATATTTCATGAAAATCGTTGGAGCCGTTTATATATTTATTTACATACAAGAATTGCTCAAATAAAGTTTAGGATATGATAATAAAAAGATGAGATTTTGAGATGTTGCGTTGCGATGAGACACACCACTGCACTGTGTACTATATTTCTTCGGTAATAAATGTTCAATAGTTCTGTTTCCTCCCCAACAACTCGGAGATCCTATGTTAATACTTCTTAAATACATCTGACAGTGCCCAGCTTGATTCCAAGTCTTCGCACCACTGTGCACTTACTTCCAAGTCTTCGCACCACTGTGCACTTACTTCCAAGTCTTCGCACCACTGTGCACTTTATTCCAAGTCTTCGCACCACTGTGCACTTTATTCCAAGTCTTCGCACCACTGTGCACTTCATTCCAAGTCTTCGCACTGCTGTGCACTTACTTCCAATTCTTCGCACCACTGTGCACTCACTTCTGTGCCTTCGCTCCGCTGTGCACTAACTTCTTGTGAACGTACAGTGCGCCTGAGTCCGCAAACGTGGCCGCATAGTGAATAGTCTTGCCACAGAAGCTATGTATGTGTGGTTATAGCAAGATGTATGCTATGAAGCTTACTTCTGTATTTGCACCACTGAATGACATGTGCACAGAGCAGTAAAACAGTTGTACAGAGCCTGGTTGACTTATATATATTAGTGCCCAGCCTACTTGTACCGGTGCCAGTATCTTGTTCTATTAACTATTACACTGTGTAAGATAATTATTACGTGTGTACATTACTCCAGCGGACTCTAGACAGTGTTCAGCCTGCTTCTGACAGTTCACAGCTTTCTTTCAAGTCTTCGCACCACTGTGCACTCACTTCTGTGCCTTCGCTTCACTGTGTACTAACTTCTTGCGTGTATAGTGCGCCCAAGTGCGCATGGCCGTACAGTCTTGCCTCTAGAGATGGTGTTCCTCTTTGTGTGTGTGTGGTTGAAGCGAGATATTTACTATCTCTAAATACAGTTGTACAGTTCCATACTACTTCTGTGTCTTCGCACCACTGTGCACTCACTTCTGTGCCTTCCCACCACTGTGCACTAGTTTCTTGTGCATGTAAAGTGCGCCCGAGTGCGCAAACGTGGCCGTACATTCTGGGCAATGTGACGGTGGCCGAGTGGTATAGGCATGCGCCTAAGACACTGGGTTCAATTCCTCGTCTGTCACAGTTGCTTTTTACAAGTGCAATCTATATTGTTAAGTTTGTATAGTGACAAAATACTACTCGTACAAAAAATAAAAATGTATAATTATGGTTAGATTTATTTTGTTACGAAACAACAATTTTATTATCATTATAACAAATATAAATTAACAATTAACAATTAATTAATTAATTAACAATGTCTTAGTTTTAATTTTTTCTTGTTTGTTATTAATAAATATAGAAAATTTAAAATTGATTATTATTACTGGTTACCTAAAGAGCCTATATTTCATATTTAATTATTTTTTTCTCCTATTCAAAAAAAAACTTTATTTCAATTTAGGTCATGAAATTACACTTATGAACGTCAAATATACAGTGAAAAAAATAAAAATAAATGTGCCCTGAAAGGGCCGAAACATGTCTTCTTATCTTATCACTGTGCACTTACTTCCAAGTCTTCGCACCACTGTGCACTTACTTCCAAGTCTTCGCACCACTGTGCACTTTATTCCAAGTCTTCGCACCACTGTGCACTTTATTCCAAGTCTTCGCACCACTGTGCACTTCATTCCAAGTCTTCGCACTGCTGTGCACTTACTTCCAATTCTTCGCACCACTGTGCACTCACTTCTGTGCCTTCGCTCCGCTGTGCACTAACTTCTTGTGAACGTACAGTGCGCCTGAGTCCGCAAACGTGGCCGCATAGTGAATAGTCTTGCCACAGAAGCTATGTATGTGTGGTTATAGCAAGATGTATGCTATGAAGCTTACTTCTGTATTTGCACCACTGAATGACATGTGCACAGAGCAGTAAAACAGTTGTACAGAGCCTGGTTGACTTATATATATTAGTGCCCAGCCTACTTGTACCGGTGCCAGTATCTTGTTCTATTAACTATTACACTGTGTAAGATAATTATTACGTGTGTACATTACTCCAGCGGACTCTAGACAGTGTTCAGCCTGCTTCTGACAGTTCACAGCTTTCTTTCAAGTCTTCGCACCACTGTGCACTCACTTCTGTGCCTTCGCTTCACTGTGTACTAACTTCTTGCGTGTATAGTGCGCCCAAGTGCGCATGGCCGTACAGTCTTGCCTCTAGAGATGGTGTTCCTCTTTGTGTGTGTGTGGTTGAAGCGAGATATTTACTATCTCTAAATACAGTTGTACAGTTCCATACTACTTCTGTGTCTTCGCACCACTGTGCACTCACTTCTGTGCCTTCCCACCACTGTGCACTAGTTTCTTGTGCATGTAAAGTGCGCCCGAGTGCGCAAACGTGGCCGTACATTCTGGGCACTGCAGTGGCCGTTCCCCTGTGTGGGTTCGGATGTGGGAACGCAGGATTGAGAGGGTCTGTTGACAAAAGAACAGGTTTTGAAGTTTGAAAAGTCTCTAGACAAATAATACATTAAATATAGAAAATTAAGGGATTAAATCAATGAATCTTTCGCATTTATTTATTGAAATTTTTGTACCCAAACAATACATGTACAAAAGGTGAACTATTGTTATTCACTACATAACAATTAAACCCGTTACGTAATCGACATGGTTGTTAATTTTGTGTCACATTAATTTCTAATTTTAGATTTCCATGTTGGCCTCATACAAAATGTTGTCGAATGACTCTTAGTATGACAAAATATAAAAGCTAGTATTTGTATAGGTCTCTAGCACCTAACCACTTTTCAAAGAAAATAGCTTGCACACAATACAGAAACCGGCTGCACTTCAAACGACGCGATGAGCAAGCTATTTTGGGTCTTAAGGTGGTAAGGCGGTAGTGACCTCGGTACTCACATGGAACCCGAGTCCGCAATGGTCACAAATCTTGTTCTTCGGCGGACGTCGCTTATTGTGAACGTAATCCACGTGTTTTCTTAGAAAACGAGAATTTACGAACACCTAGAAATAGAAAAAACCGGTTAAGTGCGTGTCGGACCCGCGCACTGAGGGTTCCGTGCCACCCTTAATGAATTCAGGGTCCACTTACTTTCACTTAACGAAATCATCACAATATATTGCGACGGCAAAAATAACTTTGTTTTTCATAGTGTTTGTATGAAAGACAAAGTTATATTTGCGGTTGATAAAAATGTGCAATATCTCAAAAACTACTGGTTCGATCTCCTTCAAACCAATTTTCGTTGCAAGTTTTTGTTGAGATACACATCATATATTTTTTTCAAAATTTTCACTTTCTTAGTTCAAAAGTTAGATGGGGGGGACGCCCATTTTACCACTTTGGAAGCGTCTATATCTCAAACCTTACACTTTTAGAAAAAATGGTTTTAGAAACCTCAACATCATTTTAAAAGACCTATCCATAGACACCCCACACGCATAGGTTTGAGTAAAAAAAAATTTTTAGGTTTTAGTTTCATGTATGGGAGCCCCCCCTTAAATATTATTTTTTCTAACTTTTTGTATCTGAATCAGAAAGCGGTGAACAAAATACACCTACCTACCAAGTTTCAGCTATGTGATGCTTATAGTTTCAGAATAAAGTGGCTGTGACATACGGACGGACAGACAGACAGACAGACAGACAGACAGACAGACAGACAGACAGACAGACTTGACGAAACTATAAGGGTTCCGTTTTTTGCCATTCGGCTACGGAACCCTAAAAAAATAACGCGTTAAAGAAAGCCATTGCAAAATTCATCAGGCTTGCCAATGTGACGGTGGCCGAGTGGTATAGGCATGCGCCTAAGACACTGGGTTCAATTCCTCGTCTGTCACAGTTGCTTTTTACAAGTGCAATCTATATTGTTAAGTTTGTATAGTGACAAAATACTACTCGTACAAAAAATAAAAATGTATAATTATGGTTAGATTTATTTTGTTACGAAACAACAATTTTATTATCATTATAACAAATATAAATTAACAATTAACAATTAATTAATTAATTAACAATGTCTTAGTTTTAATTTTTTCTTGTTTGTTATTAATAAATATAGAAAATTTAAAATTGATTATTATTACTGGTTACCTAAAGAGCCTATATTTCATATTTAATTATTTTTTTCTCCTATTCAAAAAAAAACGTTATTTCAATTTAGGTCATGAAATTACACTTATGAACGTCAAATATACAGTGAAAAAAATAAAAATAAATGTGCCCTGAAAGGGCCGAAACATGTCTTCTTATCTTATCAGGCCATACCCTGTTTAAAGATGTAGGTTAAGTTAAACTAACCTTGGGACATTTGGTGCACTTGTGTTCATTCTTCTTTAGGTGCACAAAGTCGATGTGTTCCTGAAGCGAGATCTTCGCACGGAACTTGGAGCCACACTCGTCACATATAAACCTGTGGGATAGTATAAAATTTTGTTTATATAGACAGTGCCATCCACGAAGGCGCGGGGTGCGGGGGGTGACTCGCGCGTCAATTGCGAGCCGGCCGTCATTTAAAAACTCGAGACTCGTCACGAAAGTGGCTCTACTTTAATTATTTTTAAAATGTCAACGAAAACCACTTGTTGCACTAAAAAACAAACCTGGTATTAATCTACTGTCATTAAATTTTCTTGAAGAATATAATGGTTAATAAACACCATAGACAATTTTAAATAAAAAAATACCATGTGGTATAATACTTTATCGGGGAAGGCTATAAGCTATGAAACATCACGCTAAAACCTACGTGTACGAAAAAATAACAATTCACTCGTATGATGTATGTCCCGGTGGACCGATAGTTCCTTTATAATAAGAAAAATTAATGTTATAAAACGTTCTTACGTATTTCGTTTACGTCAATAGAATAAAAAAATACTGGTGCAATCAAATAAAATGATACCTGCTACCTACATGGTCTATTTTTTTTTAATATTGAAAAGTTTAAAAAATAACAGGAAATTTTATGCTAGTTTCTCCGTTACAAGTGTTTTTAGGGTTCCGTAGCCGAATGGCAAAAAACGGAACCCTTATAGTTTCGTCAAGTCTGTCTGTCTGTCTGTCTGTCTGTCTGTCTGTCTGTCCGTCCGTATGTCACAGCCACTTTAATCTGAAACTATAAGCATCACATAGCTGAAACTTGGTAAGTAGGTGTATTTTGTTCACCGCTCAGATACAAAAAGTAAGAAAAAATAATATTTAAGTCAAAATCGTTGTCTGGTACGTAACACAAGGAAGAAAATTCCTTACCACGAAACCAGACAATGAGCAATTTTCTCCCATCGTTTTACAGCTCTCACTAGATGGCGTTAGGGTCACTTTAGGAACTTTTTTTTCACGTTGGCGGAAAACCATAGACCAAGAAAAAAAAGTGCTTAAGTA
Source organism: Pyrausta aurata (assembly GCA_963584085.1). NCBI lineage: Eukaryota > Metazoa > Arthropoda > Insecta > Lepidoptera > Crambidae > Pyrausta > Pyrausta aurata. Next base: position 2,386,823 of record OY757281.1, read on the forward strand.
AATATTGTAAAATGCATTAACTACTCATCGATTAATTAGGATACTTATTTTTCGGCATTGTTTTACTGTTTATTATTTACGTTGGCGAAAAGCAATTACCCTATGCTATAATTCTTAAATAAAGTTTAAAGTTTGTTCCTAATGTGACGCTAGCGCCATCTATCGATAATTTAAACATCTCATGACAAGAAAACTGCTTATTGGTGTGTTTAAAAAAAACTGACCTCTTAAGCTCATCTTCACTAGCATGTGCAGAATGATTTTTCAAATGGTGAAGCAGGCCCTTCTCTGTCACGAAGTACTTCTTACACGTGGCGCAGTAGTCCGGGGTGGTCAGCTTTATGTGGGTACGCTGGTGCGAGAGCAGACCCGACTTGGAGCGGTACGTCTTACCGCAAGTGTCGCATGCGAAGTTGCGTCCGTGCGTGCCGTGCACGTATCTGTTGAGAATAGTACTATGTAAACGTGCCTATTCTCTTGGAAATATACAGGGTGAAATTGATGTTTACAAAAATGTCAAGACCATGTACGGATTCTCTAAAAATAGCTAAAAATTCAGGTAATTACACATACTAGTAATTTTAATTTAATTCTAAATTTTTAGGTAATTTAAATAATTAACTTTTACAAACCCCGGCAACTTCTTCTGTCTATACTTCCTGTAAAAACATGTCGAATCATGTAAAAAAAGTTAATCTGTCAATGTCAAATTTCATTTTGGTTAATCTGTCAATGTCAAGTATCATTTCTCTTTCCGCTTTCGATCTTTTTATACATTTAATCATTCTAAAAATGATTAAACTTGTACGCTATTTTTTAGTGTCATGTACAAGGTGTTGGCATTTTCCCCATACAAACGAAAACATCTCCTTTGTGTTGAGTTTAATAATCTAACACATCACAAACACACCCACATTTAAACAAGTTCACAAAATAATAATATAAATATGACGAATTTTTACAATACATATCAGAAAAATAAGCAAAAAGAACAAAAAATAAACTATTGATTTTTGTTTTTATAGTGTTTTGTCACTATACAAACTTAATAACATAAATTGCACTTGTAAAAAGCAACTGTGACTCTGTGACAGACGAGGAATCAAACCCCGTGTCTTACGCTATCCGGGCGTAAGCCTATAGCACTCGGCCACCGTCACATTAGAAAGCCTGTTAAATTTTGCAAGTGTTTTTTTTACGCGTAGGCTGCGTGACCTGATCAATTTTGCGAGATTGCTCTTACTCTGCATAAATATATAACAGGCTATAGGTAAACCGCTTCATTAGGACCTCGCCTCCCCCCGCCCCCTTGTACCCCGCAGGCGAAGTCTCAATAAAGCGGTTTACCTATTAGCCATTACACTCACAACATGTGCGTCTTGAGGCTGCCGGCCGTGACGAATGTCTTCTCGCACTGCGAGCAGGTAGACGCCGCCTTGTGTTGCTTGTCGCGGTGGTAGCGGAAGCGGCGGTGCGAGCTGCAAGATTTGTACACATACCCTCAGATCAAGGCTCCTTAATGCCAACCTGTGGGCCCGCAACCACGGCGAACGCTACACGGGCGGGTGATACTCGCTATTAATCTTCCTATAAACTTACTGATGAAACTGATAACTTCCTATTTTCTAAGTCGGTTAAGCATTAACGTGGTGTAGACTCATTCCATCTCAATATTGCAAAGCCTTTTGCAATATAAACGCAATAATCACCATTTCTACGCAACTTTGCTCTCATACTTTTATCAGGCGCTGGGACTTTTAATTATTCGAGCGTATCTTTTCTTAGGAAAGATTAACAGTGTCTTGGCTTACGAATAGTGAAATTAGCAATGGATAAGCAATTTTTGACCCGCAAAAATTATAGTAATTCTACATATTTAGTACTCTACAGATATTGACCAGCCATTCTGACGTCAGAATGGACGGTCAACCGTAAATGTTTTAAATTATGCAATAAGCAATTCTGCCATCATGCTAAGCAAATATAAGCAATTCATAAGACACAGTTGCAAAGTTAAATACGACTGTTGACCGGCGATTCTGACGCTCACAAATATTAAGTCTGACAATTTCTCAAATAAAACTTCAGGTGCCCCATACATTATCGTCAATGTAGCTGACTGATTTTGTATGGGGCACCATAAAATTTTATTTAAGATTTCGAGCATAACCCCATTGTTATATTTGTCTGATTCACCTCCAAAAATTTGGCATCCCCTTGCTGTATACAAGATGTGACCTGTTATAGGAGCAAAGATTTTAAATATAGGCCCTTTAAGTAACCAGTAATAAATTCTAAATGGTTTTAATTTATTATACCTAATGAAAACTAAAATTATTATTAGTCAACTTACTCAGTAGTAAAGTCAACTTATAGTCAACTTACTCAGTAGTAAAGTCAACCTATCGTCAACTTACTCAGTAGTATAGTCAACCTATAGTCAACTTACTCAGTAGTAAAGTCAACCTATAGTCAACTAACTCAGTAGTAAAGTCAACCTATAGTCAACTAACTCAGTAGTAAAGTCAACCTATAGTCAACTTACTCAGTAGTATAGTCAACCTATAGTCAACTTACTCAGTAGTAAAGTCAACCTATCGTCAACTAACTCAGTAGTAAAGTCAACCTATAGTCAACTTACTCAGTAGTATAGTCAACCTATCGTCAACTTACTCAGTAGTATAGTCAACCTATAGTCAACTTACTCAGTAGTAAAGTCAACCTATAGTCAACTAACTCAGTAGTAAAGTCAACCTATAGTCAACTAACTCAGTAGTAAAGTCAACCTATAGTCAACTTACTCAGTAGTATAGTCAACCTATAGTCAACTTACTCAGTAGTAAAGTCAACCTATCGTCAACTAACTCAGTAGTAAAGTCAACCTATAGTCAACTTACTCAGTAGTAAAGTCAACCTATCGTCAACTTACTCAGTAGTATAGTCAACCTATAGTCAACTTACTCAGTAGTAAAGTCAACCTATAGTCAACTTACTCAGTAGTAAAGTCAACCTATCGTCAACTTACTCAGTAGTAAAGTCAACCTATAGTCAACTTACTCAGTAGTAAAGTCAACCTATAGTCAACTTACTCAGTAGTAAAGTCCACCTATCGTCAACTTACTCAGTAGTATAGTCAACTTACTCAGTAGTATAGTCAACTTACTCAGTAGTATAGTCAACTTACTCAGTAGTATAGTCAACTTACTTAGTAGTAAAGTCAATCTATCGTCAACTTACTCAGTAGTATAGTCGCATTCGCTGCACTTGTAACTCGTCTTGAGGAAGCCATGAAACTTTTTGCAATGATCCTCCATAGCGTGGATGTCGGTGGTCCGCTTGCCGCACTCCACGCACTCGTACCTGGAATGAAATGTATGACAAATACTTCACTGTAAACCGCATCGAAATCGGTTCAGCCAAACGGGAGATGATTGCGAACAAACATAAAGGTCGAACAGAGAACGTTCTTTTTTAAGTCGTTTAAAAATATGTTTTTTTTTTCAAAAGTCCAAGAAAAATTCTCCAGGCGATAATATAGGCGATACAGCCTGACTGAATAGTACCTAAAGTCTGCTTCTGTTTGCTTGGCAAATATTGTAAACAATCTTGACATTTCATTTTAACGAAATGATTGATTTTATAATAATATAGACACAAAACTTGCAACCTACATAAATAATTATTCATTTAACACGGAGTCCTCTTTCATGCTTTTTTAATTAATTTTATTCACCGTTTTATTTTAAAGTTAGAGTTTTTACATTAAATACCCAGAAAAGAAAAATGGTCTATATTTTTTATTATTAAGGTTATCTGAAAAAAATGATTTAATATTTTTCCCACTACACATACCATGAGCTTGCTAGGAGCGTGTCAGGCACGAAAAGCAACACGATACGCTCGACCTTGCCCACTGAACGGATTGACAGCGTTCTGACTCACCGTTATATGGAGCTAGAGCGAGAACGTATTTTGCCGGTGCTGACTCGCTCTGTGCATGGCACGTGACGGTGTTGGTCGGTGACGGAACGGTGTAGTGGGCAAGACGTCATAGTTTTCAATACAAAGAATATTTTTTGCCAGCACAGTCATGGTATGCTGCGATGGAATGGGCAAAAAGCTTTAAGCAATAAGACTACCTGGACCCCTATTTTTGAATCACTCGCTTGGATATGGCGTGTGATTTTCGTTCGAAAACACATTAAAAATCAACGGAAATCACTCAAAATCTAGACGTGAGTACTCACAAAATTGAGCAATGATTTTCAAATCCTTTTTGTGTAGATTACAAGTGGTTTTTATTCCAAAATTCGATTTTAAACATTGAATATCACACGCCATCTTGACGCGGATGATTCAAAAATAGGGGCCCTGAATAGTACCTACATTATAAGTCTCAGTTAGTGTTCTCTGTTTGACCACAATTTGTAATACTTCAACATACATCATTATCAGCCAAAGGGCGTCCACTGCTGGACATAGGCCTTCTCCAAAATTCTCCAGAGCGACCAGTTGCAAGTGGTCCGCATCCAGTGTGATCCGGAGATCTTTACAAGGTCGTGTTGGTCTTTTGGCGCAACTGGGTTAGGAAGGCAAAGGGAAGCGCTTCCTACCGACCGGGTGTTATGGCCGGGGACCAAGGTCCGATGTTCACCGTCTTGGTTTATTCATATGTAGTTAGGTCCGATCTAAATCTTTAATATCGCGGATCAGTCTCCATACATACATCGACTAACAGCGCCATCTAGTGGTGTCGAGCCGAGTCAGCGTGTTGCGATGATATGTAGTTACAGCGGTTGATCATAGATGTGGCTACGGTCTTGTTGGTAGTCTAATTGCTATAGTAAATAATTAAATGAACTTATATCAGTTTAAGCAAATAAAATTACCTTCTAAAATGCTTCTTCATATGTTCGCCGTATGATGCTTTTGAAGATAAAACTGATGTACATATTTCACATACAAATCCACCTTTTATCTGTAACCAAATTTATAAAATCAATAGTTTTCATTTCTTGTATATTTCAATAGAAGTCAGATAATAATAAAAAAAGATAAGTATCGAACTAAAATGATTACATAATAAGGGTATGTCTTACTCAATTTAAAAGCTAGTGTAAGAAAGACTTACCAGAGTATGTCTTTTCGTCATATGATCATTATAAACTTGCTCATAATCAAAACCTACAACACAGCGTTCACATTTGTATCGAAATTTTATATAACTATCTTTTTTGGCCTCATTCTCTCTTTCCATCATCATCTCATTTGTATCTAGAATTTTCAGAACAATCTTTGAATGATAATATTTGTCATCAAGTTCGAATGTGCCTGATTGTGACTGTGTAGCCAAATTTTTTTGAGTAGATTTACTTTCAATTGGCTTATAACTATTTTTCTCATCATCTTTTGTAATTTCAGACGAAGGCATAGATGTCTCGGCCTCATTGTCCGAGTTTTCGTATTCAATTTTGACTTCAGTTGTTAAAATGCATGGTGGTTCTGGTGTAGCTGCAGTATCTTCTTCCAATATGAGTATATCTTCGGAACTACAATACTGGATTTCAGTGCAAACTAAGTTTTGCAACTTTTTAGGTAGCGGATAAGGTTGTACCTGAAAATATATAAAAATTTAATAAAGTACATTGATTACAAACATCATTAATTGGAATTGAAATTGTTGGTCACAAACTTTTTAATACTACACTTTAGCTAAATAGAAATTTATTTTAGCACAACATGCATGAAAGAATCTCAAACTTCATAACTTTGTCAGTTTCTTACACATTTTCTATCGGTCAAAAAGAAAAAAAACTTCAAATAGCTTTTCTAGGAGGTAAAATTATAGTTGATAGTTACCTGTTCACTCCATAATATGCCAATGCTCTTTTCAACTTGTTGTTTGAACTGTTCAAATTTCTTCAATTGATGATGACATTCAAAACAAATTACTGAATTTTGATACTGAAACTAAAATTAAGATTGGTACATTTCTAATACTGTTGTTCTTGCTGAGGAGTTATTTACCTACATTTTTTTACATTAATTAGGCGGCCATCTTTGTTCACAAGATGCCAATCTCGTAAAACTGTACTATACTTAGCATAGGGCCTTAGCATAACTTTATTTAGTTGAAATTGCTTATTTAAAGACTTGTTCAATAAACATATTTAATATTTAACCAAATGATTACCTTAAACTTGAAGAAAATCTCAAAATAACTAGAATGTTTACACGACGTCAAACTCACAACTTCCGCGGTTTTAGAAAGACAACACAAGCACACATCTTGTTCTCGTATTATTTTTATAGTATCTTCGTCAGGTTCTAATTCTATAAAGTTATGTTGATTAAATTGAGTCATTTTAAAAGATAGTTGCAATATTTATAAAAATAAACACCACAAGTCCACAACCAACACTCTCAAAATCAACTAACAGTGATGCTCCATTCCACGCTGAATGAAGATTTTAAGATAATAGTACATGTGATTCGCACATGCACGTTGAACGGAACGTAAAAGCGTTTTGTTCAACCTAAGAGTTCAATCATAATCGCTGCAAAGCTGTCGTTTAAAGTTTAAAGTCTGTCAAAACAAACTAGACAAAACGCTTTGACATTTTATTTCTTTGTGATTTGTTTGGTATTTTTACACAAAAATAGCCAAATTCCAAATTGTTTAATTAGTAATTTATGAATGAACTTGCCTTTTTATATCAAACTTGTAATAAATCCACAATGGAGGGAACAGTTTTGTGTTGTGGTTGTCTCTGTGCAAACCGTAGAATGGTAGAAATTGATCATTATCAACAGAAGGAATACTTGCAAATTATCACCGAAATTCCTGTAAGTTCTGAATTTATTATACTTAGAATATTTTGTGGCATACGAACCATAAATTTGCCTGTAACTTATACAGCTTTTAAGAAAAAACTTATCATACTTTTTGCTCATGTAATCAGGGAATCAATAATTTTAGCAAAAAAAAGAATAATCTTTGTTTGACTTGATTTTATTCAAGAGAAAAATATTTTTGACTACAATACACACCTACCCAGTAAATTAATTGGGTGGTATATAGAGTAATGTATTATTTGAAAGGTACAGCAAGTAAATTAATTGGCCAAGTATAGTTTAGTTGTAACATGACCAATGATTATTTTGTTTCAGATGTCTTCGCTGAAAGATGAAATGAGTCTGTGTTGGGAATGTACCGCCACTCTGAAACGCTTCACAAAGTTCAAGGACCAAGTCAAAAAGTGTAATACACTGCTGAATAATTATACTGGACAGGTATGTTACTTTCAACCACCTTGTGTATAATTTTAGTTTTTCTTTGTAATCAGTCAGGTATCAAACGACTGCCGGGAGTCACATAATAATGGAATTTCTATTGTGTCACGTTCACACATTCTTGACGAGTTAATTAATTTGTCTGAATAAGTTGCCATTAGTGTTATCTGTACACTACTTTATACAAATTCACAATATATGTATATTGAACTTGCGAAATTATTGACTGTTAGAGAATACCTTTAGCCACCCATACTGTCCCCATATAGGGTTTTCTGTCAAGCATGGAGTTTTACTATCTCCATATGAGGATCAGTTTGATGTTAACTACAGAACATGATTGCGCTATATTACTTGCTATCTATACTCTGCGTGTCTATGGGCTAAGTTATGTCCTGTGTTCGTACTTTCTTTTGGTTTTTTCCTTAATAAAATAATTAAATAACAAGCGAATGATGATGATAGTATTCATTTATTTTATTCTTTTCAGAATATAAACCCAGAATGTTTAAAAAGAGAACCAAGACTTGCAATACACAACGCATTTAGTTTATCGTTAAATCCAGATTACATGACACAAGAAGTTCCTGTCACTTTTGATGTTATTAAATGTGAAGTGAAAAGCCCAATCAAAGAAGAGGAGATTGCATCAAATTATTCTGATTTTAACGATGAAGCACCCACTGAAGTTCCTGTTAAGAAAAAGAAGAAAAAAGTTAAGAAAGAACGTAAAAAAATTAAAAAGGAGCATGCAAAAGTAGACTTAATTAGAGAAATAGTTTTAAATGCAGAAGAATTATCAGAAGAGAGAAAAATGCTTGCGAATAGAGAGGAATATGTTAATGGAATGTTTCGCTGTGAGAACTGTATTATTTCCTTTCCGAATGCTGATGACTTGACTGACCATCTCAATATAAAACATGATCCAGTAAGTATATCCACAAACCTTATATATAAAGTAGAAAACGCAAGTCCCTATGAATGTGTGAAAATCATGCGTGCTAATTTTTTACTGCAATCATGAGAGTGATGACATAAAATATCAGTCCGTCCTAACTAGATGAATTAAATAGTTTTTTTTTAACTTAATAATTAACAAGGCTTTAAAAAAGAAGGAAATTATCCGTTGAAGCAGTGACTTTGATGCGTGAGCTAAATAAAACATCCTTACGTCGCGAAATCGTGACACGCGAAGTACATACACTTATATCCTCTACTTAGATAGTTACTCTGTGTTGTAACCTTGTTATTTTATTCTTTAGCAATATTTGATTGCTTAAAGATGAAATAAGAAGCCGAAAATTGCGCAGGGGCGGGACTTGAACCACCATCATTCTGGCTTACCGGGCCAACTGCTCTTCCAATTGAGCTACCGTGCTCTCGGTCCGACCGCGCGAAATTCTTGGTCTCATAGGGATACGTCATTGCGTAACGTTAGCGTCATCTACCCGTCAGTTTATGCAACAGCGGGCCAAGTAGTTATTCTTTAAAGAACAAATTATTTAATTATTCCCAAATTATTTTATTACTCCCGCTGAAAATCAGCGTCGTGATAAACATTACACATGGTTATCACGACTAGTGCTGAGCGGGAGCCTTTTTGATACACAATCATGTTTTTTATATTATAATTTTTATTATGTATGTAAAGTTAAATACAACATTTAATTTCCACAGACCAAATCCAACTTCAAATGCAGTATATGTGAATGTACTTTCACCACAGAAGTTTCATACAACTACCACACAAACAAACACAGAAGACGGTACGAGTGTGCGGTGTGCGGTGAACGGTTGAGAAGCAAGGGAGCGGCCAGTAAGCACTATGAGTTTGTGCACTGTGTTAGGTGGGGTATTTATTTATTTGTAAATTGTATTTTTTTTTAATACAGGGTGGCATTGCAAGGGGGTGCCAAATTTTTTGAGATGAATGAGACCTTAAAATAAGATATTGTATCAAAGCTGTGTACAATAGTTGTTATAATTTAAAATAATGTGTCAACAGTAACCTTACTAGGTGAATGAGTCATTTACTACAACGAGTTAGTGTTATACATTGATTAGGGATTATAACTTTGAATTAGATCATTAATAGAATCAGGCGTTACTTTGCGGAAATCCATTATTTAGTAGAATTTTATAAAATTATTTTATTTTAAATTTCCGCTAAGCGACGCCGGCGCAGGCAATTATGTTATTATGTGTTTTAAATAGTGTTATGTGTGCATATGTGTGTATACGCCTGAAAAGGTAGAACTAAGAGATATGTATCTACTTCTAAGAACTTTGTAACCTTTGTTCATATACACAATAAAGACTTACTTACTTACTTATTAACACAACCCGTCACCGCGTTGAGTATTAGTTCAGGCAAATGCAGGATGCACCACCCGCCCGCCCGCAATACGCATGCGGCACAGATAATGCAATTATAATTACCCAACACCAACGTGCAAAACGTGGTGGCGAAATGCGTCGATGTTTTTTTATTTTATAATATTCTACTTAACTCGTCAAGTATGTGTAAACGAGACACAATAAAAATTCCATTGTTATGCGACTCTCGGCATTCGTTTGATACCTGACTGATTAACTTTGAATTACTATATCTCTGAGTTAAAGCATTTTAGATCACTATGTATGACACTACAATCATTGATAAAGATGTTTGCTCCTAATTAAGGCCACACACTATGTATGTGTTTCTTTCTAGTTAATAAGTTAAGATAAAATATACTGTTGCAGTGCCAAAATTGACTATATTGAAGATGCTGCAAAAGTAAACGGGCATACAAATGAAACTCAAAACCCAGAAGAAAGGTATGTGACATCTACCAAGTACATAAATTGCACCTGTCAAAAGCAACTGGTTCAGACACGGAATCGAACCCTGTGAAAATATTTCCTTAGGATATTGTAAGAGCAATCTCGCAACAGTGATGAGGTCACGCAGCCTACGGGTTTAAAGAAAGCACTTGCAAAATTGAACAGGCTTGTTAGTGTGACGGTGGCCGAGTGGTAGAGGAATACGCCCGGATAGCGTAAGACACGGGGTTCGATTCCTCGTCTGTCACAGAGTCACGGTTGCTTTTTACAAGTGCAATTTATATTATTAACTTCGTATAGTGACAAAACACTATAAAAACTAAAATCAACTATGCAATATTTTTGTTGTTGTGTAGATTAAATTTTCATAACACCCTGTATCATCATCATCATCATTATCAGCCGAAGGACGTCCACTGCTGAACATAGGCCTCCCCCATGGCTTTCCACAACGACCGGTTGTGAGCGGTCTGCATCCAGCGCGATCCCGCGATCTTTACAAGGTCGTCTGTCCATCTTGACGGTGGACGTCCTACGCTGCGCCTTTGGTCGAAGGGTCTCCAATCTAGGACTTTTATGCCCCAACGTCCATCAGTTCTTCGCGCTATGTGCCCTGCCCACTGCCACTAGAGCTTACTGATTCGCAGGGCTATGTATGTATGTAACACCCTGTATATTTACTAAAATTTCAGTTCGAGCCGAGAGGTGTACCCCTGTGATCTCTGCAGCAAGACATTCAGGTGGAAGACCTCGCTTCGGAAGCACGTCGAGACGCACAGAATAGAGAATGGACAGAAGAGGAAGCCTTATTGTGAGCCCTGCAGGTTTGTGATAGTCCATAGTTTAGTCAATATTTCTTAATAATTATTCTTATTTCATTTAATTTTTAATTTATTTACTGAGTACACAAAACAGAATTAAATAATAATAATATAAATAAATAAATATGCGCCAGACAACACACCAATTGTCTGGTTTCGTGGTAAGGAATTTTCTTCCTTGTGTTACGAAAAACAAGACAACGATTATGACGGGGGCGTCTCCCATAAATACTTAAATACATATAAAATCCATGACTTAGGTATAAAATAAATGTTCATGTTCATCACACAAACATTTGCCCCTTGCGGGATTCCAACCCGCGACGGCCGGCGTAATAGACATGAGCGCTAACCAACACACTAAACGCGTCGTCGACAGACAGTTACATAATATAGTATCTTAGGTATCCTGGCATTAATACACTGTAACTCCAAAACATGTGCACATAAAGTATCTTACAATAATTTATAGTAAAACGTTAAACAGAGGTTGCCAAATTATAACAAACATTTTATCGACGTTCACAAAATATTACAAGAATTAGTCGAGAAAAGCAATGAAGAAATCATTTGTTCCAAGCCAAAATCGAATACGCTTCATTCACACCAAAACCTCTAAATCTGAACCTTGTAATAAAGGCAATTGATCACTGGCCATAGAAGATTTGGTTCATATTGAAGGACAGCATCGAATTTACTTATTTTCAGTTAGTATGTACCCCTATAATACCAAAAAGAGAAGTATAATTCATGCTTAACTTTCCCAAAAAAGTTGTAGCTAGATGAAAATCCTGAATTTCGCTAAGAACTATTACAATTGAAAAAAAACAGAACATTTCTGAGGTTATTGATATTTTAGAGTATACGAAAATAATAGTAATTATTTAGGGATTTGTTTCATTGCTGTCCGTGGCTTGGGTCAAGTATGGTCATTTCCTTTTCAATCGTTGATTCACGATCAATTTTTAAAATATTTCTTTTTTTTACATAATTTAAAATTTTCAGATTATCATTCACAACCACAGCAAACCTGCAGAAACACGTCAAGACAAGCTCGAAACATCAGATCCAACTGAAACTCTGGTATGTTTCGCATTTTATTAAAATAATCATCACAAAGTTATATTGCTCTTGAAAAAAATGTACTTATTGAAATAGAACATAAAATCATGTGCCTTCTATATATTATATTGGTATATATTATGGGTTAATATTCGCAATATCATAATTGTTGGCGCCTGGCTGCGATCCGACCTTTTTTACCTTTTTGCTATAATCATGATGTCATTATTTGCTATTTTTAACTGCCTCGGTGGCGCAGCGGTGAGAGGGTCGCATTTTAAAGCGACGGCTGCGCCAGAGGTCCCAGGTTCAATTCTCGGGTCGTGCCAAAAATATGTACCGGAGTTTTTCTGTTCAGAAATTCTCCGGGTAGCCCGGAGTTTGGAAGTTGGCGGTGTTTCACCCCCGTGCCTCGGAAAGCACGTTAAGCCGTTGGTCCTGCGCCTGACCTCTCTCCGGTCGTGTCAGGTTGTTGTCCCATCGGGCTATGAGAGTGAAAGGAATAGAGAGTGCACCTGTGTTTGCGCACACACTTGTGCACTATAATATGTCCCGCGCAGTCGGTTAGTCGTTGTGACTGGCCACCGTAGTCGAAATCGGTTTGGGGGACTATTACTATTATTTACTATGAAAAAGGCAGTTGTCACGATGTTAGGTTCGCAGTAATGTCTTGCCGGGTTTGATTGTATTAATTTAAATATAATATTGTTATACCAAAACATATACGTTGTTTCCATCATATATTCCATTCGTACAGACCACTATTTTCACTCGCTATCAATAATCTAGCTTACCCTACACATTTAAAACTTCAACAACAATATAACAATATTATTTCTGAAATAATATTGTTATATTCAATAACAATATTATTTCTGGTTCCATTGCACTGAATTACTTCATCTCTTTGATTAAGTAAAATAGCGGAAGATAGGTGACGCGCCACTCGAAAGTGGACCGCTAAAATCAGGCCCCCGTCGCCTAATTGCCTTCAGTTGCAATCGGGATTGCGTGCGCGGGTGACATTTATAAGACGTGTGACGTAAGGAATGTGTAGTGCCATTTTTTAGCTGACAATTAGTATGACATGCCGTATCTTCCGCTATTTTACTTTAATCAAAGCTTTATCTTGAAAATTTTTCAATAGTCAGTTCGATCGAGATTTTCTTATGAGGATTCGATGCACATTTGTTTATTCAATGAAATAACAGTTAAAAGTTTTTACGAATTATCTTTTTTTTGCAGGAAACTAAAAGACTCCCTCCCCGAAGACTCCACGTCAGCAGAGAAGCAGAGAGCGCACATAGAACAGATAAAATGTAACGTGAACAGCGCGCGGCAGACGCATGCTTGCGCGCAGTGCGGGAAGCGGTTCCAGTGGCGAGGGAATCTAGCGAGGCACATGCTGAGCCACAAAGCCAGGTATGTTCATAAATACATTTATAAATACACACACTAAAAAAAACCGGTTAAGTGCGTGTCGGACCCGCGCACTGAGGGTTCCGTGCCACCCTTAACTGAATTCAGGGTCCACTTACTTTCACTTAACGAAAACATCACAATATATTGCGACAGCAAAAATAACTTTGTTTTTCATAGTGTTTGTATGAAAGACAAAGTTATATTTGCGGTTGATAAAAATGTACTATATCTCAAAAACTGTTAGTTCGATTTCGCTCAAACCAATTTTCGTTGAAAGTTTATGATGAGATCTACATTACATACATTTTTCAAAATTTTCACTTCCTTAGTTCAAAAGTTAGATGGGGGGGACGCCCATTTAACCACTTTGGAAGCGTCTATATCTCAAACGTTAGACTTTTAGAAAAAATGGTTTTAGAAACCTCAATATCATTTTACAAAATTAAGGATAATTTCTTTTGTATTTGGGACTTACCGCCTTTAGTTTTTTTTTAAGAGCTGTCAAACTAAACCGATTTTAGATGACAGTAACTAACTTTGGTAAGTAACATTTGTACCTAACTTAAAATGAGATAACCTTTCGTTCAGGTGATTTATACCAACCTTCATAAGTTTAACATATTACTTTACTGTATGATAAACAGTCGACACAAAATATCGGACATGCAGCCCTAGTGTAAAACGAAAAATTATTTCTTGAGACATATATTCGTAGATATGCATTACCTGTGTTGTTCTGTCTTTACTTTTTACTTAAATAAACGTTAATAGAATAGAATAATCAAACTGCGTACTTTAAACTGGAAGCGCATTGGTAAATATAAATCGTATAATAAGTCGATTTGAACTAATCTACATATTAAATGAATATTTGTTGAGGTTATTTCGCTGATATGAACAACAATCAATCACCGATCAAGTCACCATGTTTCAGGATAACTATTTCTAAAAAATATACATAATATAGTCACTTGACTTTGTAAAAAAATCACATGAAAGAAATTTTCAGCGAGCCTCCATAGGCCTCTAAACTGACTGACAGCCGCCAAAAACGGTTCTGCTACATCGCATCTCGCATCTCTTTTTATCACACAGTTTGCTGCTAGTGACATCGCGCTCTTGTCGTTCTATTCCAAAGGGATAGTAATTTTATGAACTATACCAAATGAATTTTAATTGTTTCAGAGCGAACGGTGAACTAGTATGCGCTCCCTGCAACCGCACATTTTCTTCAATCGCAACGTATAAGCAACACATGAAGATCAGCAAAAAACACGTATCTGAAAACGATTTTAAGTAAGCACAACATTTTTTATTTTTATTTGCGGTCTATTTCACAACGTCCCAGTAAGTTCCGGTTAGTGCTATCTGCCGGAAACATTTTACAAGCTAAAATAAAAAAACCGCATTGAAAAAACTTAAAGTAACTGTGGCGATGTACATGACAACTCAACTCGGCTCCGTAACGGGTAGATGGCGCTGACAGCCCAACTCTATACAACACCCGAATCTCCATACAATCCTGAACCGCGATATGTTAGTTTTCTGTCTGACTAACTATATTATAGAACACCCAGACGGTATACCATAGGAATATAGTCCCCGACCAATAACACCTCGGTCGGTAGGAAGCGCTTCCCTTTACCTTCCTGATTCACATTGCGCCATAAAACAAATTCTTTTGGAGTCTGTGCATAATGTCAAGCTCACGTATATAGTCCCCCTAGCCGATTTCGACTACAGTGGCCAGTCACAACGACTAACCGACTGCGCGGGACATATTATAGTGCACAAGTGTGTGCGCAAACCCAGGTGCACTCTCTATTCCTTTCACTCTCATAGCCCGATGGGACAGCAATCTGACACGACCGGAGAGATGAGAAATTCTCAGGGAAGCCCGGAGTTTGGAAGTCGGCAGTGTTTCACCCCCGTGCCTCGGTGCGTTGGTCCTGCGCCTGATCTCTCTCCGGTCGTGTCAGATTGCTGTCCCATCGGGCTATGAGAGTGAAAGGAATAGAGAGTGCACCTGTGTTTGCGCACACACTTGTGCACTATAATATGTCCCGCGCAGTCGGTTAGTCGTTGTGACTGGCCACCGTAGTCGAAATCGGCTAGGAGGACTACTACAAATTTTTAAAATTATTTTTTTTGGTCGTCGTCGAGTAGTAATTTTTAATTTTATTTTTTTTGGAAGTCGGTAAATACGAATGTATATTATAATCAAACAGGTACATGTGCAGTGACTGCGGCAAGAAATTCGCGAACAAAACGCGCTTGAAAGACCACATCGACTGGGAACATCTCAAGAACTTTGTGCATACCTGCGACGTGTGTCAAAAGGTAAGATGCGAACATGATACATCATCGGTTTTACAATATTTTTAACACTCACAGTGTAATATTTTATTCTTAAAAGATAAAATATGAAACCAAAAATTGCGCACGGGCGGGATTCGAACCAGCATCTTTCTGGCTAACCGGGCCAACTGCTCTTCCAAGTTGAATTTATTCTGTAAAGAATAACTACTTGGCCCGCTGTTGCATAAACAGACGGGTAGATGGCGCTAACGTCACGCAATGACGTATCAATGAGACCAAGAATTTCGCGCGGTCGGACCGACAGCACGGTAGCTCAATTGGAAGAGCAGTTGGCCCGGTGTTTGGGCTTCGTATAAGGTGAGGTGTTGAAGAAAGTCAGACGTTTAACGTTGATATATATTTTACTCGAATAAAATTACATAAAAAATAGGAAATTAGAAGATGATGCGTTCGTCGTGATAGTAGTCGATTTCTTGCCCGTAATGAAGTGAAGTTAGCGCGTGTCGCCCGCGCCGCCCCTCCGCGCATCGCTCGCACGCACTTCAGACTGCTAGGTTGGCAGCCATTCTCGCTAGATGGCGCTAACATCCCGCCGGCCTTGGAAACTCCAAGTTTCCTATGTATAATGTAATCGATTCTTTCTTCTATGTCGATTTCGCCACTGAGCCCGAAGAAAATTCGTCATCTGCTGCGTGTGTGGATGGCAACAGTGGGCAGATCTTCGAAAAAGCTCGTCTCACAATTCCAGTCGCCGTGCGAATATCAGCAACTCTAGATATGCCGTCTTTTCCAGGATAGGTTCGTATGATTCTCCCCAGGGACCATTTTAGCGGTGGCTGATGATCATCTTTGAGCAGGACGAGACTGTCGAGTGTTAAATTGTCCTGGTTCGTTTTCCACTTCGTTCTGCGCTGAAGTTCCACCACATATTCCGCCGACCAGCGTTTCCAAAAGTGTTGACGTTATTGTTCAACTCGATCATAGCGTATAAGTCGACTGCTTGGCACCTCTGTGAAGTCTGCGCAGACTGGAGCGGTCAGAGGTCGGCCGATGAGGAAATGGGCTGGAGTTAAAGGTAGGAGGTCAGACGGGTCTGTGGACATTGAATACATCGGGCGGGAATTTAGGACGGCCTCAATTTGTGCTAAAGCCGTGTTAAATTCCTCATATGTTAAGTTAGCGTTACCAACTATGCGTTTAAGGTGATATTTACAGGATTTCACTCCCGCCTCCCAAAGACCCCCAAAATGAGCCGCGTATGGAGGAATAAATTGAAATTTAATGCCATCATTGGCAGCATAATCAATTATTCCATTAAGATCTTGTTGTAATGATAACGGAAATTCTTTTTCCGCACCGATAAAATTTTTGCCGTTATCTGAAAATATTTCAGCAGGTTTCCCACGTCTAGAAATAAATCTCTTTAAGGCTAAGATGTAGTCATTTGTACTAAGACCAGTCACCAACTCCAAATGAATACACCTGGTCGTAAAACAAATAAATAAACAAATGTATGACTTTATCAGCTTAGCTCCCCGACCCTTGCGGTTCAATATGAAAACTGGCCCCGCGTAATCTACGCCAGTGCGCATGAAAGGAAAGCTTGCCTCCAAGCGCTCTGTAGGTAAGTTACCCATGATCGGCGTTAAAGTTTTACCTTTCATACGAGTGCACGTCACGCATTCATGCACGGTTTTTCTGGCGAGATTCCTACCAGACAATGGCCACCAACTCTCACGAATAGTGCACAACAGGTGTTGTGGTCCGGCATGTAACAAGGCTCGGTGCTGATGGCAAAACAAAAGTCGTGTAAAATGATGTTTAGCACATAATAAAATAGGATGTTTTTTATCGTAATTGAAGCTGGACGAATCACTTAACCTGCCCCCAACGCGAACCAATCTGTTATCGTCTAGAAAAACATTTAAAGCTAAAATCTTATTTGCGTCCTTACATTTCGTTAACGGTATTTTATTAAGCAGGTTTTTGTATATTGAAGGAAATGATTGTGCCTGCACACAGCGCGTCAAAACAATCTGGGAGTCGTGTAACTCAGCGACAGATAAAGAACCGGTTCGCTGCGTCTGCCTATTGCGAATATTATGAATGAATCTTAGTACGTACGCTCCGACTCGCATTAGTTTGTTAAAAGATGAAAACCTATCGAAATCGAATAACGATTCTGAAGTCGTACAAATTGCACTTACTGTTTTAACTTTCAATTCCGGTAATTCTTTGTACACTGGTACTGTCTGATTGTTATTAGACCAATTTGAACATTGTAAAAAGGTTGGACCGTGCCACCAGAGAGTATTGTTTTTAAGTGCATCAATATAAAGACCCCTTGAAACTAGATCAGCGGGATTGTTTTCTCCGTCTACATGTAACCACAATGAGTCACCCGTCAACTCATTTACCTCAGAGACTCGATTTTGTACAAACGTCTTTAACAAATGAGGAGGCATACGTAACCAGCCAATTACGATTGTTGAGTCGGTCCAGAAGTAAACAGAATCAAATTTAATAGTGAGTGAATCAACAATCCTTTTTGACAACCGCGCACCGATTAGGGCTCCACAAAGTTCTAATTTCGGAATGCTAATCGTTTTCAAAGGTGCCACTTTACTCTTTGCACATAGTAAGTTAGTTGAGACGTCCAAATTATCGTTTACTGTACGTATATATGCGCAGGCGCCGTATGCGTCTTGCGAGGCGTCGGAAAATATATGAAGTTCTGTTCGGTTTGCGTGTATGTTCCTAACAAATCGTGGAATTTTAATATGGTGTAAATATTTTTGGATTGAATCTACGAATTTATGGAAATTTTCAGTGACGTAACTAGGGACAATGTCAACCCAATCGATTTTACATAACCACAACCTTTGCAATGAAATTTTAGCTATTATGACAACTGGAGCAAGGAGACCCAAAGGGTCATAGATTTGAGATATTACAGACAACATTTTTCGTTTAGTTAGTTGTGAAACTCGAGTCATGTCTAATTCGGATGTAAAATGAAGGTAATCCTCTTTATTATGCCAGCCTAGCCCTAGCGTCTTGGTTTGTGTATGCTCACCCATGGCTAACTCCTTCGAAGAAGTTGCTGCCGAGACGTCACCACTGAATGTCCACTTGCGTAGCGGATAACAATATTGTCTCAAAATATGTGATATTTTCTCGCAGATATCTATTAAAATAAGTGGATCATCAAAACCGGTTATTAAATCGTCTACATAAAAATCTTCTTTAATGACGCGAGACAGAGCTTCATCATCACATTCTAACGCGATTTGTTGTAAACACCGCATACTTAGGTACGGTGCCGAGGCAGTGCCATAAGTAACAGTATTTAACTGATAAACGTCTATAGGATCTGAGGGGTTTTCCCTCCATAGTATGAGCTGCAAATTGCGCTGATCCTGGTGAACAAGTATCTGTCGAAACATTTTCTCGACATCAGCGCATGCCACCGCTAAATGTTGTCTAAAACGTAACAAAACACCGAATATATCGTTCTGTAAGCTAGGCCCGATATGCTGAATATCGTTGAGCGATTTTCCGGAAGAAGTAGCACAGCTAGCGTCGAATACCACTCTTAATTTTGTGGTTGTGCTGTGTTCACGATAGACTCCGTGATGTGGGAGGAAATAATGTGGCTCATTGTACCTATCTATCTTTGTCATGTGGCCTAACTCCCGGTATTCTCGTAGAAAATCCGAATACATACTTTTATAATGAGGCATACGCTCTAATTTCCGTTCCAAAGAAAGAAATCTTCTGTAAGCTGTTGTATAAGAATCACCTAATGAATCTGATGATTCTCGTAAAGGTATACGAACGGAAAACCTACCGTCTAATTCGCGCTTTGTCGTATCACTAAACAATTCTTCGCATTTACGTTCATCAGAAGTAAGAATATTCTTTTGAGAAATATTATCTTCTAATTCCCAAAACTTTCTTAACTGCAAATCGATCGTTTGTGTAAAATTGCATTGAGTTTTGTTACCTTTATGCAATTTATTCGTATAAATAGGTCCAGATAGCAACCAGCCTAATTTTGAATCTTGCATATATGGACCGTCTTTTAATTTAATCCTATTATCGTTTAAAAGTTCCCAAAATAAGTCGGCACCTATTAACAAATCGATTCCTGAGGGCAGAAAATAGGTAGGATCAGCGAGTACTAAGTTTTCAGGAAATCGTATAGTATCAACGTCGATACTCACGGGCGGAATAACTGACGTGATTTGTGGTAAAACAAAACATTTAATATTCGCATTATAACCGTTTACTTTCGATTGAATTACTAAGTCGCATAATTTATTAGAGTGTGAAACCGACTGTCCCACGCCTAAAACTTGAATAGTGGACTGTATAAATTTCGAATATTTAATCCGTTTACAAAACTCATCGGAAACAAAACAGTGTTGGCTTCCGTTATCTAGGAGCGCACGAGCTGTGTGTCGCTTATTGTTGTCGTCCAGTACATCGACTAATGCCGTTGATAACAGAACCGGCCGAGTCATCGCGGGACGCCCTGCGGCAGCATTAGTACAATGCAATACGGTTGATTTTACCTGCGACGAACTGGGGCCCAATTCCACTATTTACAACACGAATCGTTTGAGTTTAGTTTAGGTAGCAGTTCGTTTAGAGTTACGCTCAAAAATATGACACAAAACAGTATTCCACTATTCATTCTACCGAACTTAAGCTAAACGCAAGACGAAACGCAGCGTAAACAAAAACAGGCAAGCACAGATTAGTAAGAGTATGTCCATAGACAGATACTTAGATTGGAAAGCCCTTTGAGCGTTTAGGACCTTAAGAAAGATTTGAAATGCAACCTGTGGTGTCGCTAGCGTCGTTTTATTTATATTTTAGCAGATTTTGTGCAGATTTGTTTTTTTATAGAATTGTATTTCTCATTAATAACAGGATTGGACTTTAAATAACACCCTAATTGAAACTAAAAAATGAGCTATATTAAATACTTGTAACTTGCAGATTTAAAAAAAAATGTGTACAGTCGATCATTAAACATAATCTTAATAATTTGAGACAGCAATGTTTTCGACGGCTCTTGCTTGAGGTATTTAAATTATTTAAACTTTTCAATATTTCACTTGATCCTCCCTCATGATCAAGTATTTGTCAGTGACTCGACTGTTGGTAAATATTTTTCTTTTCTTATTTTAGTTACAAAGACATTCATACATAGTTCAGTTTGACAAAACTGGCCGGCTATAGGAAACGGCGCTAGCGTGGCGCACGTGGCAATCCCAGGTAGATAAAAAGACAAAGGGAAGGGGTTAAAAGTTATTGTTCTTGTTTGCGTACCTTTACCGCTTGCGTGACGTTGCCAATCTAGCTAGCTATTGTGTTATCCTAAACAGCTTTACAGCTGGCAAGTAATAAGTACCCTAAACATTCCGTTATCTATTTTGAAAAATACTCACGTGCTATTTATAGAATAACTTACCTATTGACTTGGCAGACGGTAAAATCAGTGAGCAGTTTTCTTGTCATTAGATGTTTATATCATCGAGAGATGGCACTAGCGTTACTTTAGGAAATAACTTTTAGAACTTTATTCAAGAATTATAGCAAAGGGCTATTGCTTTTTGCCAACGTAAATAATAAACAGTAACACAATATTAATGTGAACTTTTAGTACTTAGAGGACATATAAATGGCAAAACAATTGTATCCTAATTAATACATAAGTCAAGTCATTAACGTATTTTACAATATTTCATTACGCACTTTTATTCTTTGACCATGGTTTTCCGCCAACGTGAAAAAAAAAGTTCCTAAACTGACCATAACGCCATCTGCTGTAAAACGGTGGCAGAAAAGTGCTCGCTCATTAAAGGTTTACACATCAAATCGGCTATGGTTCTAAAGTCGTGTTGTCGATAATTATTGATTGATTCATATCTATGGTATGATGAGCGGTTGTTTAATATGGTTACTTTCTTGCTTCTCATTAATGGTTTTTATTTTAACATTGTAAATCAAAACGTGATGAATCGATTCATTACAAACTCGATATATTTTTTATAATCTATGCTTGCAACTTTCGATTTATTAAAATTACATCGGAGCACCACTAACAGACGTTCAATGATTGGTTGAAATAATCGTCATCTATTGGTGGATTCGTAAAGTTCTTCTTCAGTTGCGGTTCGGTCGACCTAAACGTCAAAACATTAGTAGAATATGAATCGGCTAATGTTCGGTCGAACGATAAAGTTGAGCTAAACCACAACCGAACCGCTTTAGTGGAATAGGAAATGAGGAGCATCTGTTCAAAAGGCCGTATTTCACTTCTCAACTTTTATTTATTTTTTATTTTTATTTAACTCGTAGCATTAAAATCTATAGAACGAGCCTAAAAACTTGATCAAAAGAAGCGTATTTTCTATAGAAATAAATCCAAAAAAAATGGATTCCAATCAAAACGGATGTATTTCTGCATCTTAATACATAAAAACATTGTCTTAGATTATTTCAAACAAAACAGGCATATTTCTCCTACAAAAATAATATTTTATTTATAATTCTGTTCAAAAGGTCATAATTTATTCCATACTTGACAACTTAACAAAAATCGATTAATTCGCTTATAGAACTAGATCGAGTCGAACAATGAAGGCTGTACATTTGAATATCACTGTCAACAACAACACCGGTGAATTTAAAAAAAAAAACTTTGCGTCGCCCGCCAGAAATTGACATTGACAGATCCCAACGTTAGAATTTTTGATGCGAGTGAATGAATGCTGGGTCGAGGAAAAAAAAGCGAAAAGATCGTTCGGAATATCGTAAAACGTAAGTGAAATTCCAATGTACCTACCACGTTCAAAATTAGTATTAACGTTAAATTGCTGATTAATTCACTTTTTCTATGTATCTTTTCAGAACTTATGCAGATGATGATCCCTTGTGCATAAATTATACATGCCCATGTGATCACAAATCGCTCAAAACTTTTAAATGTAAAAAGTTGACATTACAAGATATCATGCGAAACAGAAAGTTGTTTTTTAAACGCCGTGGGAAGATTGAACAAGATATATATCTTTCTAGACTATTGGCACCGTATGAGCCACTAAATCGAGGAAAGTCAAGTCCAAGAGCGACAGTTAAAAATCGAAAGGTTAGTTGCACTTATCACCTCTATATAAATAAAAAACTGTCAACAGTGTGCAAAAAAGTATTTCAAAAAACTTTTTCAATTGGAGAAAAAAGACTGAGAAACTTAAATGTCATGCTGAGTCAAGGGGAAACACCTACTGAAAAACGAGGTGGGGACAGGAAATCGGCCAAGTCAAGAGAGAAAAAAGAGAAGTTAAGAGAATTCTTGAAAAAGTTACCTGCTCAGGAAAGCCACTATAACAGACAGAAAAGCAAAAGAATTTACTTGTCATCAGAATTAAATTCTGCTAGGCTACATAAAATCTACAACTTGTCTGTGCCAACAAATCTGAAGGTTTCCCGCACTATGTTCCACAATATATTTTGCAATGAATTCAATATTGGGTTCAAATCCCCAGCTACTGATGCATGCAGTGTTTGCATATTGTGGTCCAATAAAATAAAAAATGAAACTGATAGCCAAAGAA
This sequence comes from Pyrausta aurata, assembly GCA_963584085.1. Lineage (NCBI taxonomy): Eukaryota > Metazoa > Arthropoda > Insecta > Lepidoptera > Crambidae > Pyrausta > Pyrausta aurata. The sequence goes on from OY757281.1 coordinate 2,410,194, forward strand.
AGCAAGTATTGATTGTTGAAAAAAGGGTACACAAATTAAGATCCAATGTTTTCTATGACTTATTGAGAACACCAACTGCTGACAGTATAAGGCTTTGTTTTGATTTGCAAAAGGTATTACCATTGCCAAGAACACCTATACAGGACGCCTTTTACAGTAGGCAAATCAGTTTTTACAATTTCTGTATCACTGAATTAGACAAAAACAAACCTGACTTTTTTGTATGGGATGAAACGCAGGCTTCACGTGGGTCTCTGGAAATTGGATCAGCTCTGCTGACATACTTGACCAATTTACCTATTCCTGAAAATGTCAAATATCTGAAGTTGTATTGTGATGGATGTGGCGGACAAAATAAAAATAGCCACATCCTTCATTTGCTGATTTACTGGTTAGTGAATAACAATAACTCAATTGAAGAAATCACAATAACTTTCCCTGTACGTGGGCATAGTTTCTTGCCTGCAGACCGCATATTCGGAAGAATAGAAAAAGATATTAGGAAAATACCTATTATTACTCACAGGGCAGGGTACATAGAAATCATAGAGAAACATGGGAAAGTTCATGACATTGGCTCTGACTGGCTACTAAAAGACATAAAAAAGTTTGAGCTAAATTACAAAAAGCTAACAAAAATTCAAACTGCAAAAAGAATTAAAATAAGAAAAATTAAAGGTCCAGGAGGTCGTTTCAAAGATGTTAGGATTTGTGCATTCGAAAACTATCGTTTTGAATCAGGCACAGAGGAATTTGAATCATTATTGAAGCGTGGTAAACGACATCCAAAACAACTGCAAGAACATCCAATAGGCAAAGGTCTCACTGTAAATAAAAAAAAAGATGTCACAGCATTATTAGTCAAACAATTCGGTGAAGAATGGGCCATGATGGAAGATTTACAATGGTACAAAAATATTCTATTGAATGAACATAACACACTCAATGAGGATGAGGAACATGATCACGAAGAAAGTGAATGCATTTGCATGGAAGATGACATTGGGGACATCAGAGTTTAAACATTTTATTATACTGAGCACCTCTGAGTCTGATATTGTAATGTTATATGATTATTGATTTAAAAATAAAGACAGATTTAAATAACTTTGTGTTTTAATTATTTGGTATTAGATACCAAAAATTCCATTCAAAAAGCCTTATTTCCATAAGTGTCAAATCAAAAGGGCATATTTTTAGAAGTGACAAATCATAAGGTCGTATTTCTGACTTGTCCAATCAAAAAGTCGTATTTCTGAAATAAAAGTAAATAAAAAAAAATGAGTAATGTATTTTTTTTATTTTCGAAAATGCTAAATTTATTGTAGTCTTAATCTTCATATTATGGTATAGTTAAATATATTTTAGCATTGTCTTAGAAATTATAACAAGTTTTTTTCTGTTTTTGTAAAGTTTGTTTATGACAAAAATATGGCCTTTTGAACAGATGCTCCTCAAATGTGACGTTTAGTTGATTATCGTCACCGGTTGAGTTTACGTTAAGTTCGATTTTGATAGTGGAATTGGACCGCTGGACTCTGTACTAGAAGGAGAATCAACTGGCGAATCTTTGTGTATTAATGTATTATGTTTACGTTTACATTGTTTACAAGGGCCGAAGTAACAATCGTTAACTGAATGTCCAGAACGTAAACAATTCGGACATAGATTTTTCTCCTTTACTAATTTACATCGGTCATCTAAGGATAAATTAAGAAACATGCTACATATATACAGCGCATGATTTCCGTGACATAACACACATACTACATTGCGTTTCACCGCCTTCGTATTGTTCGCGGCCACATAGCTTTGAGTATGTGTTTCCACCGCCGGTGACTTTACATTTTGAAACTGTTTATTGCTATATAAATGTGATTTATTGCTATAGGAATGTAATTTATTGCTATTAAAATGTGATTTATTATTAGAATGTGAATTAGAATTACTATTACTACTATTCGCGTTTACCATATCTAAAAGATCAGCTCGGTTTCTAAGGAAAGTTAGCAAATCATCCAGTTTCAATTTACGTTTTGAATCCTCACCCTTTAAATTTGATAGTAAACTACCCTTGTGATTCTCCCACTCGCGCTCAGTAGAAGGATCTAATTTGCACACGATTAAGTACATAATCAAGGTGTCCCACGATTCGGTGGGTTCATCCAATGATTTCAAAGCACGTAAATTACGCAAAACAGTATCAATAAGTTTTCTAATAAGCAAAGGCGATTCTTTGTTAATGGTTTGTATAGAAAATAACGACTTTATGTGGTTATGTACCAAAAGACGATCATTTTGGAACCTATTTACTAGAAGGTCCCACGCATGGGCATAGTTGATGTCAGTAAATTCCAAAGCGCTTATGACCTGAAGTGCACTACCGCTGAGTGATGACCGTAAATAATGAAATTTGTGAATGGCCTCTAGATCAGTACGTTTATGAATCATGGTACAATACGAATTTTTGAATTCCAGCCAGTCATCGTATGAACCGTCAAAGGTGGGTAGCTGAATATTTGGCAGTTTGAAGTGTGATGACTGTTGACCCCTGTTTGAGTTATCGCTATTCGTGACCCTATCTTTACTAATGTTTTCTAAAATCGACTTAGCCTCAGAAATACAACCAAAGTACTGATCCTCAAATTTTTCTCGATATTCAATTTGTATTGAGAGATCACCTTCCTCAATCAACTCCTCAATTTTATTTTGCACTTTGTTAAATTCTAAATAAACTGACTCTAATTGTGAAATCCTCAAATCTAATTCAATTATTTGAGATTTTGTCGGATCAATATCTTGAAATTTAGAAATATATTTACTAAACGAAGTAAGACGTGCTTTCAAGATTCCTCTCTGTTTTTTAAGATTATCAGATGGTTTAAATGTACTGGAAGATTCTTTTGAGGGTGACCGACTACCCTCTCTAGACGACCTTGGCAATGTAAGTGAGGCACTTGCTGAAATATTCTCAGTTTCACTCATTTTGGGGAGAAAATAGAAAGCAAAGAGTACTTACAATTCTGTAAATTCACCTTGATTCACCTTGGTAACTGCACCGCGGCGGTTGGATGTCGACCGTTACAACTGGAATTTGCAAAATAGAACACTATTTAGCACAAATCGATTAGGACGGGATGGGAAAAGGAAGGATAACCTGACCGTTTTAATGTTGCGCTGTTTCCTCCTTTCTCGACTCCCTCGAATTCCTGGACTTTCTTCCTCTATTATGTCTTCGATAGCAGCTGGATCCGCTTCGCATCCGGGTTCGATGGAACTTATGTTTGGGCTTCGTATAAGGTGAGGTGTTGAAGAAAGTCAGACGTTTAACGTTGATATATATTTTACTCGAATAAAATTACATAAAAAATAGGAAATTAGAAGATGATGCGTTCGTCGTGATAGTAGTCGATTTCTTGCCCGTAATGAAGTGAAGTTAGCGCGTGTCGCCCGCGCCGCCCCTCCGCGCATCGCTCGCACGCACTTCAGACTGCTAGGTTGGCAGCCATTCTCGCTAGATGGCGCTAACACCCGGTTAGCCAGAAAGATGCTGGTTCGAGTCCCGCCCGTGCGCAATTTTTGGTTTCATATTTCATCTTTTAAGAATGATACATCATCATTATAGTGAGCGCCGAACGAATCGAAGTCAAGGAGGCCTCACACATATCCGAACCGGACGAATCGACCGCGCCGAAAGAATCGACCGCGAATATTGTCTCATGAGATAGCGCTATAATAATAACTAGCTTTTGCCCGCGACTTCGCCCGCGTGGAATAGTGACTTCTTTCTCCCGTTTTTTACACATTTACCACTATATCTTTGCTCCTATTGGTCGTAGCGTGATGTTATATAGCCTATAGCCTTCCTCGATAACTGGATTATCCAAAACAAAAAGAATTATTCAATTCGAACCAGTAGTTTCGGAGATTAGCGCGTTCAAACAAACAAACAAACAAACTCTTCAGCTTTATAATATTAAGTATATATATATAATAATAAACTTTTATTTCAGGCACCAGATATTGAAATACAGGCCCATAAAATAAATACCTTACAGACTAACATACGTACAATATGATCAAAATAAAATACAATTTAAAAACTAACTGAATTTACACGCTACTATGTGTGTTGTTCTTGCTATGAGTGACAGGACAGCTAAAGGTGGGAGTGAGAGGGCAGTTCTTCCGGCGATTCGTCCGAGTCGTTCGCATTATCCGCGCCGAATCTGATGACGTCATCTGAATTTGTCTAGCATTCCTGGTGTTCCTCCAGATTCGGACGATTCGGCGCGGAGAAGTGTGTGAGGTTTCAAGAGATTTCATATATAAAGAACTAGCTTTTGCCCGCGACTTCGTCCGAGTGGAAAAATGACTTCTTTCTCCCGTTTTTTACACATTTACCACTATATCTTTGCTCCTATTGGTCGTAGCGTGATGTTATATAGCCTATAGCCTTCCTCGATAACTGGACTATCCAACACAAAAAGAATTATTCAATTCGAACCAGTAGTTTCGGAGATTAGCGCGTTCAGACAAACAAACAAACAAACAAACTAACTCTTCAGGTTTATAATATTATAGTATAGATTCAAAAATTCGGTTTGTTCGGCTCCGATAAATGTGCGTTCACCTATATCATCATCACCAAAACAGAGTTTGCCAGTAGGCAAATTTAGCTCACGTTTTCGCCTACGTGTCCCTATACCTGCACACGTACAACGCTACTGACATCGCTCTGTCAGTCGCCGAGTACTGGGCCTCTATTTTTGAATCAGTCGCTTAGATATGGCGTGTGATTTTCGTGCGAAAACGAATAAAAATCAACGAAAACCATGCGAATTATAGACGTGAGTACTCACAAAATTGAGCAATGTTTTTTTCAAAGGTCAAGGTCATCTCATTAGCACTCTCCCATTTAGCCCCCCCCCCCCCTTCAACTCCCACTTCCCCCCGGGTCCCAAAGGTGTGATTAGGCAATTTTTTTGCTAATTTTTAGTGTGCGCACCCTTTGCGACACTCTGACCGAAAATCTAGATTTAAAAAAAAATGACAGTGTCATGTTTCTATGATGAATACAATGACACTTTTAATTTAAATATTATCACTTAAAACGATTTGACCTTATACAGAGTGTGGGCTGTAATGTAATAGGAGCAAAAAATTAAAATATAAGCCCTTTAGGTAACCAGTTTTTTCTATATGGTTTTAATTTATTATAATGAAAAATAAAATTGATATTTTCTAACAAAATAAATCGACCCAGCAATGTATTGCAAACAAATGTGTCCAGTCATAGAACTTGACCTTTGTCATTTACTACGACGACTTAGCGATTTTGATATACATTGACTAGGGATTATAACTTTGGATTACTATATCTCTGAGTTAAAGCATTTAAGAGCACTATGACCAGGTCATGGTATTCACGTAAACTCTGTAGAATCATTGATTAAGTTTTTGCTCCTATTACAGGCCACATCCTGTATAGTTTCAACTTTTACAGGTATTCAAGAGTCACACGTCGCTGTATCTTCACAAACAAGTGGTTCATAAAAAGGACAGCGCAGAGCATCTGTGTGACCACTGCGGAAAACACTTTCCTGTGAGCCCTAGACATTTATTAATTAATTTATTTTATAATTTATTTATTTTTCTTAAAGATGAAATAAGAAACCAAAAATTGCGCACGGGCGGGATTCGAACCAGCATCTTTCTGGCTTACCGGGCCAACTGCTCTTCCAATTGAGCTACCGTGCTGTCGGTCCGACCGCGCGAAATTCTTGGTCTCTTAGTATACGTCATTGCGTGACGTTAGCGCCGTCTACCCGTCTGTTTATTTCATCTTTAAGAATATAAATATGACACTGTGAGTGTTTTAAAACATTCTAACCCATTTTTTATTTTTTGCAACGAAATCGGATGATTTCGTTGCAGTGGCAGAGGAGTAAAGTTGTGGATATTATCCAGAAGTGTAGCAAGCTGAAGTGGCAGTGGGCTGGCCATATCTGTCGCAGAACGAATGAACGTTGGTGTAGACGGGTTCTTGAATGGAGACCACGTCTCGGCAAACGTAGTGTTGGACGCCCCCCTGCCAGATGGACCGATGACCTAAAGAAGGTCGCTGGTAGTGACTGGATGAGGAAAGCAGGGGATCGTGCACTTTGGAGTGCCCTTGGGGAGGCCTACGTCCAGCAGTGGACTGCAACAGGCTGATTGATAAATTTTTATTATTCAATCTATAGGTAAAAAAAACAGAAAGCTTATTCCCGGGAATATACATGATTAAAGTGCTACAAGTAAAAAATAAAGTAAATGTATTCAGGCTGCATGCAAACTAGCAAATATTAACAAAAAATGGTACCTAATTAATCAAATCAAATTCATTTATTGTGGAACACAGGTACATAAGTTCTTAATAAAAATTACATCTCACTGTGACCTGTCTTATCAGACATACAATATTTTAATAGAATACAATAATAATAGTCAAGTAACATTTTAAATTTCCTTACTATTTTTATAACAACCAAAGCTGCGCTAAGAATTGTGTCATATTTATGTCATTTGTCAGAGATAGATCCCTATTATGTCTACTATTTAGGAGAAACATATTCATTTAGAGTCGGCGCATAATGTCAAGTTTACGTACGCACAGCATAACAGCATAACACGTCATGCATAGATTCCAAATTAATTCGTTGAGGGAAAACTACTCGCCAAAAGCATTGATGGTCTTTTCTAGCGCTTACCTGTGCTAGAAATTCGGCTAAAAACTTTGATTAAAGTAAAATAGCGGAAAATAGGTGACGCGCAACTCGAAAGTGGACAGCTAAAATCAGGCCCCCGTCGCCTAATTGCCTTCAGTTGCAATCGGGATTGCGTGCGCGGGTGACATTTATAAGACGTGTGACGTAAGGAATGTGTAGTGCCATTTTTTAGCTGACAATTAGTATGACATGCTGTATCTTCCGCTATTTTACTTTAATCAAAGGCTAAAAATCATCATTTTTTTTTTCAGAACAAAGCAAAACTCCGCAGCCACATCACAGCGATGCACACGGCGACCGCGCCATACAAATGTAACGTGTGTCTCGCGCGGTTCAGCTGGCACTCGTGCCTGTCGCGACACTCGCGCCGCGTACACAGGGCCCCGCCGGGGACACGGGCCCCCGAGTGACCCACCCGGGGCCCCCGCGTGACCCATGAGACTAGCGTATGATCCATAAGGCTAGCGTGTGACCCATGAGGCTAGCGTGTTATTTATGAGGCTAGCGTGTGATCCATGAGGCTAGCGTGCGATCCATGAGGCTAGCGTGTGACCCATTTATTTATTTATACTTTATTGCACAACCACAGTTTGTACAAAAGGTGGACTAACGCCATATGGCATTCTCTACCAGTCATACCTTTGGGCCAAGCAAAAATTATTGTGGGCGGTGCGACAAAGAAATGAAATTAATTATTAATAAGTAGTTAAATCTAGCTAACTCATGAGGCTAGCGTGTGACTCGTGAGGTTAGCGTGTGACCCATGAGGCTAGCGCGTGACTCATGAGGCTAGCGTGTGACCCATGAGGCTAGCGTGTGACCCATGAGGTTGGCGTGTGACCCATGAGGCTAGCGTGTGACCCATGAGGCTAGCGCGTGACTCATGAGGCTAGCGTGTGACCCATGAGGTTGGCGTGTGACCCATGAGGCTAGCGTGTGACCCATGAGGTTGGCGTGTGACCCATGAGGCTAACGTGTGACTCATGAGGCTAGCGCGTGACTCATGAGGCTAGCGTGTGACCCATGAGGTTGGCGTGTGACCCATGAGGCTAGCGTGTGACCCATGAGGCTAGCGCGTGACTCATGAGGCTAGCGTGTGACCCATGAGGTTGGCGTGTGACCCATGAGGCTAGCGTGTGACCCATGAAGCTAGCGCGTGACTCATGAGGCTAGCGTGTGACCCATGAGGTTGGCGTGTGACCCATGAGGCTAGCGTGTGACCCATGAGGTTGGCGTGTGACCCATGAGGCTAGCGTGTGACGCACGGGGACATTAACCCACGACAAATAATACTAAAGCAGTATTAAACACTCGCTTCCTCTGCGGCCATAAATCATTCATGACCTAGGGAGTGCACCGTGCGCGCACGCGGTTGTCGATAACTGTACAGTGTGCAGTGCAGCACTACGCCTCCCTATAAGGCCTGTGAGTGTGAAAGAGAGATAAGAATGCGCTGTCGCAGTCCCACGTTTTATTGCCGCTGAGGAAGCGAGTGTTTAATACTACTAACTATAGTAACATTATTTTACTGTACCTACCGTTCCATAGCTGGTAGAGAATTGTGCAGGACATAGTGCAATGAAATAAAATGGTATTTGAGTGTCATAAATTCATAATGTTACCCATAAATCTAAATCAGTATTATTTTACAACTATTGTATAAAATATTATGTAAGAATCTATTTTGGTATGAAGTAAAATGAATTAAAAATGCGTGATTTAAATAACAAAGTTTTTATTTTATTTACAGCTTACTTTTCTATTTACAAAAAGGTTGTATCGCTTTTTCTGTCTATAGTTGGAGTGTTATCACCAGAGTCGTGTCATTGTTATGTCTGCACTAACTGGTAAAACGGCGCGCTGCATATTTCTATCTCTATAGACATTATGGCATCACAACTCAGTTGTTATCGCGCTGAATATAGTAGTAGTCTTTTCAGTTCGAAGAGTGGCAGTATCTGTCATGCATCCTAGACCAAAAGACTACTATTCGTACTACAAGGTTCTACAACACTTATTTAACAGGGGTTTATATTCGGGACCCTATTACTAAGACTTTGGCTAGCTGTCTGTCCGTCCTTCTGTCACCAGGTTGTATCTCAAGAACCTCGTTAGCTAGACAATTAAATGTATCACAAATTATGTATTTCTGTTGCCTCTACAACAATAAATACAAAAATAAAATAAATATTTAAAGTAGATTCATACAAAAAATTCCATTCTTTGCCTATTATTGCTTATTTAGAGAAAATATCAATATGAAGTGTGTCTTCAGTATATGACCATCATCAGCCTGCCTCCTCCCTAGCTAGTTGTCTATGGTCAGTTTTGGTCAGCCTGCCTCCTCCCTAGCTAGTTGTCTATGGTCAGTATTAGTCAGCCTGCTTCCTCCCTAGCTAGTTATCTATGGGCAGTATTAGTCAGCCTGCCTCCTCCCTAGCTAGTAGTCTATGGTCAGTATTAGTCAGCTTGCCTCCTCCCTAGCTAGTTGTCTATGAATAGCTATAGGTAAACCGCGAAATTGAGACCTCGCCTGCGGGGTACAGGGGCGCGGGGGGAGGCGAGAGCGGGGCTTGTGAGAGGTGCGGGCGGCAGGCACATTCTTTTCAAAATTCAGTACGCTCGCTACACAGGTAGCGATAGCATCTGTTGACAGTTGCGGACGCTTTGACAGAAGTACACAAGAGAATACTGTCTGACTGAAGTCTGAAGATGAGTCGCAGTATATTCGGACACAAAATCTATATTATTGTATTTTTGTGGTGTTTTTTTTAAATTCTATTTTACATCATTCTAGCATTAAGTCCACCGTTTGAACACTGTTAAATAACAGTGTTTAAATAAATGCTCAAATATATACGAATATTATATAATAAAATATAGATCTAAACTCAGTGGAATATAAACTAGATATGAATATGAACTCGATAATACACTCAAACAAAACAGTCGCAAAAGTTACCAGGGAATGTTATTTGAAGTTTTTAATTTTGCCAAATAATCTATCTTATTTTAAAATTCCATTTTATTTATTGATCAAAATCCACGATTTTGGATAGTAAAATTTAGAATAAGTTCACTCTTATTGGTGTAATTGTATTGAATCGAATATTTTTTTCCAATATGTTATGTAATGTTTATAAAGTGTCGACACTGACGACCACTATTGTGACCACTGACGTCACATATCTTAAGAACTGTCACGGCAAATTTCGTCTCTTGTGTATCACCGCCACCCGCACCCCTTACATTCCCCGCTCTCGTCTTTCCGCCCGCACCCCTGTACCCCGCAGGCGAAGTCTCAATGAAGCGGTTTACCTATAGATACGGGATTGCTACCATGTACCTTATTATTTATGAGCTTCCGATATTTCGGCACTGTTGCAAGCGCCATGATCACGGAGTAACTGAAGAGAACTTGGGGGTGGGTTGTTATTGGCAGACATATCGGTCTACCCTCCTTCGAAGTCGTTTATTCCGCTCGCCGCCGGTACCATTGTCCACAAACCCACTATTTTCTCGCATCTGTTCTCGACACACAACACTGAGAGTATCTGTTCGCGAAACGGCACTATTTTTATTTACACGGTTTTTACACATTCGAACCACTGGATTCCAGACACTTGACAATTTAAACCCGTCCTCACGATTGAAATTTTTGTATTTAGTTATTTCAATCGCTTCCCTAACCAATCTTGGTATGTAGTGGCGTTCTGTCGAAATGATCTGAGGGTTGTGGTACTTGAACAACAACCCACCCGCAAATTCTCTTCAGTTACTCCGTGATCATGGCGCTTGCAACAGTGCCGAAATATCGGAAGCTCATAAATAATAAGGTACATGGTAGCAATCCCGTATCTAACTATTCTAATGTTAGTGACCATGATAATTTATTTTATTTTTTATTATATTTTCTTAAGAAACCATACAGCGCTGCAGCGTGATAAAAAGTAAATGTTGTCTATGATAACTTATGTGTAAGGCCAATTATGAGGTTTCATATAACATACCATATGTACTAACGTAGCAATTGTAACATTGATCTGAATAGATAAGAACTGCTTCACAGTATAACTTTAAATTATCTTTAATTATGTGTGGAAATACGTCCAAGCATAAGCCTTACGCACGTGCAAGCTTAAATTATAATCAATAAAAAATAAAATTCAATGAAAACAAACCAAAACATTGCGTCTATGCTTAAAGTGTGAGCGAGCGAGTATACTTGTGTCTCGTATGTGTGTGTGGGTGAATGTGGCGGAGTGCGCGCACCTGTGTAGGTATACGTACCTACAGGTGCCTGTAAGCCCTACAGAAAGAGTCCTTGGGATCGGTAATATCATGAAAGTTTAAAACAATATAAGTTGTCTATGGTCGGTATTATTCATCCTGCCTCCTCCCTAGCTAGTTCATCTCCAGTGATAATTTCTATAGTTTTCTCCTTTCGAGTAGTGTTGTGCGCGCGTCGTGTGTGCGCGTGTAGTGACGCGCTCTGCCTGAAGGCGCTTCCGCACTCTTTGCACGTGAGCGGTCGCAGCCCTAGGTGGATCCATTCGTGTTCGCGAAGGCCTTTCTTGTCCTGTTATAAAAATAAATATAGGTTGATTATTCTCTTATTCTCAAGCTAGTTTATCTTTCAGCATGATATTAAAGATAGTAAATTATATTATACATCTCTCTAGCGAATTAATTAAGTCCACAATATAAGGTCACCTCGTTTTAAGTGATAATATTTTATTAACACGTTCCGGGACACTACTCCAGACACAATAGATGTTTTTAGGGTTCCGTAGCCGAATGGCAAAAAACGGAACCCTTATAGTTTCGTCAAGTCTGTCTGTCTGTCTGTCTGTCTGTCTGTCTGTCTGTCTGTCCGTCCGTATGTCACAGCCACTTTATTCTGAAACTATAAGCATTACATAGCTGAAACTTGGTAAGTAGGTGTATTTTGTTCACAGCTTTCCGATTCAGGTACAAAAAGTAGGAAAAAATAATATTTAAGGGGGGGCTCCCATACATGAAACTAAAACCTAAAATTTTTTTTTTACTCAAACCTATGCGTGTGGGGTGTCTATGGATAGGTCTTTTAAAATGATGTTAAGGTTTCTAAAACCATTTTTTCTAAAAGTGTAAGGTTTGAGATATAGACGCTTCCAAAGTGGTGAAATGGGCGTCCGATGGGGCGAAAAGTTAGGTTGTTATCCATCTAACTTTTGAACTAAGAAAGTGAAAATTTTGGAAAAAATATATGATGTAGATCTCAACAAAAACTTGCAACGAAAATTGGTTTGAAGGAGATCGAACTAGTAGTTTTTGAGATATTGCACATTTTTATCAACCGCAAATATAACTTTGTCTTTCATACAAACACTATGAAAAACAAAGTTATTTTTGCTGTCGCAATATATTGTGATGTTTTCGTTAAGTGAAAGTAAGTGGACCCTGAATTCAGTTAAGGGTGGCACGGAACCCTCAGTGCGCGGGTCCGACACGCACTTAACCGGTTTTTTTATTGTTTTCACGCCTTTCACTGTCCCGAAACGTGTTAAAGCACCATAAATTAATCATTTGGTTTTTATCCGCTACTTTTTGAGAAAATTGGAGACTTAAGATATTTTTTTTTAGGTTTTAAATTTTTATTGATTGATGGTTTAGGATTAGAAGAAAACAGGTTTGAGCAATCAAAAGTTCTAGATTGGTGATCCGTCCATCACAGGCACAGCGTAGGACGACCACCGACAAGATGGACAGACGACCTTGTAAAGATCGCAGGATCACTCTGGATACCACTTACAACCGGTCGGTTTGGACTAACCTGGGGTTAGTCTTATGTTAAGCAATGGACGTCCTTTGGCTGATAATGATGATGATTCAGCAAAATGGCGGATCTTATCAGCGCAATAGAAATAAGCAATATTGCTAACATTGATGTAAGCGCTTAGGATAGCTATTTTCTACATATTAAGGTGAACGCACACTTATTTGCGTCGAAAGAATCAAACGCTTCGAAGATAATAATCGTTTATTATGTTTTTGCGTAACGCAACAGAATAACGTTGTGTTATTATTTAGTGAAAGAACGCAACTTTAACCTACTCACGATATCTACCACAGATTATGTCAAATTGCAGATTTGATTTTGTCTAATGAGACAGCGCTTTGAGTGATATCTAAAGGTGGGAGTGACTAAGATTTTATATTGAACACCCGGCGAGTCGCCCGAGTCGACCGCATAAGCCTCACCGAATTTGAGAACGTCATCTGAATTCATCTAGGAATATTGTGTTTTTTTCAGATTCGGACGATTCGACGCGGGAAAGTGTGCGGAGTTTCATGAAATTTCATCTAAAGAATTCTAAAATTCGTTTCGTTCGACTCGGATAAGTGTGCGTAGACTTTAACACACTCATTTACGTGCTTACCCGAAAAGCCTTCCCACACTGCTGGCATATCTTGTCCCTTTTAGCCTCGCGCACTCCTTGATGCGCTCGCCTCACATGCCGTCCTACGCAACGGCGCGTCGCTAACGCCTATAAAAAATATATACAGGGTTACTGGGCGATGTGTCGTAGTAACACTAAGACCCCGTTTGAAGGGACTTTGGGCATTTCTAACAATAATAATAATAGTCCCCCTAGCCGATTTCAACTACGGTGGCCAGTCACAACGACTAACCGACTGCGCAGGACATATTATAGTGCACAAGTGTGTGCGCAAACACAGGTGCACTCTCTATTCCTTTCACTCTCATAGCCCGATGGGACAGCAATCTGACACAACCGGAGAGAGATCAGGCGCAGGACCAACGCACCGAGGCACGGGGGTGAAACACAAACAACTTCCAAACTCCGGGCTCCCCTGAGAATTTCTGAACAGAAAGAAAAACCCAGGTACATATTTTGACCCGACCCGGGGATCGAACCCGGGACCTCTGGCGCAGCCGTCGCTTTAAAATGCGACCCTCTAACCGCTGCGCCACTGTTACTGAGCAATGTGTCATAGTAACACTAAGGCCCTATTAAGAGGGCCTTTGGGAAATTCTAACTATAAACAGTTACTTAAAAAATTGACTATTTTTATGGAGTTCATAGAGCTTTATAGAGAGAAAAAGCGCATAATTAGAAATAACTTAAGAATCAAGGGTACAATCAGATTTCACCAATAAAAAACCCGACTTAACACCATTCATCTTCGCTAGCCGAACAATCTTTTTATAACTTAACACGTTCCGGGACACTATTACAGATACAATAGATGTTTTATTGTTTTCACGTCTGTAGGCGTTAACTGTCCCGGAACGTGTTAATATAATATCAGCAAATAAAATTATTCTACTATTAAATTTAAAAATATTTTATTTTATTTGTATTACAAAATCCACAGCTCTGAAAGATGATAACATAATATACAGACATATCGGACTTACAGCCAATGACGGATTTACATTTTTAAATTAGCTAGTATGTTGTAAATTTTGTGTTAAATTAAAAGGAAGGTGAAGATTGTTTACAATATTCGACTTGTGAAGAAAAACGGACTTGAAGTGCGAGTTGGTCTCGCGCACTGAGGGTTCCGTGCTAAAACTAAATTAACACGTTCCGGGACACTACTCCAGACACAATAGATGTTTTATGTTCACTGTCCCGGAACGTGTTAAGGGTATCCGTTAAAACTTAAAACATCAAATTGGCAATCTCTAGACGGCCGAATTAGTTTTGACAGACGACTTATCCTAAAATGAGAGTTTTTTTCCCAGCCGTTGCTGTCCCACTGCTGGGCAAAGGCCTCCCCCAAACTACTCCATGCATCCATGTTCTTGGTAAGGGTTTGCCAGTCCTCGTGATATTTGTCTAGATCGTCGCGCCACCGCTTTGGTCCAAGATCGTCACTCACTGGCTGCCTACCGATGGACGCCGTCCGAAAGGCAGACCCCGAAAATGAGAGTTATTGATATTTTTACATTAAAACCTATAATTTTTTAGGGGCGAGGGTGTGTGCCCCTAGTTGTATGCAGTAGGAGTATGGATGAAATGATAACAACGGGATTGGTGTTAAATACGCGCGAGCCGATAGGTACAGTGGGCGGGCGAGCGGCGTGCGCTCCGCGTAGTAGTTACGTTCGGACTGGTTAAACGAATGCGCGCGCTCGGGAGTGTTCGCCGAGCGGCTCCAGTATTGTGCCGCCGCTGTGACGCGCAGCTTGGACTGCCATAAGCGGCGACTCCATTACATCGCGCCGCGATAGCTACGCGTGCGCGATAATATGTTTTATTATAATTTTGACCTATTGGCTAATACGTGTGAGTAAGTTAGTTTGTAAGTGTAGTTGTAATTAGTTAGTAAGTGTATTATAATAAGTAGGTTAATTCTTATGTAAATAGTGTAAATAAATGTTATATATGTAATATAAAGGACTTAATTGAACTTTATATTACAAGCTATGTTTATTTTACCTAAATAAATCTAACTAAGTAAATACTAATAATAATTATCCCTAATTGTAAGGAGTAGCCCACAATTTAAAAGAACAATTCTTCAACCCTAAGCATCACGATAAAATTGATCACCCGGTATTCACACGAGCAATGGCCCAAGGTCGTTTACGCACATTGCAAGCGCGTAATGTATACGGCCGTCGTACCGTAAGGTATTTGGTGCCTCGTTTTATAAACGAATTACCATCTGCCTTGAAGGATGACTTAAATGTAAGAAATATTAAATCAAAACTAAAATTACACTTTCTGCTGCTGTCTAATAGTCAGTGAGTGCATCTACCTGGTTTTTTCTCGATTATTATTTACCTTGTTAAAATACTTAAGTATAATAGAATTATGATTATTGTTTAAACTACTGTTAACAGGCTGGCTCACATTGCATTGTGGACAAACCTTCATGGTTTATTACAATGTATTTTTTAGTGTTTGTTTTAATTTTCTTGTTTATTTAATAATAAAGGAAAAAAAAATAAAGTTCTCGCATTAGTTCCATTCCAAGCCTACCTTTCCGCAAATAGGGCACTTGTGCTGTGTCCGGCCCAGATGTTGGTAGTTGACGTGGTCCCTTAGCTCGGCCTTGGAACGGTAGCCCTTATCACACGTCGAACATTTGTGCCTGAAGTCGAAAATTAAACTTATAAGCAATATACAGCGTGTGGCCTGTAATAGGAACACAGTAATAGCCTCGACGTCTTCGCTAGCTCTTTAGCCACCTTCCGAAGGGAGGTCATAATTTTACTGAATTTTCACTGGTTATATTTTCAGTTGTTTTGATTTTAAGGAAAAAGATCATCATATCATATCATCATTTTTTGTTATATATGTAACTATTTTGCTCTTAATTTACGACGCACAAAATACCCCTTCCTAAAAACCCATAATTTCTTTACCCAAAGGTTGTCTGGATGAGATCGCTTATAGCGATAAGACCGCCTAAATTGTACATTTCTTTTAAACAAATTTGTAAATTCACTAATTTTGTGTGCAATAAAGAGTTATCTATCTATCTATCTATCATCTAGTCAAATATTCATCACTTGCTCTCTTTATTGTAATCTTCTACTATATAAAAATAAGTCGGGTTTTCCTCCCTGACGCTATAACTCCAGAACGCACGAACCGACTTCCACGGTTTTGCATTTGTTGGAAAGGTCTCGGGCTCCGTGAGGTTTATAGCAAAGAAAATTCCCATAAAACGGGGCCGGGGCGGGACGGGGCTGGGGGCGAAACGAAGTTCGCTGGGACCGCTAGTTTATTATAAGATATGAACACAGACGTAAAGTGGCGTGTCTTTCAGTCTTCTACAGGCTGCATTTCGGAGAGTGTGCGAGAGAACTGCATGACCTGATTCCACCAGCCCCCTTTCACCAGCGGAACACTAGACGCGGGCGCAGTTTCCACCCTTACGTCGTAGACATTCCAGCAATGCGCACTGATAGGTATCGATCTACATTTCTCATGCGCACGGCCAGGGAGTGGAATTCGCTGCCGGCTGAAGTGTTTCCTAGACATTACAATTTGGGCGAATTCAAGAAAAGAGTGAATAGGCTATTACTGTCAGGCATGATCCATTCTAGGCCACATCATCACTTACCATCAGGTGAGATTGGGGCCAAATGTCTGCCTAGATACTATAAAAAAAAAAGATATACTCACTTAAGTTGCAACATAGGCGCGTGTATCCTCGTATATTTCAGATGGTGTTCGTACGAAGCGCGACTAGCGAAGCTTTTATCACATTCAACACATTCGTACTTTTGTCTTTGCGAATGTATACGCAGGTGTATCTTTAGTAAGTCCACGCGGACTTGCTTGTGGCAGTGGGGACATTCTTCGCGGGGTGGGGGGGATTTGTGGATTCTGGAGAAAGAAAATTGATTTATTTAATTTAAGGTTTATTGAATACCCATATTTAGCATTTAAAGTGGAAACTTTGATATCTTTATACACATATGCAAGCTAAAGTCCGTTTAAATAGCTTGGCGAATTTATAATGCTGGCATTTCTTATTAACGAAATGATTAATTTGATATCTTTCTAAACTTATACAAGGTAAAGTCCATTTTAATTGCTTGGCGAATTTGGTAAACAATCTTGGGACTCTTTTTTAACGAAATTATTCATTGTAAAATAAGAAAAAAACATTACACACAACCTACTTACAACGGTTAATCATCGTTGAAATGAAATCTTTTTATATCGGAAAAGTAGTTAATTCATTTTATACACTGATATTATTTAAAGGTTATAAAAAAATCTTTACAAAATTCTCCAAGCAAAGACGAACTTTGAATATTATTGAATTTACAGTTATAAGAAAACTCTGGTCTGTAAAAGCCAGGGATTCCCTGAAAACAACAGTAACATACAAAATATCATTAACACTTTTTCAACTCACCCTGTATATAAGGTCAAATTGTTTTAGTGATAGTATTTTAACAGTGTCTTTGTATACATCATAGAAACAGGGCACTTTCATTATTTTTTGGTAAATCGAGATTTGACTTTTATTATTTTCTTAAGCAAAGCCCATATAATTTTTTCAAAACAGCACCCTGACAATTTAAAAAGTTATTTACTTCATCGGCTTCGCCTCTCTCAATTCAATGCCCAACCCTTCTATTTCTCTAAGCTTAATTTTAATTAATAAGAAAATCAAATCGTAAAAAAATAAATACCTTAGTCTTCAATTTTCTCAAAAACTAGCGGATAAAAACCCAAAGTGTTTTCTATAAAAAAATATTAATTTATTGTGCTGAATCGGCCCTTTAAATATTATCACTTAAAACGAGGTGACCTTATATAATATACTCACTGCTCATGTCTCGCCAAGTTGTTCTTGAAAGCGAACCGCTTCCCGCAATGGCCGCACTGGTAACCCTCACGGTGCATCTTCTGCACATGCTTCCATCTTTGGTTTTTATTGCTACAATAAATAAAATTTCATTTCAAATAGCTAGAAAGGCTGACTGCTAAAGTATGCTTTAATTAAGCATTAAGCCATTTGTACCATAATTTGTTTGAGCAATAAAAGTTAAATAAAAAAAGGTCCATTTTGCTAAAAGATTGGGAGGCGTTGGCTGTAGGCTATAGATTAAAAAAAACCGACCAAGTGCGAGTCGGACCCGCGCACTGATAGTTCCGTGCCACCCTTAAACTGAATTCGGGGTCCACTTACTTACTCCTAGCGGAACTAACACAATATTTTTTGACAGCAAAAATAACTTTGTTTTGAAAGAAAAAGTTAAATTTGCGGTAAATGAAAAAGTGCTATATCTCAAAAACCGTTGTATTATATAAATCCAAAATTAAATATGTTCTACATACTTACTCAAAATACTTATCGCACTCGGAGCACTGGTATCCCAGTGGCGTTGGTTCTTCCAGGATAACCGCGTTTCGTCGCGGCTTCGATCCCGAGTTAAGCACACGTCGCTTCCTATCAGCCTGCAATATACAGGATGTTGATTTAAACTATTTTTTACAGTTACTCCGTGATAATGGCCGAACTATTTCTAGCTCATAAATATGAAGGTACATGGTAGCAATCCCGTATCTTCGTATTCTAATATACAAGGTAACTCAGCGGCTAAGCTAGACGCTCACGGAACGTGGATACCTGGGTTCGAATCCAAGTACAACAGTTTTTTTAAATGTTTTTATAAATTTTGAGGTTTTTTTTATCTAGTGTAGTTGTGAAATATTTGTAGATTGAATAAGGTATTTTTATGTACACTCCTTATCTAGCTAATTACAAGGTTATGGTAGTAGTCCCCCTAGCCGATTTCGACTACGGTGGCCAGTCACAACGACTAACCGACTGCGCGGGACATATTATAGTGCACAAGTGTGTGCGCAAACACAGGTGCACTATCTATTCCTTTCACTCTCATAGCCCGATGGGACAGCATTGCTGTCACAGCAATCTGACACGACCGGAGAGAGATCAGGCGCAGGACCAACGCACCGAGGAGCGGGGGTGACACACTTCCAAATTCCGGACTACCCTGAGAATTTCTGAACAGAAAAACCCAGGTACATATTTTTGGCCCGACCCGGGGATCGAACCCGGGACCTCTGGCGCAGCAGTCGCCTTAAAATGCGACCCTCTAACCGCTGGTATCAGACCACTATATGGTAGAGAAACTATACTTAATTTACCTTGTTTTTAACTCCAGGGCCGGTTACATTTTCTAATGCATGTTCAGTCTTTAAATGATTTACTATCTCACTTGCTTTGTAAGAAATAGTGTTACAATATTTACAGGAGTATTTCTTATAATGTGTGTCTCGATGTGCTCGCAAGGCTGTAGATTTTACATATGATAGACAAATATCACACTGAGTATGTTTGTGTTTCTGAAAAAGCCACAAACATCAAACTATTAAAATATATAAAGTAATTATTAGTGATGGTTATTTACACATTCACGATATTCACGCAGCCTACGCGTTAAAAAGCACTTGCAAAATGCAACAGGCTTGTTAATGTGACGGTGGCCGAGAGGTATAGGCATACGCCCGGATAGCGTAAGACGCGTGGTTCGATTCCTCGTCTGTCACAGGTTCACAGTTGCTTTTTACAAGTGCAATTTATATTATTAAGTTGGTATGGTGACAAAACACTATAAAAACAAAAATAAACTATAATGCTTATTTATTTAAGTAGGTTTACTCAATGTCTCTCGCGCCTAACCACTTTTTAAAGAAAATAGCTTGCACACACGACAAAAGACGGGCGTTACTTAAAACAAAAGAGGACCTGAAGTACATGCGATTTTGGCTCTTAGGTGGTTAAGCAAAAGAGACCTCGACCATCTATCTTTTAACAATACCTCAGTATGAAAGTCCAAGACATGAGCATTCAAATCAATTTCCTCCTTAAAACCTTCAATACAAGACTCACATTTGAACGGCGCTTCTGCATAAATCGCCGCCATTTTTCTTTTGTCTCTATTCTCACACATTTCTTCTTCACTCATATTTGTCAAAGTAAAATATTCCTTATTACAATCTATATTAGAACTACATTTGCTTGAATTATTTTTCTTTTTGGAGCTGTCAGAATTCTTTTTCCTTTTTTTATAAACTGGCTGCATACGTTTGATCTCTTGACTGCCAGTGTCATTATCTGAATGTTGTTTGTCACCAAAAGAGGTGTTATGCAACTCTGATAATGGTATGTCTTCGTCACTCTCAGATTTTATATCTGGACCACAGTCTATGAAATTGTCTGTTATATCAGAATCACTCTCAATAGTTTTGTTGTATGATATTTTGTGTATACAGCTCAGTTGTGATAGGCAAATATTCAACAGCTTTAACTGAAACAGAAGAAAGAACATACTCTGTAGCCTTTTCATTATACAGGGTGTCCCAGAAATGGTGAATCAAACTGCTGGTGAATGGGAGGCAGCTTGACTCATTAGTCAAGAAATTACAACATTAACAATAGGACATTTCCTATCCATAAAAATAAAATAAAATAAATAAAATGCCCATGAGCATAAAAAAAAGAATATCCATAAAATCGGAAAAATCATCAAATTATTCTAAGTTTTAAGTTAGCTAGTTTTTAAGTTTTTTTAGTTTTTTTTTTCTTAGTTTTTTTTTATTTTTTATGGACAGGATATGTTTATCTTTAGTAATTCTTTTGTTAACAAGACCCGCCGGCGTCCTATCAATCTTCCTTACAATATTGGACTTCTTTCTCTTGAAATACATCTTTTTATAATGATGACTAGAATCTGAGAACTCCTTCATATTATACTTACATGAGAGAGTGCACCTGTGTATTGCACACACATCTGGGTACTTTATTACCCCCTCTACCAGAGATAGGCATCTCTCTTGGGTAGGGATGCAATTACCAGAAAAAATCGGTAGCAGTATATTATAATACTTACATCAGTTCTTCCATATGCAATGTCTGACAAATGCTTCTGTGCTAAACATGCTTGTTCCCGGAACTTGATAATTTTCGTCATCACAGCCCAGCACTCCCAACAAATATACCAGTTTACAGTGTCTTTGTAGAATCCCTCCTGAAAAATAACATAATAGTTCTTAAACTTGCACATAATTAAAACATAGGGGGTTTAAGAAAGACAAGGTTTACATAAACACTAAAGATAGGGTATTTAAAAGTGATGGTATTCAAATTAATCAACTTTTTAATCAAAATGGTAAGATTTTTAGCAGGAAATTTAATCTTATCATTGCTGAGATGCAAGTTACAAAAACACATAAAAACTTTGTTAAATGATTACAGAAATACTGTTAAATTAATGAACTTACTCTATACGCTTCAGAGTCGTAAGAGAGCAGGAAATACAAGTTATTTATCCCATCAGGGAGCCTGCATAACTGCTTCAACTTTCGATCTTGGCTGAGACATGTACAGCATAGTTTTCTCAACAATAGTTCTGGGCTTTCATCCATTTTTTACACGCCTTACGATAGATCAGCATCAAACGCAATTAGTTATTTGTATTCATAATTTGTTTACAATAAAAAAGATTTCTTGGGAGAAGCAACAACAAAAACAATCCCAACTTCCCAAGAAATTATAAACTTTAACAAACACAGATTATTAAGATAACAACAAAAACAAATGACATAACTAGGGAGGGAGGGATGGTTACATTACATGACGTTGACGGCCGATCCAATCTCTCTAGTTTCTCTAAGGATCGGATCGACTGTCTGTTAACAATCCGACAGTTTATTTGAGCTGGCTGGAAGGAATGCTGGGTCGAGAGCGAGACCAAACCATTATTTTGATAAAACAGATTGTGTGAATTTTCAAGAATTTTTTACCGTTTTTTTATTTATTGTAAACGATTCAGAACTTCACTTTTGTTAAAATTTTGAATTTGGGCAATTGGGCATCATCATACTTAAAGTATCCTTGGAGGAGGTTTTGGAAAGCAAATATTGTCTGGCTATTCTGAATATTTGCTTTAGATCCGAATCGATTTCAGAAAATCAAATATTATGCGATTCAACGTCATCTCAGAGAATCAGCCCTTAAAGCTGGAGCAGCAGCGGAGTTGGCTGAAAACGCCAAGCGTCGCAAGTACGGCTCACTTGCAAGTGATTATGTATTTGCGCCGTTTGGCGTTGAAAAAAAAGCTGGCTGGTTCCTAGCTCAAAGGATTAGCATAGCTATCCAACGCGGCAACGCAGCCAGCATTATAGCCTCCTTGCCACAAGGAAATGGTTTCGTTTTTGAATAGGGTAGTCTTATTTTTTTTATTGTTGCATGTCTTAGTTTTAATTTTTTCTTGTTTGTTATTAATAAATATAGTACGTCATGCGTTTTGAATAATCGGACAGACGATCCGGATCGCGCATCCCTAAAATTGACATTTGAGAATGACAGCGCTAGTAGGTAGCATGGTCTTAGACCTTACCCTGTTCCATATGAAAGAAAAAAAAATTGTTATGTATTGTTTGTTGCCGAACAAAACAAAGCACTGGTTAGCGTTATTGGTAGCACTAGCACTTAGCTAGCACCTAGCACTTTCACTTGACTGACAGCCAGCCAGCGCAAATATAAATAAATATAAATAAAATATAAAATATTAAATATAAAATATAAAAAACCCTAATATGTCAAAATAAAGCTCCCGTTATTATTTGTGAAAATAATTATTATCCTTTGGTTTCGACTGTACTAATCCTTGTTAAAACATCACTTATGTCTTGGGTCATTGCATCAGTTATTGATCGTTACTTATTTCGTGAATTTATGAGTGAACTTTAAAAATTCAAAATCAGCTGATTGCTGTTTATTGTCGGTTACTAAGGAATCCATAAGATCTGTGGCGGATGTCAGAAGCCGACCAATAAGAGCGCGGTTTTCTCGCACTGCATAGCAACGAGCAGTGACTTTGACGTGCCAAAATGTGTTGTTGATGTCTTTCTTGTTGTGCTAAGTTTGGTGATATAGTGCAGATTGGATTTTAAAAACATAATCTTGGCTTTATTTATAATTCAGTTTTTAATCTACATTTTATAAAATTAAGTTTGTAAAGTTTTAGTATTATAAAGTTTGTTTAGGTAGTTCAAGTGCTTTTGTTTACATAAGGTAATTAACATAATTTTCTTTTTTAAGCTTTATATATATTATAATAATTTATTGTCCTGGTGCTATGTAGGTAGGATACTAATCTAAGTGGAATGTCACAGTCTTCTGGCAGTGGCGTTGGCGAAAGTTCAAACCTCTTACAATGTCCGTCTTGTACTATTCCACGTTACTTCAAAGGAAACAGGGGCTTAAAAATTCACATCAGTAGATGTCACAAACCAACAGACGCCGATGTTATCTCTACAACCTCACAACAAGGCTCTTCTAATCAACCCTTCTGGCTTTTACTTGGTAACTTTAAAAATTCATTTCCGGTCGTTAAAAGAATACCTCGCAGTACTCGACAGCAAGTGGCTTCCTCTTTATCAAAATACATTGAACGTGTTGTCATTGAAAAATCCTACGATGCGTGGTCAGAACTTTTAACTTTTGCCTATCAAATTCTTAATGTCGCCCAAACTCCAAACAATGGCGATAACAGGTCCCTCTCTCAAAAAATTAAAGATAATTGCCGTTCTGTAAAGAATATTCACGACATAACAATACCTAACTTTCGGCCTTCCAACACTAATCGTTCATTGAAATTGATTGAATCGAAAATAAGCGACGGTGATCTAAGAGGCGCCTCTAATTTGCTTTTTAGCAATGACGTTATCGCTCCTTACTGCCAGGAGACTTTTGAAACCTTATCAAACAAACATCCACCTTCCTCAACCTCTCTAAATTTGCCTGCACCTCCTACTCTTGACGATTCCCATCTCGTGGTCAAAGAAGATGATGTTCGGGCAGCCGTTTATTCTTTTAAGAGCGGTTCTGCCAGTGGCTTAGACGGATTATCACCGCAACATTTAAAGGACTTACTAGCCTCCTCTGTAGGAGATGCAGGTACAATTTTGCTACGAAATTTGACCAAATTAATTAATTTGATGCTGTCTGGTGGCGTCATTGACGAAATTAGCAGCATATTATACGGTGCAAACCTTGTGGCCCTGAAGAAGAAAGATGGCGGAATCCGTCCCATCGCAGTTGGGTCCACTTTTCGCCGGCTCGCCTCAAAATTATGCTGTACATCCGTTAAACCTCATTTATCAAATGATTTCCAGCCGATCCAGCTTGGTTTTGGCGTCAAGGGCGGTTGCGAAGCGGCTGTCCATGCCGTTCGCACCTTTCTTTGCCATGACGCCGGTGAAGTGTTGTTGAAGGTGGATGTAAAAAATGCATTCAACTCAGTGGATAGAGGAGCTATGCTGTCGCAGGTACGAGATAAAGCTTCCGAAATTTATAAATACTTATGGCAGTGCTATTGTCGACCTTCCAACCTTCTCTATAAGAGCAAGCTCCTTTATTCTTCTGTTGGATGCCAACAAGGTGATCCCCTCGGGCCTGCAATTTTTAGTTTAGTTTTACATCCCATTATTTCGACTCTTAATTCTAAATTAAATATTTGGTACTTGGATGACGGAACCATAGCTGGTGACGCTCAATCTGTTCTTTCCGACCTAAAAATACTAATTCATAAATTTAGAGAGATTGGCCTAGAACTTAATTTTTCCAAATGTGAACTGTACATACCTGATTCCAAATTCTCGCCTATTGAGTATCAAAACTTGATTTCTGATTTCATGACTCTGGCTCCGTGCATCAAAATTGTTAATAGGCAATCTCTCCGCTTACTTGGTGCTCCAATTTATGAGGATGCCTTTCCCTTTTTCATTGAGGATCAAATCCAAAAATTCGAACAATCTTCCGAAAAACTTTTCCAAATTAACCCCCATATGGCCTTTTTTATTATACGTTTCTGCACTTTTGCTCCAAAATTTACTTATTATTTACGATCTACACATTTTTGGAAATTCTCAAATCTTCTGTCCAAAATCGACAACCTTTTGAAATTAACACTCAGCAAAATTCTAAATTGTGATTTTACGGATTTTTCTTGGACTCAAGCCACCCTTCCAATTCGTTATGGTGGTTTGGGTACAAGAAAAATCTCTAGCATTGCCCTGCCAGGTTTTCTGTCTTCTGCTCACAGTACGTCCGACCTCTTTAATAAAATACTCTACCCTTCTTTAGGTGTAGTGGAGGTGGCTTACTTGACAGAGGCAAGAAATGCCTGGTCAGTGGCTTGCCCGTTGATCGATCCTCCCAACCTAACTTCCTCTCAAAAAAAGTGGGATGAGCCGCTCTGTTTGTGTGTTCAAAATGAACTATTAGATCACGCAGAGAACACAACAGAGCGTGCTCGCCTACTGGCCGTCTTTCAACCGGAGTCCGGTTATTGGTTGCAGGCTCTTCCTTCAGCCAATGTCGGGACTCTGCTTGACAAGACTACTTTTTCTTTAGCGGCTAGTTTAAGAATCGGCGCCAGGACTAATCAACCCCATCGCTGCCGGTGCGGAGATCACGTGACCGAGTTAGGACATCATGGTCTTTCCTGCCACTTGAGTGCTGGTAGGGTCTCCCGCCATGCCAGCATCAATGACGTCATCCGCAGGGCTCTTGTTGCCGCCAACGTGCCAGCGGTGCTGGAGCCCCCCGGCATTTTTCGTGACGACGGCAAGAGACCTGACGGCATGACGCTCATTCCTTGGAAGCAGGGTCGTGCTCTTGTGTGGGATGCCACATGCGTAGATACGCTTGCGCCATCCCATATAAGCAGCACTTCTACTGCTGCTGGCGCGGCGGCAGCCTCTGCCGAGTGTTTGAAAAGGCGCAAATATGCAGCTATCACTGATAACTACATATTTGTGCCTTTTGGCGTCGAGACCTTGGGCACTTGGGGCCCTTGTGCACGTTCCCTTTTTAAAGATCTCCGCCAAAGGTTGACTGAATCAACAGGTGACCAAAAGGCTGGCAGCTACCTCGGACAGCGGATTAGTTTAGCTATCCAGAGGGGTAACGCTGCCAGTATTTTGGGCACCATTCCATATAGCAGCGCTGGGGGTGATGTTTTTTATATTTTATAAATTTATTTTCTTCTTTTTTCTGTTATTCTGTTATTTAGCTATGTAGTTTATGTGTAAATAAATAACTTCATTCAAGTATCAAAATAAAAAAATAAAAACATACAAAAAAAAAAAAAAAAAAAAAAAAAAAAAAATATATATAAAGCGCTGAATACGGTGATGATGGATGATAGCAAAGCGTGCTTGAAAAGTGAGTTTTTTTCCTTGCGTTTGTATTGTAATATTGTTAAGGTTATCGTTCCACCGATTGTTACTACCTAAACATAAGAGCTTGTTATTTTGCTTGCAAGCGCTTGATACGTTTGTACACACTGCAGTCAGCTGATTGTCAACATTTGACAGGAAAACATTCTCTTACTAATCTGTGTTGTTTTGTTTTGTTTTGTTGTGGTTGTGCGTGCTTGTTTCAAAAAAATCAAAATAATTTTTTTATTAGTTTTTATGAAGATATGTTTAACTTAGAGGTAAAACATGAATTTGATGTTGATGCTCAAGCTCTTTGCCGTGGTTGTCTAAGCATAGGAAGAAAACTCACACCGATAGGTAAACTCAACGATCTAACTTATACATTTTTATTTCAGGGGCTCTATGAGGTGAGTACAACCTTTATTCAGATATTAGTTATAAAAAAGTTGCTTTAATTAAGCCTGGTGACTCGTAGATTTATAAATCTAGGAATTTATTTACATTAAACCCTCCCTTTTAAATCAGTGTCGCCTTAGTGATAACAATAAAACAACCCATTCATTTTCAGTCAGTGTAAAAATGCTTCTGCTGCTTGAGTTAGTTCGATCCTCTTCACTGATAGTGCCACGAGAAGCTTTAGTCTCTTTTTTTTATACAATCAAAACATATAAAACTTAATATTTTTTCAGACCACATCATGTTTTGAAGCAGTCCAAGTATGTTGGGAATGTATTTCCCGCATTAAAAAAGTGTCACAATTTCAGCAACAAGTTAGAAAGGCAAATGAATTCATTCAAAGTGGCCAGGTAAGTATTTTTTCTAATCACATAACCTACCTATTCAAAGATGAAGCTTTTTCCTTGTGGCAAAGAGGCCATAATACTGGCTGTTTTGCCACATTGGATTAGCATTGCTATCTTTTGAGCTAGGAACCAGCCATTTATAAATAAAATAAATAAATATAAATATGCGCCAGACAACACACCAATTGTCTGGTTTCGTGGTAAGGAATTTTCTTCCTTGTGTTACAAAGTACCAGACAACAATTATGACGGGGGTGTCCCATAAATACTTAAATACATATAACATCCATGACAAAGGTACAAATGTTCATGCTCATCACACAAACATTTGCCCCCTGCGGGATTCGAACCCGCGACGGCCGGCGTAATAGTCAGGAGCGCTAACCAATACACCAAACGCGTCGTCAAAATTTTTATTTATCATTTATATAAAAATAAGTCGGGGTTTCCTTCCTGATACTATAACTCCAGAACGCACGAACCGATTTCCACAGTTTATTCGACTTAAAAAAATGGTGATGCCAAATAATCATTACAGATACCTCACAAAATAATGTTTACTTTCAGAACTATGTTTTTGGGAGTCTCTCAACCTTGTCAACAGTTATCTTTAATGATACTCACCCAGATGTGGTATATTTTAATGAAAGTAACACAAAAAGTGTTATTCATAAAGAGAATACTGACCGGAATGATGAATCTAATGATAGCACATCTAATTTTAATGATACAATCATTAATAATGAAGAAACAGCACTTGAAAGGGATGTTAAAGTTGAATCCACAAGTAAATGTGACATAAAAGGTGAAGAAATTAGCCAAACTGTTGAAAATAATTGTGAAAATGTTCAGAAAGTAGTTGAAGACAAAAAGAAGTATAAAAATAAATGGGCAGAAAAGAAAGCATTACTGAATAAGATACCCAAATGCACAATTTTAACTAACAAGCAAGTAATCATAGAGAAATACTGTAGAAGAAAGAAAATAGATGTAGTAATGGTCAAAAATTTTATGGAGAAGGAAAGGGATGGAGATAGTTTCAAGAAGAGTGACTTCAAATGTGAAAGCTGTGTTTTAACATTCAAGAGAAATAATGATGTAAAGAAACACAATGTAAAGTATCATAAAGAAGTAAGTTTTGATACAATATTTAACTAAACTATACAGGGTGACTGGTACTGTTATTACTTATTGCACTGTGAGTTATAATGTATAACCGGCGGACTTAATTTAATTTAATCATTTATTTTAAGCAACTAAGGCCCATACAATAAATGCCTTAAAGACTAACATACATACAATAACAAGTAACAACATTAACCCGTCAAGTATGTGTAAACGAGACACAATAAAAATTCCATTGTTATGCGACTCTCGGCATTCGTTTGATACCTGACTGATTACAAATATCTAAATAAATGGCACTATTTTGCCGGCGTAGTGTTGCGCAACTTAGTGTCCGTTAACCGTTCGTGAAATCGGCGATATAAAACACCCTTCGGCCAAAACTCTGCTTTCATGAAGGTCGACAGCTGTTAAAGCCTTAGGGTATTCTCTACCAGTTGACTGCTTGCTTCTCAAAGTTAATCTACATTTATGAGCTCATTTGTTACTTATTTAACCTATTTTTCTCCAGCTCAAGTTGTGTAATTTGTGAGTTATGTATTTTTTTGTTTTAACAGTGATTTTTCAAAAGTTGTTGATATCCTTTATATGCAAATTAACTATGGTGGGTTCCAATTCAGTCACCCTGTATATTGTTGCCTCTTGATTACTTTTCCATATGATAATGTAATGTAATAACTTTTATTTCAGGTATTTGGGAAGTATATCTGTGATATATGCAACAGTAGAATGCAATGCAAAAGCGACCTTAGGCTTCACATAATAAGGCACACAATAAGATATGAATGCACCCTCTGTGGTTATAGTTGCAGAAGCATAGACGATAGAACAGCACATTTCAGAAATCATAGACAAGTGTATCAGTGTTTGAAGTGTGAATTGTCATTTAGGTAAGTAATAAGGCTGTGTATATGTAGAAACCTTGTAATAATTATACCTTGTTATTATTATAACGCTCGGGGATTGAAAGGCCGCCGGAGCACATGGTTCCAAATTTTTAATTTAATTTAATTTAATCATTTATTTCAGGCAACTTAGGCACTAACTTTAATTTAAAAAGTGGACATGCTTCCTAGCCTAACCATATATATTTTTTTATAGGTACTATCACTATTATGGCAAAAAAATATTATTGTCCTAGCTTAAGTAATTCTAGGTGAAAAAAAGAAACAAGTTTTTTGTATTTTGCTTAGCAATCGCCATTTTGCATAAGTGTTTAGTAGCCCTATTTTCTGCCAAACACAGCCATGCTGTTTTATTTATTTATTTTAAATTGAATTTTAATATAAATTGCACTTGTAAAAAGCAACCGTGACTCTGTGACAGACGAGGAATTGAACCCCGTGTCTTACGCTATCCGGGCGTATGCCTATACCACTCGGCCACCGTCACATTAACAAGCCTGTTGAATTTTGCAAGCGCTTCCTTTTTTTTTAATTTTAATGTGCATAATATTAATTAATTATTACTCAGTTCCAGGAAAGATTTCAACAAACACCACAAGGATGCGCACGAGTGTTTTATCTGCGACCACTGCGGGGTCAGCTTTAAGATGAGATACTGTATAGAGAACCATATCAAGTGAGTATCCGACGCGTTCGGTGTATTGGTTAGCGCTCCTGACTATTACGCCGGCCGTCGCGCGTTCGAATCCCGCAAGGGGCAAATGTTTGTGTGATGAGCGCGAACATTTGTACCTAAGTCATGGATTTTATATGTATTTAAGTATTTATGGAAGACGCTCCCGTCATAATCGTTGTCTGGTACTTCGTAACACAAGGAAGATAATTCCTTACCACGAAACCAGACATTTGGTGTGTTGTCTGGCGCATATTTATTTATTTGTCACAAACAGTTAATTAATTTATGTACCACTAGCGATTCCTTGTGGCTTCACTTGCGAAAATATCATGGTTTAACTTTCAACCCCATTTTTACCCATTTTTGGTTTGGTCTATAGATATTCAGGACCCTATTTTACCCATCTTACTTTATTTTAGTAAAAATAAGTACTTT
Source organism: Pyrausta aurata (assembly GCA_963584085.1). NCBI lineage: Eukaryota > Metazoa > Arthropoda > Insecta > Lepidoptera > Crambidae > Pyrausta > Pyrausta aurata. The sequence goes on from OY757281.1 coordinate 2,440,647, forward strand.
ATTTCACTATAAAAAAAGTGGCCAAGCGGGAGTCGACTTGCGCACTGTGGGTTCCCTACCATTGACTAGCTAGGTAAACAACATAGGTGAATATTTAAATACAAAAAATACAAAAAAAATACAAAATTTTTTGTATTTGTATGAATATTTTAAGTGCTTACCTGTTGTTATTATTGATATCGAGCAAAAAAGTTGGTGAAAATCATCTACAAATTATTAAATACATAATTTGGGAAAATTTCAACTGTCTAGCTATCGCGGTTCTTGAGATACAGCCTGTTTGACAGACGGACAGCAGTCTTAGTAATAGGGTCCCGTTTTTACCCTTTGACTTCGGAACCCTAAAAACGTTTACAAACTTAGCATTTATTTATTTTATTTAAAGACTTTATTGCACAAATTTAGTGTACAAAGGTGGACTTAATGCTAAAAGCAGTTCTGCCAGTCAAACCTTTAGGTCATGCAGAAAGACGGCAATGGGTAGCATTATTCCACATTAATGTATTTAATTTGGTATTGTTAACAGGAAACAACACAGCAAATTTGAATGCGCGCCCTGCAAGAAACAATTTGCGCGATACAACGGCTTATGGCTGCACAACAAACTGTGTCATAGCAAGCAAGATGGGTGAGTTACTTATGTTTTTAGGGTTCCGTAGCCGAATGGCAAAAAACGGAACCCTTATAGTTTCGTCAAGTCTGTCTGTCTGTTACAAATCCCAAAATTATAAAAAAATATATACTCAATACAAATTAATCATACCATATTTTATAAAATAAAATATAAATAAACAAATATCCTCAGAGATGTTTACAGAACTTTTTCGTTTTTTTTAACCGTTTTTTTTATTGTTAGCGAAATTTTGGGTTTTTATTATTTTTAGCATGAAACATATTTATTATTATTTATTTCTATTTAAACTTTATTGCACTGTGAATTGGCGGACTTAATGCCTGAGGGCATTCTCTACCAGTCAACCGCTTACATATACTTATTTTTTTTATTTATTTCAGGAACACAGACAGTGCATGATTAAAATATTAAGTTTGTATCTGTAACCTATAAACAGTGTTCACAATTAATACAATAAAAAAATATGATACAGTAATGAGATCGATTATGGCAAATTAATTAACACTAGCGGTCCCAGCGAACTTCGTTTCGCCCCCAGCCCTATCCCGCCCCGGCCCCGTTTAAACCTCACGGAGCCCGAGACCTTTTTAACGAATGCAAAACCCTGGAAATCGGTTCGTGAGTTCTGGGGTTATAGCGTCAGGAAGGAAAACCCGACTTATTTTTAAATAGATTAGAATTGAAATTAACCTTATTGATATTTAGGGCACAACATACTATGGGCCAAATCCTTTATGGCCAGTAGTCGATTGCCTTAGACTATAGATAGTGCCATCCACGAAGGCGCGCCCCACTCTTTTTTTGATTGATGAAGGCGCGGGGTGCGGGGGGTGACATGCGCGTCAGTTGCGAGCCAGCCGTCATTCAAAAATCCAGTCTAATCACGAAAGTGGCTCTACTCAATTATTTTTAAAATGTCAAGGAAAACCCAGTGTGTAGTACTAAAAAAATAAACCTTGTTTAATCTACTGTCATTATTAAATTTACTTCAAGAATTATAATGGTAACTTAAACGCCATAAACAATTTTAAATTAAAAGTAACCATGTGGTATTTATTATATTACCGGGATGTACTTTATCGGGGAAGGCTATAAAACATCACGCTAGTACCTACGTGTACGAAGAAAAAACAATTTACGCGTATGAAGTCCCGGTGGACCGATAGTTCTCTTATAAATAAACTTTTTAAACATTTTTATAAATGTTATAAAACGTTCTTACGTATTTCGTTTACGTCAATAGTAAAAATGGTACTAGAGCAATTAAAAAAAAATATTACTCGTCTAGTAGCTAACCATACCTACTTAAAACTATATCTAAGTAGAGCATCTTTCCATTTGAGTGTATTTTTTGTAGTGTGCTTGTCATTTATAAGTCATTAGGTTGTTCCAAATTCAATTCAAAAGTTGGCAAATCCTTGCACACATGCACAATAAACGATGGACGAGTGGTGGGGCGCGCCGTCGTGGATGGCACTATCTATAGCTTCCTTTAAAATTGTCTTTCTTTGATTTCATTCACAGTGCGCCCGCCCCAGCCTACTGCGTGGAATGCGACAGGCGGTTCGTTGATGTATACAGATACAAATGGCATCTGTATAACAGCGTCAAACATACCGTCAAGAAGAAGACCAAGTGAGTGTTGCCACTCTTTATAATTTTATTTTTTAATTTCTTCTTTTTATTGCTTGTGCTTGGAATAAAATAGCGACTGATCTTAGCTTAGAGTGCCGCCAAGTTATACGCATCATCCTTACTCTGGACACAAAACCCGATCTAATGAATATAGCCATCCCTGTCACACGCATACACGGCCTGGTATGTGTGACAGGGATGGCTATAATCATTGGATCGGGTTTTGTGTACAGAGTAGGGCCACAGATATGTCACTTTGAAAATTGACTTTTAATAGTGATAACATTACAAAGAGTTCAATAACATCTGGGATCATTAAGTATAAGTAAGCCCAGAATATAATTTCAACACCACTTGATGGCAACAAACATGTTTGACTTTGACTTTTATGTTTTAACCACTGAATAGATAAATAAGGTTAGAAACGTTCTGACAGTTCGTTTGTATGAGAACCTGTGTCGCCGGTGGGCGGTACGACGTTGTTGCTGCAGTGCCGAAAGCTCCAATCAATGAATCAACGCATCAATATCACAAACCAATCACACTTTCCGCTGGGAGCTCTGTGATTGGTGTGATTAGTACGTAAAACTAACTACCAATCACAGAGCTGCTAGCAGTGGAACCATCAATCATCATTCCGCTACGTTCATTCTTAAATGTCAAAATGTTGTGGTAAAAGTCGATAATTTAGGTCGATAACTTCAATTACCGGTGATATGTATTTTTTCATTATGAATTGAAAAAAAAACCATAAGATTGTAGTTTTGCGTATTTGGATAATTTTACGGTACATTTGATCGCATCAAAGGGTTCTACAATTACCTTCCGATAAAAAACAATAAGAAAAAAAAATGGTGTTGCTATACTTTACCTGAAATAGAGAAAATTAATACTTTTACGTATTGCTTAACATTTATATATTTATATATCCTATTAATTATATGTGTAATATTAGTATGTATGTTTATGTCGCCATAATGCATTTTATAATTTATTTTATATTACCCGCTCAGTTATTGCAAACGTTCCGCCACTGATTAAATTTTCTGCATTCCCAAGCGGTTGACTGGTAGAGAATGCCATAAGACATTAAGTCCGCCAATTGTACAATATACATTGCAATAAAATTTAAATAAATAAATAATAATTTGATTAAAATAATATTAAAATAATTTAATATAAATTAATATTAACATATTTGTTATTTTATTTTTGACAATAATTTGACATGTCTGAAAACGCAATGTTTTGACACATGTTTGTGATTGATGTTGCTCTCGAGAAGAGATTTTATTATTATTTTTTTTGTTTCAACAGAATACGTAAATAGACCCCACAGTTTTCCCCAGCGACCACGGTCGCAAGCGGTCGACTGTGTCCAATGCAATCCTGCAATCTTCAGAAGGTCATGTTGCAGGTGGACATCCACGCTCTCATGTTGTCGAAGGGTGTTCAATGTGAAACTTTTCTGCAAACTTTTCGTGGGAACGGCCTTTAGGTGTTGTTGATTATGATAGGGTAGATACCTACATAGGTATGCTATGCTAAATGCATGGATCGAAAGAATTACATATAATTGACGATAGGCGTAGATCCCGATGTTTCATTAAACAACAGTTCTAATAGCTGATTTGTGTACGTAGTTAATCCGATTTAACTATGGTAAGGTCACGAATACATTCCTGCCTAAACTTGCGTAGGTATCATAGATAACATCCCCGTATAGGTTTAATTTTTTTTTATTAATAGCAAACAAGAAAAATTAAAAGTAAGACATGCAACATAAAAAAATAAGAAAAAACAGACCCGATTGAAGTCAAGTCTACGTGTTGTGTCAAAGGACGTAAAAATATAACATTTATCTATATATAAATATACTAATTTAAAAGCTGGATGTTTTTGTTTGTTTGTTTGAACGCGCTAATATCAGAAACTATTCGTCTGGTTATAAAATATGTCAGATACATTTTTAGATAGCATACTCGTATTTATAGGGGAAGGCTATAGAAGTAATAATGCGTATGTATGGGCTTATACAAAATTCTACGATTTATGGGAACGGTAAAACTTAGACGCACGAACGAAGACGCGGGAGGGCGCTAGTTTGTTATAAATAATTACTAAACAATATTTATTTTTACTAATTAATCATGTTTTAATCTCCTAATACATCAGTAGGGAAATTACCATTTATCGACATTTTTACTGTGCCGTGAGCTACATCCCTATCGTTGTGTACGCAAGTGAACCATGCAAATTGGATGCGATACATTGCGTGCTAAGGTAGCAATATTGTTAGTAATGTGCGTGCACAGTCATCAATGAATATTTTTTTAAATACTTGGTGCAACTAAATCGCTTTCTTGCAGAATATTACTGCAACGCTCCTGTCACGCTACTGAAGTACTGCTCATGCTCATATGCTCACAACTAGCTCCCTCTGCTGCACTGACCGGGGCATTTCTAACCTTATTTATCTATTCAGTGGTTTTAACCAACAAAAACCAAATTAGTGTTGTTCTTCTCTGTCTTTGGTACCTAGAAATTGAAAGAGACAAGAATACTATAACAATAGGATTTAGAACAGTGATACTCAACCTTTTTTTTTGTAAGTGCCGCAGGGACGTCTTTGGGGCAATACTCCAGGCCGCAAAATGTGCAAAACAATGTGGCGAATAAAATTTGCCATTTAGGTGTTCTTGCCTATGCTTGGACCACAATTGAGATGACACTATTGAAACTCATCCATATGTCTTATCTCAATACTCTTTACCCGATTACACCTGTCAAGGTCGCTTGTCTATGCCGCGCCCAACTCGCGCTTGGCTGTTTCCTTTTTCTTCAGCTTCAGTATAGAGGCAGCAGACAAGGCCCTTAGGTGTGGTTCAAACTACGGCAGAAACCTAAATATCCGTTTTTTACCCTTCGGGAGAAAAACGGTTCTATTATGCCAGATTGATGCTAATACATATGGTGTATGCAAGCGCAAAGGCTCAGCGTAGGACGTCCACCGACAAGATGGACAGACAACCTTGTAAGTATCGCAGGATCAAACTGGATGCAGACCGCTAGTGATCGGTCGGTGTGAAAAGCCGTGAGGGAGACCTATGTTCAGCAGTGGACGTCCTTTGGCTGATAATGATGATGATGATGATTATGATGCGAACGTAGCAACCAGCATGAAAAAATGGAATTCCGTTATATCACACAGCAGCAAAACCTTATTGTGAACGCGGGCGTAGAGTAAAAGAATTGTAGAGTATTTACCGATATTTGAACGCTGACTAAAATGAAGAATACCTAGAATGTATACCTTTGTTGTAATGTATCAGCTTAAAATGTAATGTGACTATGAGCAATAAATGATTTGATTTGAAGCAAATTTTGGTTAACTTAAATGTATTATAAGCTAAGACCTTGTATTTATAAATTGCACTTGTAAAAAGCAACCGTGACTCTGTAACAGACAAGGAATTGAACCCCGTGTCTTACGCTATCCGGGCGTATGCGTATTTGTATTTGTAAAAAAAGTTGGATCAATTCGACTTATACTTTTTTTTTAATTTGCAGGATTCCCTGTCCAGATTGTGGCAAACAGTTCTCCAAGAATATCTATATGAAGGATCACTACAATCTCGTCCATTTGAAGAAGTTTAAGTATAGGTGTGAACAGTGCGATAAGGTAAATAAATAAAATATAATAATAATAGTCCCCCTAGCCGAATTTCGACTTCAGTGGCCAGTCACAACGACTAACCGACTGCGCGGGACATATTGTAGTGCACGGGGGTGAAACACAAACAACTTCCATACTCCGGGGCTACCCTGAGAGTTCTGAACAGAAAAATCCAGGTACATATTTTTGTCCCGACCCGGGAATCGAACCCGGGACCTCCGGCGCAGCTTTAAATGCGACCCTCTCACCGCTTCGCCACCGAAACAGTTATAGTCTAGTAGGCCTTTTTTAATATTTTTTATTGTATGGACAAAATGTCTAAAAAAAAATTTTGCTTCCTACCTACATACAATCATGAATTATCATTATTTTAAATAGTAATTGTTACTTTTTTTATAATTTGTAGAATTTCGTCCGGAACGCGGATTTGGTAAAGCACAAGGGACGCATTCACGAAGGCGTCCAGCCACCGCGGAACAAGATATGCTACGTCTGCGGCAGGGGATTCACTGTGAGTGACGTCGAGTGTTTTCAGCAGAACAGCTATCTTACAGCTGTTCAGCTGTTGCATAAACAGACGGGTAGATGGCGCTAACGTCACGCAATGACGTATCCCTAAGAGACCAAGAATTTCGCGCGGTCGGACCGACAGCACGGTAGCTCAATTGGAAGAGCAGTTGGCCCGGTAATCCAGAAAGATGCTGGTTCGAGTCACGCCCGTGCGCAATTTTTGGTTTCTTATTTCATCTTTAAGAGCTATCTTACATTAACGTTAGCGCTGTTTTCTGATCCCAAGATTTTCCTTTTCCAATTCGTCTTACTATGGGTCCGTTCCACTAGACGCTCGCAACGACCGCGCTCACGCACGCGAAGTAGAGCGTATTGTATTGCTTTTCGTGTCGCCCTAGCACGGTCATTGTCTAATGGGCATCTTAATCTCATCTCTTTAGGGTTCCGTAGCCGAATGGCAAAAAACGGAACCCTTATAGTTTCGTCAAGTCTGTCTGTCTGTCCGTCCGTATGCCACAGCTACTTTATTCTAAAACTATTAGCATTACACAGTTGGAACTTGGTAGGTAGATGTATCCTGTTTACCGCTTTACGATTATCATAGAAAAAATAAAAAATAATAATATTTAAGGGGGCCTCCCATTCATGAAACTAAATCCTAAAAATGTTTTTTTGGTCAAACCTATTTGTGTGGGGTGGGGTGTCTATGGATAGGTCTCTTAAACATAGAGGTTTCTAAAACCATTTTCTCTAAAAGTGTCACGTTTAGGGGATAGGCGCAAGAGGAATATAGCAAGAGAGTGTAAATTTTGAAAAAATACGTAATGTAAATCTTTTTAAATACTTTCAACGAAAATTAGTTTGAGCATAATCGACTTATTAGTTTTTGAGATATAGCCCATCTTCAACAACCGCAAACATAACTTTGTTCTTCTTACAAACACCATGAAAAACAAAGTTATGTTTGCGGTCCACAAAATTTTGTGCTATTTTGGCTAAGTGGAAGTAAGAATCCCTAATTCAGTTAAAGTTGGCACGGAACCACACCCCGGACACTCGGAAGAAACTTTTCATTTTGGCCATACATTGACAGACGGCGTGTTGCACAGACGCTGCGTTTGTGTGCGTGCTATAAGGGTTGACAAAGTCTGTTGATTGACACGGGTCATAGCTATTTTCACTTGAATAAACAGATACATAAACAACGTAATTTCCTTTAATTTAGTAAACAACGTAACGAGTACTAATTTTCGTAATGTCATATTCACGTGGTGTCGTGGAGAAAGCAAACATGCACGTGCCATGCCCGCTAGGCGACCGCATAATGAGAACCCTAATTCCGGCGCGATAGTGAGGTAAGCCAGACTAGGGAGGGGAGGTGAGTGGCCGTACTGTATGTAGTACTATTATATATTCTGTGACGGAACCCTCAGTGCGCGAGTCCGACGCGCACTTGGGTTTTAGTATTTTTTTTTCTACTTTCAGACTAACGTGATTCTGACGCACCACTTACGTACGCACTCGGGCGAGCGGCCTCACGCATGCGCGCAGTGCCCGGCGCGCTTCGCGCAACGCACGGCGTTAATGGCGCATCAACGAGCAATGCACCGTACATAGTTTTAGTAAATGTGTTAAAAAAAACTATATTTATCTTTGTCACGGCATCACGCGTGAACGGCTGGACCAAAACGCAAATTTTTTTTTTTTGTTGTTTGTGATTTTTACATAGGAGCAAAAAATTAAAATGTAAGCCCCCTAAGTGACGAGTAATCCATATTAAATGGTTTTAATTTTTGAAAAATACTTAATTTTATTGTTATTTTCTAACAAAATAAATCGAACCAGCAATGTATCGCAAACAAATGTGTCTAGCCATAGAACTTGACATTGTCATTTACTACGTGTTAGCTATTTTGATATACATTCATTAGGGATTATAACTTTGGATTACAATATTTCTGAGTAATAGCATTTTACAGCACAATGATCAGAAGCATATAATGAAGTGGGAATAGAATGAGCATTCACTCGTCCGATTTACTCGTAAATGAGCTATAAGACACTGGGTTCGATTCCTTGTTATGGCACAGTTGCTTTTTACAACTGCTATTTATATTATTAAGTTTGTATAGTGACAAAACACTGAAGAAATAAAAATTTCATTACTCACTGAATACAGTTTTTTTTTAAATATTTATGGCCTACCTACAGTGTGTCTCTAGGCAAAGTGGATAGGACAGAAGGTGAAATTCGATCTAAAATGAGCAAAAAAGTCTAACGAAAAAAATAGCTTCTATTGAACAATGAAATCCTCATATTGTTCTGGGAACGCTGCATGCAAAAATGACGATTTCTTTTGAAGTCGTTGGTCGATTTCGATGAAAAAAAAATATTATAAGCCAAATACATGATTATGAAGATGAAATTACAAAAAAAAAATGCAAAAAGTTGAGATGAAATTACAAAAAAAAATGCATAAAGTTGATATCAAGACGGTAGTTGTACCAATCTTACGCGGTCCCTGGTCGGCAACTCTGACACTTTTTTGACATTGAAAAAGACAAACGCGTTAACCGTTTAAATTCAGCCCTCGAGTATCTTTCAGACTGGATGACTACCCACGGCCTCTCCATATCTCCTTCAAAGTGTAACTGTGTAATTTTCTCCAAAAAACGTAACATTCCAGACATTGATATAAAAGTTGATGGTTCTCCAATACCTTGTAATGATCAAGTGAAATTTTTAGGTTTGATTTTGGATTCGAAGCTAACAGGAGTGCCGCACTTTGACTATATTATGAAAAAGGCTGAGAATGGGTTGAACATCCTCCGAGCACTTTCGGGTACCTGGTGGGGTGCTCACCCATACTCGCAAAAAATCCTATATAATGCCATAATCCGCAGCCACTTTGATTACGCATCGTTTCTCTTAGATCCTTGTAATAAAATGGCCCTCGATAAACTCACGAAATTGCAGTCGAAGTGTCTACGTGTGATATTGGGAGCAATGAAATCCTCCCCTATCAATGCCCTACAAATTGAAAGTGTGGAACCCCCTCTTTATCTGCGTAGACAGTATCTCAGTGATCGCTTCTTCATTAAAGTCGCTCAAAACTCCTCACATCCTTTATTAGATAAATTAGAATCTCTTTCTAAACTGATCCCCCCAGCAGACTCAACTAAAAAAACCCCATGTATTCTTCACAGTTTTCAAAAATTTAGCCTTCTCCCCTCCCCTATAGAAAAATATCCGTTAAGTCCTCTCTTTATAAACAGCTTTGGGTCGTTAACTTTCCGCCCTCCTATTATCCTTAACTTCGGTATTCCTAAAGACTCATGTTCTGCCCGCCAACAATTCAACAAGATCATGTCAGATCATTGGCAAGGGTGGTTTACAATGTTTACTGACGCTTCTAAAATCTCTGCTGGCGACCCTGTGGGGGCTGCGGTCTGGATACCGGCTTACAAAATAGTTTTAAGTTTTAAATGTCCCCCTGTAACCTCAAATTTTCACCGGCGAAGCTATTGCGATTCTAGAATCAATCTTATACGCTAAATCTCATCACTTAAATAATATCCTCATCTTTTCTGATTCCTTAAGCTGCCTCCAAGCCATCTTAGCCAATCCTTTTAAGTCCAAAATAAAATTTCCCATTATTCTTAAGATCCGTGAAACCCTATTTGAATGTAAATTATCAGGTATAAACATCTTCTTAGCCTGGATCCCTAGCCACAACGGCATCCCGGGCAATGAAATGGCTGATTCTTGTGCCAAAGATGCCGCCTCCATTGGAACACCTGATCATAACAGGCTTTTCTCTCACGATGTCTCTACTTTACCACGTTTACATCTGTTTAAGTCATGGCATACACATTGGGCCAACACTAAGCCATTAGCAGGTAGATACTATGCAGATGTCCAACAAGTCATTCCTCCTAGACCTTGGTTTTTTAAGCATCGCTACTTACCAAAAAACATCGTTTCCATTATTTGTCGGCTCCGAATAGGTCATGCATGCACCCCGGTTCACTTGGCGAAGTTGCGGATAAAAGACAGCTCCATATGTGAATGTGGCCTCGACGAAGGAACTACCGATCATATTTTCTTCAACTGTCCAATAATCGGTACTTCCCTGTTTGATTACCTCCCTAAAAAAATTCCCCGTCCTTCTAACATCAAATACATTTTAAATTCCTTAACTACCCCCATTTTGAAATCTTTGTCAAAATTTATTAATGATAACAAAATTAACTTGTAATTTGTTTTCAACCCTCTTTCCAATATTTTTTTATTATTTCAATACCCTATTATTTTTCCTTGTTATTTATATACATTTTAAATTTGTAAATATGTTTGTTTACAGCTTTATGTGTCGTGTTATCTCTGTCTTTTCGTTCTATGTTAAAATATGCTTAGACGACGTATTTTCATTCACTCCATTTTATTATATTTTTTCTGTCCGTGTAAAAGCCTCTCACGTGTCATTGGCGGAATTCAGTACGGCGCAAGCTATTATCTGATTCGTCGCCATTAAATAAAAGAAGAAGAAGAAGAAGAAACGCGTTAATTGACATTTTAACTACGGGAAATATGTTAGCGTCGTGCTAACCTTATAAATTATTCATGAACATCAGGATGGCGGGCTGAAAGCTCCAAATCGTGATGTTTTTGTCTAAAAGCTATGAACTGGGAACGTTCTAAATGTTCCGTACACTTTGATCCTTAGTACCTCAGTGATACAAGAGTAATAAGGTGGCGATGACAGAATGGCGATTCTGATGTTCACAATATTTCCCTTGCTAAACATGTGTTTATTCTTAGGTACTTAATATATTATTAAACACCTAAATACTTCATTAATATTTATTGCATAGATAAATACAAAATATTCAGTCACAATTAACAAAAAGTACTATCCTTAAAACATACAATATTTACATTTTCATATCATAAATGCATTAAGTAAAAGTAATTGCTTCTTTAAAAAATATTAACTATAATAAATAGAAACAGAGATTATTTTAAAGTAGATTACTTAAAAATTCAGTCTTCATAAAAATACTACTGTTTATTAATTTAATTTTTAGGGTTCCACACCGAAAATCATAATACAATTTTAACATTACATACATTTTATTCATAACTATGACTGAATAAAACACCAACTTCCATTAGACGAAATGAGATAAAGCCTTGACCTAGTTCTCCGAAAAAACCAGTACATAGTGCGATCTAACAGTGATCAGCGACATCTGTATATATTTCAAAGAATTAAAATTAGGTTTACGTTATTTTAAGCAATTAGATATTTTGTAGGATTAAAAGGTCATTAAATCGGTATTTAACAACTAGACAATGACCTTGCCCACTAGACCGTGCCGTCACCGACCAACACCGTCGCGTGTCATGCACGGAGCGTGTCAGCGCAGGCTAAATACGCTCCGTATAACGGTGAGACAGAACGCTGTCAATTATTTCAGTGGGCAAGGTAGAAAGAAAGTATCGTGTTGCTTTTCGTGGTCAAGGTACGGTGCCTCGGTGGCGCAGCGGTTAGAGGGTCGCATTTTAAAGCGACGGCTGCGCTACAGGTCCCGGGTTCGATCCCCGGGTCGGGCCAAGAATATGTACCTGAGTTTTTCTGTTCAGAAATTCTCGGGGTAGCCCGGAGTTTGTAACTTGTTTGTGTTTCACCCCCGTGCCTCGGTGCGTTGGTCCTGCGCCTGATCTCTCTCCGGTCGTGTCAGATTGCTGTCCCATCGGGCTATGAGAGTGAAAGGAATAGAGAGTGCACCTGTGTTTGCGCACACACTTGTGCACTATAATATGTCCCGCGCAGTCGGTTAGTCGTTGTGACTGGCCACCATAGTCAAAATCGGCTAGTAGCTAGCTAGGGGGACTATTATTATTATTTTGTTACAGTGCAATGGGAAGGGAAAAGACCTTAAACTACCGACACTAAGCTAGTTTAATACTGAATATTAGTGCATATCCCGTTGGCGTTGTATTGCAATATGGCGACCGGAAACTGGTCTATCGGCTGCACTTCTATCGTCACTTCCGGTGGCCTCTCCTCTTTCTTTTTCTTGCATTGCGGGTAACGCTTCGACTTAATATTTAGGTGTATCTGTAAATTTATTTTATTTTGCATTATTTGGTGAGTGAAATAACAAATTATAAACCGAAAACTAGGCTTGCCTAAATCAGAATAGGTCTTACTGGACTATGAATATTTGACACTCAGTGTATTTTTTCTTACAAAATGAAATAAGAAATACAAAAAAAAATCTTGGATTCGAACCAGCAAGCTTTGGCTCGGAAAACAGCTCTTTCCAATCGAGCTACCGTGCTGTTGGTCTGACCGCGCGAAAGGATCTTGAAGCAACTGGGCCCACTTTTGCGTCAGCATACTTCTCAACTTTCTTTACAAAACGTTATTCACAAGTAGAAATTCCGCGCGGGTACGGTACCTCGATATTGAAAGAGCGTTGACCTGGTAATCTATATTTCCGTTCAATTTACTAATACGGTCACCGCCGCCTTACCACCTTAAGACCCAAAATCGCTTGCACCTCGCGTCGTCTTTTGTTTATAGCGACAACCGTTTTTGTGTCGTGTGTGCAAGCTATTTTTTAAAGTGGTAAGGCGGGAGTGACCCTGTATATTCTTACCTGTCGATAATGTTTGTAGAGATTAGATTGCTGCGAGAACGTGGTCGGGCAGAATTCACATATGAACGGTCGCTCGCCCGTGTGTGTACGTATGTGAGATTCCAACTGGACTTTGGTCTGAAAATTTATAAAAAATATGTAAAACATGAAAATAATAAATCTACATAATGTATATAAAAGAAAGTAGTGTTAGTCACATTTATAAGCCAAGAAGAAAAATTGGTGGGGAAGAAGCTTAGAACCAGGAGACAGACATAGGATACTTTTTATCACTACTTATTAATCGAGAACGGAAGGACGGATTTACGTGATTTTTATTTAGTTGGATCTGTCTTGGCCCGTAATGTTTTAAAAACCATAAGCGTATTAAATAGTAACTAATACCAGAATCAAGGAACACTACTTTAATTATGATTAAAACATTTTGATAGAATAAAATGGTTTGTGTAATTTAGGAGTTTTTTTACAAGTGCTTCGTGTATTGTAGCATATGAAGGCCCTAATGTTCGTATCATCTACCTATAATTTATCGTTTTATTTATTTATTTAACACGTTCCGGGACACTATCCCAGACACAATATGTTTTATTGTTTTCACGCCTGTAGGCGTTCGCTGTCCCGGAACGTGTTAAATACTTTATAGCATAAATCATGATGTACAAAGGTGGATTTAACGCTAAAAGTATTATCTGCCAGTCAAACGTTTAGGTCATGAAGAGAGATGGCAGTCTGGCTATTTCACACATAAATATTACTTACCGGGAAGGCTTTTCCACAATGATGACATATTTTATTGTTCGGTCTGCCTTTGTGTACGTTGCGGATGTGCTGGTCCAAGCTCACTCGGTTTTTAGATTGCTGTAACCAAAAAAAAAACGACACCAATCACATACATTGCTCTGAAGTTAGAAGCTAATTCACTTGTCTTATGGTAATCAGAAACAACGGTGGTACCACAACACCCAACAATAGGGCACCAACATCAGGACACATTTATTTTTATTTCTTTCACTGTATACACCGTGCTTTTTTAACCGTCTTACAGCCGAAGGCCACTTAAAGTATCCAATAACTACATGTCATTCGTAAAATAAAACTTGGTTATTATTAAGATTTCAAAGACTAAGAAATGAAAAAAGATATCAACACAATTTAGTACGAAACATCCTGTAACGAGCACTACGCGCGAGTCATTCACGCGGCTGTCTGGCACTACTGACCAAGTTTTACGCACGGATATGTTTTTTTTGGGAAAGGGGTGAGGGGAAGGAGGCGGTGGGCGTCACAAAGGATTGCGCTAGCGCATTATTGGTTAGAGGTCCACGTGGACTGTCTTAGAAAACGTAAACATTATGAACAGGATAATACATTACATAACATTACTATTAGATATTTTTACACAAAAATTATGTGGAGTGTAAAAAAAAGAACATGTCCTAGAGATTTATTAAGATAACAGAAATAATGTAACCAACATTACGTGGGTTTCGGCTGTAAGACGGTTAAAAAAGCACGGTGTATTTGACGTTCGTAAGTGTCATTTCATGACCTAAATTGAAATAATGATTTTGAATTTGAATAACTCTTTACTAATATTATAACGCTGAAGAATTGAGGTATAGGCTTACCTATAGTTAAGTGTCAAAGAATTATTTTTTATTATAATATTTTTTTATAAGGCAGTGCCACCTAATTTTGAACTTTATCCCATTGACTTAGGAGTTAGGATTCAAATCCAATTAATTTTTTGACTAGTTCTGCCCGATAAGGGGTAAATTTAAACTTTATGCCCTGAGAATACGGTATAAAATAAAAAGTGGCTTACATTACATACCTTGTGACAAATATGACATGAGTACGTCTTATGTAGATGCTTCTCTTCAATATGATCTCGTATCTTGGTTTTATCTGCGAAGCGGCGGTTGCAGTGGTCACATATAAACCTGTGGATAATCATGAAACTAATAAGATAAAAACAAAAAAAAACTCGCGCACAAGTAGGATTCGAAACCACGACCCCTGGCGAACCGGGCCAACGCTCTTACTAACCGAACCACCGTGCAGTTACGCCCGCCTGATCTCTTATGAATATAAACTAATCCAATCCTGAAAATGTTACAAATCTTGTTTGGTCGGTCAATAAAACATTTCAAAAAGCCAAAAATTCGCTTTAAACTAAAAAGGGTAAAGAACCAAGCCTTTCCACCCGCCATTTTTTTACTTCAAACTAAATAACGATGTGCAGGCGGTTTTGTCCCTAAGGTGGTAAGGCGGCTGTGACCTCGACATTACCTGAGCTGGTCGTGCGTGACGTGTCGGAGGCTGTTCTTCAGGTGGCGCTGGTACGAGCTGACCGATTGGAACGAGATGCCGCACTCGACGCACGAAGCGGCACCGGACTCTGATTTGTCCTACGACAAATCATTTTGTTTTAAAACTACAATACAGGGTGACCCTTTATTTATTTTTTTAAAACTTTATGCAAAAAATAAAAAATATGGCGGAATTAAAACATAATGCATCCTACCAGTCAACCATAGGTCTGATCAGAGAAAATACAGCCGTACAAATACATAGATTGATACTTTTTTAACAGTTTTTTTTTTTCATATAGACCACTCTTGAATATAAATAACTTTTACTATGAGAATAATAGTCAAACCGAGAGAGAAAATTATCAGTTAATCCATACATTTTGGTCGCATATTTTTTTTCTCGATTTCACCATTGGTCCAATAGTAAAAGTTGTTCATATTCGTAAGTGGAGTATTTTTTTTAAAGTGTCATTCACACACACCTCATTGTGTTTCTCGAGGTGTCGTTTGAGGCTGTTCTTCCACCGGAACACTTTATCGCAGAGAGTGCACGGGAATTTGTTGCTGAGTTCGTGCACCGACCTGCAAACATAGTTTATACAGGGTGTCCAACTATAATAAGAATATGTAATAGTAAGTAAGTAAGTCTTTATTTGCTAGAATACAGTTACAAAGATCTTAAGAATTTCACATGTCCAGTGCATTCTACCGTTAAATTGGTATGCAAGTTTTTACATCTATAGCAATTTGTTAGATTTCATTTATCATTAGTCTATCAATATTACAGAGTCAATTAAATTATTACACTACACAACACAGCCACAATTTAAAATAGAATATTATGGAAATTATTACTCATGATTACATTATTTATTATTGCATGTAAAAAAATATTTATTTGATTATATTATTATGGCAATTAACATTGATTAATACATTATTTATTATTTTATGTCAAAATTTTATCGTTAAGGAAGTCATTTATATTATAGTAGCATTTTTCAATTAAAAATAGAAGAAACAAAGAAGAGAGGAAGACCAAGAATAAGCTATATATAAATCCTACTACTATTATAAAGGCGAAAGTTTGTAAGTATGGATGTATGGATGTATGGATGTTTGTTACTCTTTCGCGTAAAAACTACTGAATGGATTTGAATGAAACTTTACCACAATATAGCTTATACATCAGAATAACATATAGGCTACAATTTTTGAGGTTTCTAATGTGAGGTCGTAAAAAAACACATTTTTGCGCTACTAGACGGGACGAACCTGAAGTCCACGCGAACGAAGTCGCGGGCAAAAGCTAGTAATAACTAAATAAATAAAAATATGCGCCAGACAACACACCAATTGTCTGGTTTCGTGGTAAGGAATTTTCTTTCTTGTGTTACGAAGTACCAGACAACGATTATGACGGGGGCGTCTCTCATAAATACTTAACATCCATGACAAAGGTACAAATGTTCGTGCTCATCACACAAACATTTGCCTCTGCGGGATTCGAACCCGCGACGGCCGGCGTAATAGTCAGGAGCGCTAACGAATACACCAAACGCATCGTCATTGTCTAGTTTTTGAAATTTAGTCAACTAGCCTGATTTTATATACTCACAGACGATGATTCAGCAGACCAGCTCTATGCGTGAACGTTTTATCACATTCAGGACATTCCACCCTGGCTTTGTGCGTGTCTTTGTGGTAGCGGTGCGCGTCTATTGAACTGAAACATTAATAAAAATATATCGTAAAGTGCATTTTTCTTCGTCAGGTGGCACGGAACCCTCAGTGCGATAGTCCGACTCGCACATAGACGGTTTTTAAATTTTTACAGAATTGACAAAGTCAGTCAGTAAGTTAGTAAGTTAGAAATTATTTTCATACATTTTATGCCAAAATTTGAAAACGTTTAATTAGCATGATCTTTGCGGCTAAACTATAGTTACTTATCTATACTAATATTATAAAGCTGAAGAGTTTGTTTGTTTGTTTGTTTGAACGCGCTAATCTCCGAAACTACTGGTTCGAATTGAATAATTCTTTTTGTGTTGGATAGTCCAGTTATCGAGGAAGGCTATAGGCTATATAACATCACGCTACGACCAATAAGAGCAAAGATATAGTGGTAAATGTGTAAAAAATGGGAGAAAGAAGTCACTATTCCACGCGGATGAAGTCGCGGGCAAAAGCTAGTGGTATATAATTTTAGTATTATTTTTTATTATTATGGTAACTTACTTAGATATCTTCCCACATACATCGCACGTGTACTCCTTGAGTGATATCTCGTGCGTGGAGTAGTAATGTTGCTGCATCACCTTTATGTCCATAGTCCGCTTTTTGCATATACTGCATTCGTACCTACAAATTATTATTTTTTATTTGATAAGGACAACAAACAAAGTAATTTATTGTATTTAGTGTAATTTATTGGGCCCAGAGAAATGAAACGGTATCTTTTAGGTTGCTGATATTCCGTGTTTATTCGTTGAATCCGAGATTGAAATAGGAGAATTACAGGAGCGAGCTTATGCATTTATACAAGTGGTAAACAATAGCGACATCTACATACATTATCGTGAACTTATTAGTAACTCTAAGCACCATGCTAAACTGATGATAATCAAGCCATTCAATAAGTTAAATAGTTCATAGACAGTTTATTGGATGGCGCTGTTTAACACATACACCACACATTTACATACTTAACACGTTCCGGGACAGTGAACACCTACAGGCGTGAGAACAATAAAACGTCTATTGTGTCTGGAATAGTGCCCCGGAACGTGTTAAGATAAATACATTTTTTTTATCAGTGTTGCCTTACTTATAGGCTGCCACGACATTCACAACAATACTGTTGAAAAGAGATATTGTATAGCTTAATTTTTGAAGAAAAAGAAAACAAAATGGCTTGACAGTTTTACACAATTTACAATCTCTCAACATTAAATGGAGGAATTGTAATTCCTTCATATGGGTTTCCATCGACAAGCTAAGAAGAAGAACATTAAACGAATCAATGATTGATTAAAATTAATTGTAGAACTATAGAGTTTTAGAACTATAATTTATCCATGAACCTAAAACTATTAAATTTTCGTTTTTTATATAAAAAATAACGCACCGACCTTAGGGATCGGAGTAAAATCAAAACGCGCAGACAAAGTATGGACCAATGTCTGATATAAAATATTTGAATTTGAATTTGAAAGTAGCGAAGGACCACTAGTAATGAGCCTACCTTCTTAAATGCCTCTTGTAATGTGCTGTGAACGAATCCACTGATGATATAATAGTTTTGCATATTGGACAGATATAGTTGCCTAGTTCCTGAAACAGATTAATATAATAATAATAATAAATATAAATATGCGCCAGACAAAACACCAATTGTCTGGTTTCGTGGTAAGGAATTGTCTTCCTTGTGTTACGAAGTACCAGACCACGATTACGACGGGGGCGTCTCCCATAAATACTTAAACACATATAACATCCATGACTTAGGTACAAATGTCCGTGCTCGTCACACAAACATTTGCCCCTTGTGGGATTTGAACCCGCGACGGCCGGCGTAATAGTCGGGAGCGCTAACTAATACACTAAACAAATAATGTTTAATTAATTGAACAATAATAATACACAAAATATCTTGTAAGGTAGAGGTCTATTCCGCCTTATCACTTTCAACGTAAATCGCGAACGACACAAAAACAGACATCACTTCAAATAATCTTTTATCTTTTATTCGACAGGTGCAAGCGAATTAGGCTCTTAAGGTGGTAAGGCGGCGGTGACCTTGATAGCACCTACTGCCGATTATTGATATTTTGGATTGACATGTGTATACAGATGCTTTTAAGCCTACAATATGAATTTTTCAACAGCAAAATTATAATAATTAATACCAAAAGTATGTATGCCTAAAAGCTTTCAAATTAAAAGATAATCTTTAACTAAAGAACGCTACGTATGGCCTGGGAGAGAATGCTTTTAGCATTAAGTGCACCTTTTGTACACTTTTATTTGTGCAATAAAGTTTTTAAATAAATATGTAAATAGTCATTTGGCAATGATGTCACGTGATAGTAAGTTATGATGTGGTCAAGGATGAATCATATCTTACAAAGATATAGATAGTGCCATCCACGGCGGCGCGCCCCTCCACTCGTCCAAATCGTTTATAGTGCATGTGTGCAAGCTTTTTCCAACATTTGAATTGAATTTGGAACATCCTAATGACTTATAAATAAATGACAAGCACACTACAAAAAATACACTCAAAGAGAAAGATGCTCTACTTAGATATAGTTTTAAGTAGGTAAGTAGAGTCACTTTCGTGACGAGTCCGAATTTTTGAATGACGGCCGGCTCGCAACCCCCCGCCTGCCTCAAACAAAAAAAGGGTGGAGCGCGCCTTCGTGGATGGCACTATCATACAATATAAAGTATTTTGTCTCTGCTCTTAAAAATCTCTTTTTTTATATTGATCATCTTACCGGTGCATGTTTAGCGGCATTATGCGCTATGAACGACTTGCTATAGTTGAACCCTATGATACAACTTTCACATTTGAACTCCGCTGTTTGGTAGCTTTGTTTCTGTTCCTCTTTCTCTCGTTCTATGAGCAATTCTTCGTAAGATAGTTCTATGGTGAGTATCTTTTGGTTGGCTTGAAGCTTTTTTGCGGGCTGAAAACAAAATTTTTCATAAAGCAATACTAATGATATAAAGCTGATGTTTTTTTGTGTTAGCTTATTTATCAGGGGAGGCTAAAAAACAATATTTTATGATCTACGGGAAAGAAGAAAAATCTAAATGAGTTGATGAAGTCGCGTGGATACACTAGTAGGTATTTGTTCACCTTCGTTCCATGTTGCAGTCTTTTCACCACTCTCTGGGACTTCTTCATTTTGCTTTCTATCTTATTTTTCTTCTTCTTCTTCTTCTTTATTCTTGGTTCCACCTCCAGAGTTTGGCTATCATCAATGTCAGATGACGGTATATCATTTAAGGTAGTGTCATTATCTAGTCCTGAAAATAACAATGTTCTTGTTTTTTAATGGTTCAATGGGATAAAATTATCAATATAATATTATTATTAATTTATCCCATTGTAATATAATATATATTATAGTTTATTTTATTATGAAGTTATTTTATGTATCATATTCTGGAGTCCGTGTACCTTACTCAGCAGGGCCCACTGAAAACCAGCGTCAGGTCCTTTAAGGACCTGGCTTATGCTGAGTGAGGTCCTATTGGTTCGGACGCCGCCGACACACACACGCACTGCTTGGCTGGCATTTGAGTAGATAATAAATAAGTAAGTGTATTTTTTATTCCGAGGCGTAATAGGGTTCCGTAGCAGAATTGCAAAAAACGGACACAGCCACTATATTCTGAAACTATTAGCATCACACTGCTGAAACTTAGTAGGTAGTTAGTCACTTGATAAAGAAACTACAACGTCACAAACCGTTGCTAACACCTTCGAGCTTGAGTTCTTCTTTAAAAAACACACACTGTTTTGTGTCCAGTCGGTCTCGCGCAGGGCTGGATATTTGCACCTCAATCTCTTGAAATATTGGATTTATGGAGATCGGAGTGTTCGTATACATTTCCAGGCGAGATGATCTGGCTACGTCACTGAGGAGGCATTCTCGTAGACTCTATGGGCATGAAATAATGATATGATGCTATTGATTGTGTGGCATAAGTATGTGGGAAAGAAAAAGTTGCAGTATGTTCATTTATTACAGAATAGTAAATTAATGTATTTATTTATGTATATTCGGGCTACAGCACAGATAACGGTAGCAATACACGCTCATTCAATAAGTATATTACTTCTAGAATAACATACTTTTAAGAAAGTTTTACAATTATTTCAAATAATATAGATAAAATATTGATAATGTTGTAAAAATACCTCATTAGTATAAGCTTGGAGGATCCTGTGCGAGTCCTGAATTTGTTCCTTGAAGGCTGCAGCTTTTTTCAGTAATGCATTGCACTCCCAACACAGCGATGGACATTTCAACAGTGTGGTGTTCATCTGTAAATTTATTTTTTGTAAGCATTATTGTCCCACTGTTAGGCAAAGGCCTCCCCCAAACTTTTCTAGTGGTCGCGGTAACCAGTCTGGGCTGGCCAGACAACATTTAGAAGTATTTTGAAAATCAGTTACATCTACTATATAAAAATAAATCGGGTTTTCCTTTGTGACGCTATAATGCACAAACCAATTTCCACAGTTTTGCATTCGTTGGAAAGGTCTCGGGCTCCATGAGGTTTATAGCAAAGAAAATTCCCATAAAACGGGGCCGGGGCGGTATCGCTAGTTATTTATATAGATGATGTTGGTGCTGAAAAAAGTCTTAACTTTCTTTCTTTCAATATATATATATATATACAAGTAATTCTAAGTATTTATTAGTTTAACAAATTTTTCAGTTGTTTTCTAGACCTACTATTGGTCAGAGGTATGGAAAATTTATGTATACTGTACCTGCTGCGATGGTATTTCACGTAGCGCGTGCAGATAAAACCGTACCAATTTTTCATCAGTAATCTTGTGCAGCGTACGTCCCATACAAAGACAGCCAATGCATAGTAATTTGCATACAATATCGTCTTTCTTTTCATCGACATTTTCCATATTTACACCAAGGATCAGACGTGATGCCGTTGACAACTTTTAACCTTTTTATGAATTATAAATGCTTTTTAGATGCTGTAATCGTGGTAATTCATTGCCCCGACTATTAAGAGAAGGAAACTGACAAGAATGCGGCAGTAAAAACAGTAAAACACACTTTCACTTGGAAAAGATGATTTAGGTTTACGTTTTACGTTTTCATGAATTAATCGACAGACAAATGTAACTTTAAGTCAGGGTTTTCTTGGTAGAAATTCACAATATTATATCAAAAGGATAATTCAAAACAATAATTTATAAAAACAGCAAGTTAAATTACACAAAAAGTTGACACAAATAATAACAAAACCAAAACAAATAATCACGGCCATTTTGAAAATAGTGATGTGCTCATATATTGATTTCGTCTTTCGGATATTTGATGGCAGAACGTCGATTTAAAAATCGATTGATATGATAAAACCGATTTTTAATGATACCAACGGCAAAGAAAATAAAATAACTAAATAATAAATTATTCGGCATGTGACGATGCACAGCATCCTGTGAGATGCGTCTACTTCCGCCTAGCCTAATTTCCGTATCCTGCTGGATAAATAATTATTGGTTTAATTTGACTTACATCCGTGTCCGCCATTTTTAGTCACCTGGGGTCGAGTTATCTCGAAGTTTCCTCATAGCGTCGTTTGCTTTCGATCTAGCAACATCCTAAGCAGAAACTCTGCTCAAATCGAGAATTACATTCATACTTAGCGTATTATATTTGAAAAAGTTTTACCTTTAAAAATCTAAATAATCTTAACGTTTTTATAAAAAGTCTATATTGTTATAATGACCAAGTCTTAAAAGTGTGCTAGTGTTTTAACGTGACGGTGACCTGCAAGACGAAGCGATCATCGGCCTACGCTGCACGCGCACGAATAACACTGGAAAATGGATCGGCCGGCGGTTTTTCCCAGACCCTGGCTTTGCCTTAACTAAAGGTAAAACGAACACATAATAAGGTACGTGGTATTTTATTCAGCGTGAATACCCCTTTCTGACCACATGAATTTCAAATAAACTAAACAAACATTATCTTAGCTAAAACCGTGGGTAAACACGCGGCGTCGTACGCTCATGTTAGTCTCCGAGGCCCGAATTTCGATATTCGGTCAAACCCATCTTGTGAATCATATTTACTGTATGTATTGCCTCGACTCCTAGGTACCGCAGTACCTTAAATTACAGATTTTTATAGCACGGGTAGCTAATTACTCTGTTTTAGATGGAACATGCAATATTTCCATTTGATTTTTCATATACCCACGTATATTTACGTACTTCTTTCTAACTAGAACGTAATAACAGCGGCTTCTTCTGAACAACCGCTGAATCCTTTACCAGCCTGAACTAAAGAATAATAATATTTGTATTGAATACTTATATTGCTCAATCTAGCATGTTTTCAGTTCAAAACAACTAAAAACAATGCGTTAACAATTCTTGCAACAATTTGCCACAATTTTCGAATTTCGAAAAAGCAATTTCAATTCTGTTATGTCCAACTTTTAAAGGATATCCTAAATACATCTACCCAATTCATAATATTCATAATGAAGGTTCATTACAGTACAGTGCACATTTGTCTCAAATTGTTAACTTTTATATCTATATCTATGCAGTGTAGCCTCGCCTCTGTCGAGCATTCATATGCAGTTGCCTATCGCACACTTGACTAAAGCGGCAATTTAAAAAATGATTTGAACCTTGTAACCTAGGCACTCTACCAGTGTCCTTTATTAATGGTCGCGATATGACTAGACCTAAGACTATAACACCTTCATTTAAGGTAGCATTCTTAAAAACAGAAGCTTGGGGGACCGTATCCCAGTAAAACCACACTGCAAGCTCTTGGCAGTTGCGTGCATTAAATATCACCAAGTGCCGATTACTTATTATAAAATAAAAATAAAACAAATAAATAAAATAAAATATGTTTATTTCGAGCCAGAGTCCATATTATATTATTGGCAACAATGCAATGTAAGCTTATAAATTCATTTGAATTAATAATTTTATTAGTTAATATAAAAAGAAATTATTATAATACTTTTTACATAACATAACACAAGACAGCTCGAACAATCCATGGTCGAAGTCGATAAATGACACGGCTTTTATTGATTGTCATTACTACGGATCGCAAGAAATCAACAATTATTGAGAGGCCCTCGAGTGGCCCTCGAAGCCTGAATTATTCTATCACTACTCAAACTACTCGTAGTCCTAACGCTTGACGTAACGCAAGTGCTACGCAACTCATCACATCTGAGTATTCTTACGGTTGTTGGCCTCATACGTACAAGGGCCAGCGGCATCTACCTGTCAGACTGCGATCATCGTAATGGCAATGATTACAGAGCCACATCTGCAATTTATCTCAGTGCAGTTTAGGAGGCTGCTTCCGAGCGTATCGGACGCAGTGGCACCTTAGCATCAGGCTGCGTAAGCCAACCTAACACTTATAACAGTACAGGGATGCATCTGCCATTCACCTCCACGCCGATGCTTGTCTGTCACACCAACATCGTGCAATATTCAACTATCCTGTCTACATTCAGTGCCGGTGCTTGCCTCACCCACTCAACGCAATAATCAATGGTCTTGCTCACATTAACATCACCTCCACGCCGATGCTTATCTCACCAACATCGTACAGTATTCACCAGTCCTGTTTGTATTCCGTGCCGGTGCTTGTCTCACCAACTCCGCACAATATTCAGTGGTCTTTGTCGCATTTATTTGTAGACATATCTAAGAATATCGAACTAATCCGCTAGGGACGCGACAGGCGTTCACTTTTATGCCGGTACTTGCCTAGCAACTCCGCGCAATAGTTGGAAGTTCACCACACATTCTTCCGAACAATTTCATGCCGGTGATTGCCTCACCAATCCCGTATATCATTCAATAGCCCAGCACGTTTTCCTTTGATTGCTTAAATCAACTGACCAGTCGAATTACAGTGCAGTAACACGGTCTGCCGTTTACATCTGTGCCGGTGCATGTCACATCCACACCGTGCTATATTCAACAGCTCTAGTCTACCTCAGAATGCATTCACAAGCAAGTCAATTTCTGATATAATCTCAAAAAAAAAAACCGAGCAGACGCTAATGAGCTGAACGCTTATCCCTGATATTGTGTCATATGGCGTTAAGTCCACCTTTTGTACAAACTTTGGTTGTGCAATATTTTCGGACTGACTGAAATTGTCTATCGCCCTCAGCCTACCTTTGCCATTTGCCCTTACCGTACCATGAATTTTCATACTAACTGAGCCCTTCAAAAGGCCCTCATAACTACTAATCGAAGCCTCGTTATTATGACCCGGAGCCGTAGATTCTTAATTCGGAAAAGATTCCCGAATACCTAGTTTAGAAAAGGTACTACTGTTTACTCTAAATACCAACTAAGAAAACGAAAGTAAAAATCATAGCATATTATTCGATACTATTGGGCTGGCAATTAGGTATACAGAAAGTAAATGTCATATAGTCGAAATGAGTACTCAAGGGACGTGCAACAAAATAACTTGAGAAGTCCGCAACCTCGAAATGCACGGGCATTACAATTGCTGTGTGTCATCAAAAGCCATAAACAAATACGAATGATTCAGATGAAATACATAACTTACCATTAAATTGAAAATTCTCCTTAAGTACACGAGAAAAGTATGAGCCTACCCCACAGCAAAAGCTCATTCTCTGAACTGCTAATAGCACACAAACCCTCGCACAATGACCCAGTTAAACAGAATATTTACCCGAACTCGATATCTTGTTAAGGCGACAATGAAGCTGCTATCTAATGTCCCCCTGATTGAAATCAAAAGTGCACAAGCGTACGCACAATACACCAGTGCACTCTGTGTCTCTTCACTTCATAATCCAGTAAGACGACAGCAAGACGTGACCAGAGGTATTTTTACAATGATATCAATCATTAATTCCAACCTCTGCGCTAGAATTATAGTTCATGTAAGGTTTAGTTAGAACACATCTTACGTTAGTACTTTAATTCTCAAAAAGGGGGGGGTGTAATTACAGCTACACCTGCGGTCAATAACTACACCTACAAACACTTTACTTTGTATTTCGGGACTACCACCTCCTGCAACGTGGTGAGGCATCTTTTCTCGCTCCCTCCATACAAACACAGTACACACGGCCACAGGTCAGATCCGATTGGCCAGAACTCTACTGCAGGACAAGGCCCATTTGAAAGCCAAAGTTATGTACCCCATATAACTAAGTCCTGTAAAAAAGGTATACACCCAAACCCCTCATGAACTGAGAAAACAATTTTTAAAGTGTATCTTAAAACTTGACTAGAACTTGGTGGCAAACTTACTTTCCCCCATGTTTCGAAATTTACATTTATAAAGTCATTCATATTAACCCTCTATTGGCAAAAGGAAGATTTCAAATCTAAGCTTTAGGCATGTTTTAAACCATCTGCTTAAATAACAAATCTTTACCTAATCAGCATGGCCCGGCCGACATTTTTCACTAATGCTTTACCTAATTGAAACATTTGATTCCTTAACATACTTCAAGCTGGCATTTTTAAATTTAGCCTAGAAAAGCTGGCAGGCTTACACATAACCTAAATATTCAATCAAATCGGATCAGTCTGATTTCAAAACCTCATGCTCAATATATCATTGTAATGAAACAAGTTTGCCTTCATAATACATTCATACAGATCAGACTGTTTGTTAAGCCTACCAATACGTAGGTAACAAAAATAATCCATCTTGCCCTTCCAGGTACTTTCCGTTCCCCACAAGGTTTCGGTCCCTCAAAATGCATATAATTTTCGAACCTGTACCACAATGAGACATCATTCATCATTAATATCTTAAAATAGTTATTTGTCTAGTTCATTAATCTAAGTTAATCACTTAACTTAGACATATTTCAAAACTAAAACATATCAATAAAAATATTTGATAGCGAAAGTTATCGCTGTTGCAACTTCATGTACTAGACAATTAAATGAAAGATGTCGTTATACGTTGCATATATTTTCAGTTAGATAACATTTATTATTGATTATTATTGATAAAGAAATAATTTAAATTATGTTAATAGTAGTCTGCCTAATCAACCTTTACGCATTAATACTTGGCAATAATAATGTGCTTACTACTGCACCCATTAATCACATCTTTTAGCGTTTTACAGATATCTTCAAAAGCTGCAATCATCAGTCTACCATAA
The DNA here is from genome assembly GCA_963584085.1 of Pyrausta aurata. NCBI lineage: Eukaryota > Metazoa > Arthropoda > Insecta > Lepidoptera > Crambidae > Pyrausta > Pyrausta aurata. The sequence goes on from OY757281.1 coordinate 2,468,016, forward strand.
TCTTTATCACATAGCGTCGTTCAATAGTCACCAGGAGCTAATAAACACATCTCTCACAGGATGCTGTGCATCGTCACATGCCGAATAATAATCCAAGTTTTACATAACAATAAAACTTGTATTATTAGCAGAGACGATGCACAGCATCCCATTAAGGCCTCCTGGCGAGACTTCTATGAGGAAACTTCGAGATAACTCGACCCCAGGTGACTAAAAATGGCGGACACGGATGTAAGTCAAATTAAACCAATAATTATTTATCCAGCAGGATACGGAAATTAGGCTAGGCGGAAGTAGACGCATCTCACAGGATGCTGTGCATCGTCTCTGCTAATAATACAAGTTTTATTGTTATGTAAAACTTGGATTATTTTAGTTACAATTTTACGATACACGAAAAAATAATAAAAAAACTGATAGAACTCGAAACTGGAAAAATCGAAAATCATTGAGAGCTGAGAGTTTAAAGTTGTTGCAAGCAAGTAATAGTGTTAAAAATTGTTCCAATTTGTACACTCAATTACATTTTTCTAACTTGGCAACATTGAGCAAAGCAGCCATTTTGTGATGTCGTAGTCGCGTAAAATTTTCTTCATCAATTTTCGTCTATTTTACATGGAAGTATTACTTTTTGTTGTGATACGAAAAGTATTCAAAACAAGTAAACTTTTGCAAAGTGTTTCATTGCTTTTAAAATATGGAGCAAGACGTAGATGATGATTATAGAACAGTATGCAGTACTTGCCTAAGTAGCGACCGGCATTTATTTTCGTTAAATGAGGTGCCCCAAGTGTATCATGTGTTTTGTTTGCTGATGAGCGACTTTGCAGGCGACAGAGTGAGTATAAAACTTCGAGATTACTTTTCTAAACTCTAATTAGCGCTTTTATTGTTACGTAAACGTCTCAGCGTCTTAGGTCAACGACCCTAAGGTTTAATTTATTCCAAAAAATATTCCCATCTCTCCTTAGCTGCAATTTAGGTTTCCTTCTTATTTAAACATGAAATTGGCTAAAATACAAGAGGCTTCTAAACTAGGCTATACCTGTGGCTTAAACCGTATCTAAGGAGACCGTATGTAGTTTAACATGTAGAAATTTTTAGCATGAGGAAAGGTGAGAGTGTGAAATTGACATAGTATCATAATTATTTGCAGTACGGAGATCCAACACTGGAGGTCACACAATTCGTCTGCTGGGAGTGCATAGCACACATGAAGAGGTTTGCTAAATTCAAGAACCAAGTACAGAACGCTCAAGACCACCTACGTGTGCTGGCTATGAGCAGGTCACAAGAGGTAATATGAATTACTAGCGATCTTCTGCGACTGTACTGTACATTTTACTTTGACTCCATTCCTGTACCGGTCATAGTGTGATGATGTTAATGGGTCTTTATTTAGTTTAATTACCCGTTTTACCAGTTTAACTTCTTGTTTTGTTGTTTATCTGTTTGAATGGCTGACTTGAAACTTGTAGCATTCTCTGCTAGTTCTTCAAATGTAACTTATGAAAAGGTGTTAGATAATACTGCTGGGATTTATCTGCACTTAGCTTTAAGGTTGGGCCATAAAGTGATTGCCCTTTAATTCTAACCACCACAGGCTTTCATATAAGGCTAGCAACATGCCCAGGTCACCACAGCCTTATGGGACTGATGATGGTACCGTTAATATCAAACAAGCTACATAGGTTAAATATTTTTAATCCTTGTCTATTATAATTTCAGAGCATGATAGACCACACATACATGTCACAGTCTCTCTCCTGCCTAGAAGTGAGTACGAAAACTGAATACGATCAGATATACTTTGACTATACGCAAGAACAGTGGGTACTGGGTGAGGAGTACATCCTGCCTGAAAACGAACATGTTAAGGACGAGGATCACAACACCCTGCGGAGAAGCATCAATTTGGATATTGATACGCAGATATTGCAAGGTAATATTTTGATATTATGATATGCATATATCTCATAAGCATAAGTAAATAAATATGCGCCAGACAACACACCAATTGTCTGGTTTCGTGGTAAGGAATTATCTTCCTTGTGTTACAAAGTACGAGACAACGATTATGACGGGGGCGTCTCCCATAAATACTTTATATTATAACATCCATGACTTAGGTACAAATGTTCGTGCTCATCACACAAACATTTGCCCCTTGCGGGATTCGAACCCGCGACGGCCGGCGTAATAGTCAGGAGCGCTAACCAATACACCAAACGCGTCGTCTATAAGAATAATAATAGATAAGAATGGGCATGTCACACCCCTCCCTCCGCTTAAAGTTATAAAAAGATTGTGTACAATGTTATTATGAATGCATAAATAAGATTAGGATAGTTAAATACGGGATTGCTACTATGTACCTTATTATTTTTGAGCTTCCGATATTACGGCACTGTTGCAAGCGCCATGATCACGGAGTAACAGTGCCGAAATATCGGAAGCTCATAAATAATAAGGTGCATGGTAGCAATCCCGTATCTAACTATTCTAATGTTAGTGACCATGAAAGTTTAAAACAATATATAAGATGCTTTCCTGTGTAATTATTTTGTTTATGGTGTGCAATAAAGTGATTTTATTATTATTTTGTTAATGTTTGCTATGCCAAGAAAAACTGACTTTATAAAGAGAATAGTCTAGAGACCCTTTACATTTGACTAATAAAGTATGAAAACCTTTTTTCAGTACCGCAAATAGTACTTGAGAATCCAGTCACTGGCGTGATGTCCCACATAGTTGTGAGCACAGATGCGTTGGTAACACCTGCACCTACCTACACCCAAGTTAAGGAGATCGAGTGAGTTTAACACTATAGTTTGTGCTAAATAACAGTGCTTAAAAGTTTGAGACACCCATTTACGGTCGAGGACACCGCCGCCTTACCACTTGGAAACGAAAGTTGCTTGCACACACGACACAAAAAGGGCGTCACTTTGGACAAAGGATGAATGAATGAATGATGACTTTATTCGACACAAATAAACAAAAAACACAGAAAAGAAAAATACTATTAAAAAAAAACAATAAAATTTATGTCGAAAAGGTCGGCTCAGCAAAATTCGTGATGACGCGAGGTGCAAGTAATTTTGGCTCTTAAAGTGGTGAAGCGGCGGTGACCTCGAAAGAACCACTGCACTCCGTAACGAGAACTCGGACTATCCCTATTAATATTATAAATGTGATAGTGTGTCTGTCCGTTATCCATTCACACTTAAACCGCTGAACCGATTTAGAAAAAATATATAAGAAAGAAATACTTTGAATCCCGAAAATAACAACACAAGCACATGTAGTAATAAATAGCATAGTTAGTTTGGCTGAGGTTTCCGCACTTACGATAAGGCCAGTACAATCTGCCTAGATTACTAAAGGCCGGACTAAGAAATAACATATTGTCTTAATTTTCCCAGCCCAATAATCACTACAACAGACACGGACATAAAACCGAAAGGAGACCCGAAATGCAGCTACACAACCGTATACATGGACGAGGAAGAAATGCAACAAGTCCGCGAAGAGATGAAACTGAAAATCCAATACGCCAGCTCCGTATACAAATGTGAACTGTGCATCATCGGCTTCTATACTCAGCAGCAAGTTGAGGACCATTTCGTGTCAGACCATCGAGAGAAACCAGGGAAGTCGTGCTGCAAAGTGTGTTATGTGTATGTGGATGATGGGTTGCTAGCAGACCACACATTAGCACATTATACGAGGCATGTGTGTAAGCTGTGTGGGCATGTGTGTCATAGCACTAAATCTATGATGTTACATACAAGTAAACATGTGAATAAATCTATGAGGGGTGTCATTGGGATCACTAAGACTAAGGTGAGTGTTTAAACTGGTTTTCTGTGTAAATTTCGAATTTGACGGACGAGGTCTCTGCCGCCTAACCACTTGAGAGATAATCGCTTGCTCACCTTAGGTGATAAGGCGGCGGGGCAGGTGCAATGGGCGTCTCAAAAGACGACACGATGTGCAAGCGATTTTGGCATTTAAGGTGATAAGGCGGCGGTGACCTCGATTCACTATCTGTATTTTTTGACAGATTTAATGGATCTTCCCATGGAATGCTTTCCAATTATGCAATTATATCAATGTCAATTTATATGTTTGTTACATGCATCAAAATCGGCTTAGCATAAAACAGTTTTGTTTATTATGAATTATTTAAAATTCGTTTAGTATCTAATCAGATAAAATTCAGCTGAGAATCACAAACTATTATTTATAAGTTTGTTTTATGAATAAACTAGCAGTCCCAGCGAACTTTGTTTCGCCCCGGCCCCGTCCCGCTCCAGCCCCGGCCCTGTTCAACGGGATAAAAAGGATCCTATGTCCTTCTGCTGGTTCTAAGCTACCTCCCCACCATTTCGCCCCGGCCCCATCCCACCCCAGCCCCGGCCCCGTCTAACGGGATAAAAAGTATCCTACGTCCTTCTCCTGGCTCTAATCTACCTCCCTGCCAATTTTCAGCTAAATCGGTTCAGCCGTTCTTGAGTTATAAGTTGAGTAACTAACACGACTTTCTTTTATATACAGGCTGTTATTGCAAGGGGGTGCCAAATTTTTGGAGGTGAAAGGGACCATCAATATGAACAACTTTTATTATGAGACCATCGTTCAATTATTGATTTTATTTTCTGCCTCTCCTATACATTATTGTCAATGTAGGTGACTGATTTTGTATGGGGAACCTGAAATTTTATTTAAGATTTTGACCATGGGTCATGGTAAAAGTTGTTCATATTGACGGTCTCATTCACCTCCAAAAATTTGGCACCCCCTTGCAATAACACCCTGTATATATAAGATATTTTTGTTTTTGCAGGAAAAAAAGGGTAAAGAAGCAGATAAACCACAACCAAAAGCTGGCGATCTAAGAAAACTCCTATCAAAAACCACCATAGAGGGATACCAATGCTTGGAATGTGATATGTTCTTCAAGTGAGTACCATTTTGAAGAAAGAAAGAAAGAAAGAATGTTTATTCAGTACCAAATTTTTTTACAAAATTTTCAACGCCTCACGCAAAATTTTGGTATCAGATAAATAAATAAATAAGCGCCAGACAACACACTAATAGGCTAGGACTAAATTTCAAAAACTACATAATACGTAAACTTAGTAAATATATTGATCAAATGTTGAATATTTTGAATATTACATTTTGAATTGGTCTCAAAAACGCTCGAACTGTCATGGCGTACTAAATGACGTCACGGCGGAAGTTTGAAAGTCTTTTTGACAGTAAAACACTGAAGAGTTGTCAATGATAGCAAAAACCGGTTAAGTGCGTGTCGGACCCGCGCACTGAGGGTTCCGTGCCACCCTTAACTGAATTCAGGGTCCACGTGTTTGTATGAAAATGTGCAATATCTCAAAAACTACTGGTTCGATCTCCTTCAAACCAATTTTCGTTGCAAGTTTTTGTTGAGATCTACATTATATATTTTTTTCAAAATGTTCACTTTCTTAGTTCACAAAATAGATGGGGGGGGGACGCCCATTTTACCACTTTGGAAGCGTCTATATCTCAAACCTTACACTTTTAGGAAAAATGGTTTTAGAAACCTCAACATCATTTTAAAAGACCTATCCATAGACACCCCACACGCATAGGTTTGAGTAAAAAAAAATTTTTAGGTTTTAGTTTCATGTATGGGAGCCCCCCCTTAAATATTTTTTTTTCTTATTTTTTGTATCTGAATCGGAAAGCGGTGAACAAAATACACCTACCTACCAAGTTTCAGCTATGTGATGCTTATAGTTTCAGAATAAAGTGGCTGTGACATACGGACGGACAGACAGACAGACAGACTTGACGAAACTATAAGGGTTCCGTTTTTTGCCATTCGGCTACGGAACCCTAAAAAGAACCCGCCATCGCGCAAGGCATGACGTCACATCCTCTGATAGGCGTTTGCGGTCACTTGACCAAATGTGCGTTTTGGACAAACTAAATTATTTAAAATATTAATAATCCTAATTGTAATTCATAAATTAATTCGTTTTATGATTTCTCCAAACTATAATTGATCACTAGAAACTACCAACATTGTGATTTGTTCTTAGTGGAAACTATAAACAAAAAGGAACAACACAAATATTTTATTTAGGATTTCAACATTAGGAAAGTAGCCTATTGTCTGGTGTCAAAGTAAGGAATGTTCTTCCATATGTTACGAGGTACCATACAACGATTATGACGGGAGCGTCTCCAATAAATACTTAAATAATACATATAACATCCATGACTTAGATACAATTGCTGGATTCGAACCCGCGTCCGCTGGCTAAGTCAGGAGCACTAACCACTGCACCAAACGTGTCGTCATCGATGTTTATATGTATTTAAGTATTTATGGGAGACGCCCCCGTCATTATCGTTGTCTGGTATTCGTAGCACAAGGAAGAAAATTCTTTAATTTGAAACTAGATTGGTGTTGTCTGGCGCATATTTATTTATTTATATTTATACAGAATATGTTAACGAATGACACAAATTATTGGCCGTTAGCCAATTTGCGAAGTTTATAAGCATGGTACAAAGCTTTCAATTATTAGGTTTTATGTCTCTATTTTTATGTTTATTTATTTAATTAAAAACTTTATTGCACAAATAAAAGTGTACAAAAGGTGGACTTAATGCTAAAAGCATTCTCTCCCAGTCATACCTTTAGGTCATGCAGAGAGATCGTGATGGGTGCAGGAGAGTGTTGTAAATAGATATTAAAATTGCAACAAAATACTAAAGTGTAGAATAATAATATTATATACATACCATAATTTACATACTATAGGTTTATAAACTAAATATACAGTTTATAATTTATATACATAAATACCAAAACATAAATAAATAAGAATATACATACATAAACATATTTTACATGTTTCGCAATTATTGAATAAGAAACTTTCGCAGTTTATTCTTGAAACACAGTTTCGTCTCGGACCTCCTAATCTCCAGAGGGAGTGTATTCCACATGTTTCATTATACAAAACTAACTTAAGTTTGTTTTTTCTACTTTCCAGAAACTCCAGAGCCCGCAAGAACCATGTAGCCCGCTTCCACAGAGAAGGGTTGCAATGCGATCACTGTAAGAAGAGATTTGTCAACCGAACCACGCTTACTACGCATCTCAAGTGAGTACTACAGGGGTCACAGCCGCCTTACCACGTTAAATACTAAGTGGTAACTGTATAATATAATTTGAACTTGTAAAAAGCAATTGTGTAAGACAAGGAATCGAACCCACACACAAGGGTTCCCGCTGAAAATCAGTGTCGCGGCATGCTTGTCATCTGCTGCCGCGACTTAAACTGAGCGGGGACCTTTTTGGCACACTATTTTTTTATCTGTGTTTTTTTCTGTCTCCTTCTGTCTTTGTAATTTTTAAATTGTGTGTGTCAAATAAATAATTATTCTATTCTATTCTAACCCTGTGTCTTACGTAGTGCCGTACGTGTGTCCGTGCGTTTTGTTAGGCTACGGTAGACTTACACGGTTACAACCGTAGCCTACCAAAACGCACGGAATCCTACCGGTAGGATACAGAATGCTACGGCATACTACGTAGCTTTCGTAGATAACGTTTACTATGGAATTTGGAAGATATCACAATAAATCATGGTTAAAGCACGGTTTTTTACAAAACAAATTTTGCGTCCAGTTGCTAGTAGTATTCTTTGCATACCAGCTTCGTCCGCAGCTTGTGAAAGAAACTAGAGCACATTTGGAAAAGTACCAAATGTGACATACCAAGTCTCGCAAGTGTATTTACAATTTATTACATAATAATAAAATAATTTTACTTTCTCAGACTCCACGAAGGCCCACTCCCCCGTAAAGAGTGTCCCATCTGCCACAAAATGGTGCGCGTCATACAACTGAAGTACCACATACAGCGGCACGAGAGCCGCAGGCGGTACGAGTGCACCGACTGCAACAAAGTGTTCTCTCACTTGGCCACTTACCAGGTATGAAACACGAGAAAATAATGTGATAATGTTCTTCGCATCAACGTTGTTTCAGTGCACATGTGTGTGCTCAATTCACAGGGGCACTATCTGTTCCTTCACTCTCAAAAAATATTGATTACATTTCATTTTTATTAATGTTTGAAATTAAAAATATTTATAGATGACCAAACGAGATGTTTACAAAAATGCCAAGACCATGTACGGTATCTCTAAAAGTAGCTAAAAATACAGGTAGTTAAACATACTATATGTAATTTTAATTTAATTATAAATTTTTAGATAATTTTAATAATGAAATAATAAACTTTTAAAAACCCTGGCAACTTCTTTTGTCTATACTTACACCAAAATCATGTCGAATCGTGCAATATATATATATATATATATATAAATGACATATATATATATATATATTATGTCATTTTGCTCAATCTGTCAATGTCAAGTGTCATTTTGCTTTCCGCTTTCGATCTTTTTTAATCTGTTCATACAGCTGATTGGCTGATAGGTATTTGACAGATTTATTATTAGACATCATGAAATATAGCTAGATTTTATTTTTGGCGCAACTGTGTTAGATAGGAAGGCAAAGGGAAGCGCTTCCTACCGACCGAGTGTTATGGCCGGGGACCAAGGTCCAATGTTCACCGTCTTAGTTTATTCATATGTAGGTATGTCCGAGCTAAATCTCACATATCGCGGTTCAGTCTCCATACTTTTGACTACAGCGCCATCTAGTCGTGTCGAGCTGAGTCAGCGTGTTACGATGATAAGAAGTGACTCGGTAGATTATAGATGTCGCTACATATTATTTTATGTTACATATTACCCAAAAATTGAAGATTTTACGGACGAAAATCATTCTAAAAATAATTATGCTTTACATAGGCTATTTTTTAGTGTCATGTACAAGGTGTTGGCATTTTCCCCATACGAACGAAAACATGTTACCGTAAAATAATCAGATAAAGGCAATTCACTGGCGATGGCGTTATTGTAACATCAAAAATATACACGAACTAGCTGTCACTTAAACATTTAGTAGTTATGTTGTAGTTTTCAGGGTAGTTGTGTTTTTAAAACAAAGTTGTCCGCGATTATCTCGTGTTTGGCTGAACCGATTCTGATGCGGTTTTTTATTACTTAATTCCAGGCGCATCTCAAGTATAGCAGAGCTCACGCCACGGAGGAAGTTTTTAAGTGAGTCGCTATTAGTACTTTACTTAATATGTAGAAGTAACTTGGATCGGTTTCGGCGCATGATTCAATAATAAATATGCCTTTAGAGACCAAAAATTTCGCGTATTCGAAACGACAGCACGGTAGCTCAATGAGGGCTAACGTTTTCGTGCTCACTAGTTGGCACCACTGTCGCGTGAGGTCCAGAATATAGCTTTTATGGTGTGTAATTTGTCATGATGGAGAGATAAAAAATCAAGTTTGCCATTAAATCTTAATATTACAATACATCGGGCATGCCGCAGTCCAGCTTTGTTAGGAAAAGACGAGTAAGGACACAAGTTATTAAAGATTTAACATTTATTTTCTTAGTCCCCCTTCCAAAACACTCTCATTCATTGATCCGTAACTAGTATTTGCCATAATTAATGAAAATTATTGCTAAATATTCGAAACATTAATCTAAATAGAAATAAACCCGCACATCTAACCCACCCACAAACAGTGACATTTGACATTTCGGAGACCTCACGCTACACAAGCGCCCCTAGCGGCGAATTCATTAGCCCTCATTGAAAGAGCATTTGGCCCGGATGCTGGTTCGAGTCCCGCCCGTGCGCAATTTTTAGCTTCTTATTTCACCTTATGTATTCGAATATGTCACTGAGTGTTAAAAACATTCTAAACCATTCACTTTTAGGGTTCCGTACCTCAAAAGGAAAAAAACGGAACCCTTATAGGATCACTTTGTTGTCCGTCTGTCCGTCCGTCTGTCAAGACCCTTTTTCTCAGGAACGCGTGGAGGTATGAAGCTGAAATTTATATCAATTACTCAGGTCTACTGTCCCTTGAAGCTGTGAAAAAATCAAACTTCTAAGCCAACGCAATCAAAAGATACAGCCGTTTATGCCGCAAATTTTCGACACTTGCAAGGGAATCAAAACCTACAGGGTGCTTCCCGTGAACTCAGAATCTTGAAATTTGGTACGAAGCAACGTCTTATAGCATAGATAAAGGAAAAATTACGAAAACCATAAATTTTTAGTTACATCACATAATATTTTTTTTTTAAATAATTTTAAACTTACTACCCATTTCCTCATAAACGCGTAGAGGTATTAAATTGAAATTCATACCAAATACTCAGATCTATAATACCTTTAACAATAATAGCTAAAATATAGAATAACAAAATCAAACTTCTATGTCAACGCAATCAAAAGAAACAGCAATTTAAGCTGCATATTTTGAAACTCGCAAGTACTCGCAAGGGAATCAAAACCTAAAGGGTACTTCCAGTCGACCTAGAATCTTGAAATTTGGCATGAAGCAACGTTTTATAGCACACATAAAGGAAAAATTCCGAAAACCTTAAATTTTTAGTTACATTACAAAATATATTAAACGATAAAGAGATCTTTGTCTTAAATTTATGCTCCTCCATCTTTCCCCATTGTAATGTTATGAATTTCATTTTGCAATAAAAATACCATAGTTATGACTCGATTGTCGTAATGACCGAACTTTGTAAACCTTGCAGGTTTGTACGGAACCCTCGGTGCGCGAGTCCGACTCGCACTTGGCCGGTTTTTTTTTTTGTTAATCAAAACATTATTCCACAGGTTTCCATGTCCTATGTGTAATAAAGGGTACCCGACTAAAGAAGCGATGCAGGACCATTTTAACTATCAGCACTTGGGCAAAACTGCGCACAAGTGCCCCGTCTGTGAGAAGGTAAGGTTTATGTCATCATCATTATCAGCCGTAGGACGTCCACTGCTGAACATAGGCCTCCCCCATGGCTTTCCACAACGACCGGTTGTGAGCGGTCTGCATCCAGTGCGATCCTGCGATCTTTACAAGGTCGTCTGTCCATCTTGTCGGTGGACGTCCTACGCTGCGCCTTTGATCGAAGGGTCTTCAATCTAGGACTTTTCTGCCCCAACGGCCATCTGTTCTACGCGCTATGTGCCCTGCCCACTGCCACTTGAGCTTACTGATTCGCAGGGCTATGTCTGTTACCTTAGTTCTTCTACGTATCTCCTCGTTTCTGATTCGATCTCGTAGAGAAACACCGAGCATAGCCCTCTCCGTCGCTCGTTGTGTGATTTTGAGCTTTACCTCAGTGTCTGAAGACGAAAGTCTTCAACCAGTGCGTATTACCAGTGTTGGCATACGGATCCGAAACGTGGTCTCTAACTATGGGCCTCATAAAGGTTTATGTGCACAGAATAAAATGAAAACTCGCTCAGTTTCATCGTTATCGGTCCAGTAGTTTTAGAGATATGAGTAATTACTAAAATTCGAATTTAAAAAATAGACGAGATTTTTTTTTGGCAATTATTTGGTGAAATTAATTGCGCGTTCAGCAATGCGGGCAATAATTAATCTTGTCGAATTGCCGGTTGATAAATTTAAGAAACACGTTAAAAACACGCTCATGTCTAAAGCCTATTATATATAAGGTTCAAGACTATCTAAACGACACGAATGTGTGGTCCGTCCAGCCTGCACCGACTGATGTACTTACCTTTGATGATTTTGATTTCACGGCAAAAAAAAATAACTTTTATTATATTTCGATAAGTTTTCTTTATTAAATTAAGACACTTCCTTTCACTGTTTTTATTTAATGGCAAATGCTGTGTATATCTATAATTAGTGTTATGTACAAGAATAATACAATGCCATTTGTTATCATCTTTAAAAGCTGTGGATTTTGTAATTATAATAAATTAAATTATATAAGTACCTAAATACTGTGTACATTGTGCTGTGGATGTACCTAAGAAATTAAATTAAACGAAGTCACAGGGGGGCCATTAGTTATGATAAAAGTTCAAAATAAACAACCGTGTATATATTTTTCAGCCGCTAGCGTCGAGAGCGAACGTAGACAAACACATGATGCGAGTGCACGGTAAAAAGAAAGAAAAGCCGCGAAACCACGTCTGTTCAGTGTGCAGGAAGGCTTTCACGGTGAGTTTAAAGTGTGATAACAAGTTTTAAAAAGTATGTTGCGGGCTCGAATCCCGCGAGGGGCAAATGTTTGTGTGATGAGCACGAACATTTGTACCTAAGTCATGGCGATGCACATGACAACTGAACTCAGCTCCGGAACGGCTAGATGGCGCTGATAGCTGAACTCTATACAACATCCGAATTTCCATACAATCCTGAACCGCGATAGGTTAGTTTTCTATCTGACTAACTATTAGAGTATTTCAATATTCAAGTCGACATCATCGTTATTATCGTTATTTGAATCTTCTGAAAATACAATAAAATTCAAATTCGTTTATTGCCATTAAGTGTACAATAAATAATGTAAAATTATTAATAATAGTGCCACAAGGATCATATTTAAAATTGAAGACTTCGAATGTAAGAAAAGTTTATTTAATTTTTTCAAATAAAATTATTATTATTTTGCGTCTGGGAGGAATTACGGCCCACTGAAACGGTCTGTCAATATGAAATATTTATTTTTAATAATAATCTGTGTGACATATATAAAAATCAGTGCTTCGAATTTAACAAAAGTTAGTTATGTTTTGTCTACCTTTCCTACCTGCTCCCTGCGAACGGGCCGCCTAGCCAAGCTAGCGAGCATGCACACACTCTTCAACACATATAAGAGGGTCTATACTGTGAAATTCATTACTTCAAAAATAAGGAACGTCTGGGGGCCCTGGGATCTTATACTATATATATAGAACACCCAGACGGTATTCCTTCGGACTATAGTCCCCGACCAACAACACCTCGGTCGGCAGGAAGCGCTTCCCTTTGCTACCTGATTCACACTGCGCCAAAAAGTATTTATGGGAGACGCCCCCGTCATAATCGTTGTCTGGTACTTCGTAACACAAGGAAGATAATTCCTTAACACGAAACCAGACAAGTTGTGTGTTGTCTGGCGCGTATTTATTTATTAATTATTTATGTATAGCAAAGATAATATCAAAAATACCGGCCACGTGCGAGTCGGACTCGTGTATTGAGGTCCAACCAATCTTACTTCCACTTAGCCATTATCATAATATTTGGTTGACAGTAAAATAGCTTTGTTTTTAATAGTGTTTGTATGAAGGACAAAGTTATATTTGCGGTTGATGAAAATGTGCAATATCTCAAAAACTACCGGTCAATTTATTTTAAAATAACATGCTACATAGGTTATTTATTATTCAACAACACTGATCTTTTCAAATTAAATAGTATAAAATAAAATATTTTATCTTATACTAGCGGTCCCAGCGAACTTAGTTTCGCCCCCAGCCCCGTCCCGCCCCGGACCCGTTTTATGGATAGTTAATATCTTCCTTGACTCTACGTTGTTTTTAGGGTGTTTCCGAAAATTATTCGAATTTTTCTCGCCGTAAAAACCATCCTTGAACTTCAACGAACAAGAAAAATAATTAGCCAAATTGGTCCAGCCGTTTTGAGTTATGCGCTTACCAACACATTTTGCGATTCATTTTTATATTATAGATTATTTGGAAAGGACACGGTCGTAAATTGCCCCAGAGTCGTTTTATGTTTGGTTAAAGAAAAGCATTAAGAGACTTGACAATATCATTTCGCAAAAAATATATTGAATTTTTAATACAATATTGTTAATTTACTTTGCTTTTATCTAGCGGCATATAAATCTACAAAAAAAAATAGGACAACGATTGAACACAATTTCCTGTCCCCAACAATTGTTGTGTTTGGCAGAAAACAGCGGTTTCGAGCACTTATAAGCAAACTGGCGACCGCTTAACGAAATGGCATATTGTGTCATACAATGTCATATAACTGGCAGTTAGTTAAATAAGTAAGCGCTCGCAATCGCTATTTTAAGAAGGAAGATGACGTTTGCCTCCCATAGGTACAAACCTTTAAACCAACCAACCTCTTCCTAAAACTTGAAAAAAAAAACTGTGACAAGGAACTTCTTTTCGTTGGCTATTGTTTGCGTCATCGTAATTTTCACGCGTTACGCACCCTAGCGGGGCAGTTTTCTATGTTTTAGTTTTGGTGGCCTAGATGGCGGTTTTTCGACACAGATGGCGCTATGATCTAGAAAGACCTGTTCTAGATAGTGTGCAAGAGATTGACCCCACACATTTTATTTCGTTTTATGTGAAAACCCCGCTATTTACGGCTTATATTACTTTATATTAATTTAAAAGGCGAAGAAACGAACCCATAATATTAGTTTTGGTCGTGACGCATGGATTTTTACTTTTGGGGCAAGCAATGTATGGCGCGTCGACCGTTTCCTTTAAAAAAAAAATCGTTTACAATACTGGTCAAGCAAATAAAAATGGGACTTTACAAACAAAGTTATCGGTATCGTGGTCAAACGGGTTTTTTTAACTCCATTTATTTGGTATTTCAGGACAAAAAGGCGTTAAACCAGCACCTGGTGATACATTCAGGCGACAGGCCGTTGTCGTGCGATGTATGCCAGCAAACCTTCAAGCACAAGGCCTCGCTATACACGCACAGGTGAGCATTCACATTCATATTCTAAATTCACATCATAATACTATGTGTATTTTCGAAACTGCATCAAACGAAATGTGCGGATACTAGACGCAAAATTATGAAAAAAAAATATATTTAAAAAAATGCAAAAATAAAGTATTTTAGAAAAAAAATATTGTTTTTTTGAGGCTTTTTGTTAGTTATGGTTGTATTTTTTTTATTTTATTGTTTATCTTTCAAATGAGATTATTTTAAAAAAACAAATTACACGTTTCAATAAAAAGAAACGACGAAAAAATTAAAAGAATAAATTTTAATTAAAAAAAAATATGGCTGTTAAAAAAACTTATTTTTTGTGTCGATAATTTTGGGTCTAGTATCCGCACATTTCGTTTGATCAAGAAGGGTAATTGTGTAAAGCAATCGTATTCATTTGACAGTTCAAAACGTACGATATGATCTGTCAAACCTTTTGTTCTTTGCCGTTTGACAGATCATATCGTACGTTTTGAACTGTCAAATGAATACGATTGCTTTACACAAATCAAAAATACACATTGTATAATAGCAGACAATACATACAAAAGATAGTTAGTTTGTTATTATTATGACCCTATCGAGCCTTTAACCCTTCAAGTATATCAGCGCCACCTACTTAATACATACAACATAAAAGGGGTTCCTATAACCTTGTAATTTTGATGCTGTGAGTACTAATAAAGGAATTTTGAATTTTGATTTTTTTTGAATTTTTTGAACACTACACCGGCAAAATAGTGTAATTTATTTTAATGTTGTTATTGTATGTATGTTAGTGCCTTATTCATAAAAACGCAAACAGTCTAATAAACCTGTTTTAACTATTACAGTGTTTTGTCTCGTTCTTTCATGGAGCTGTCATCATTTGACAGAAAGTGACAAAAAAGTGTAATAGCTAAAATAGGTTTATTTAACTGTTTGAATTATTATGAATAAGGGGGTTAGTCTTTAAGGTATTTATTGTATGGGCCTTAGTTGCTCGAAATAAATGATTAAATTAAATTAAATAACGCATACTACAGAATCACAAACAAAAAAAACTATAAAACACAAGTATAATAATTAAAGTTTCAATAACTGCGTTTTTTTTTTAAATTCGCGGGTTCTGCTATAATATTTTATTCTTTTTTTTTCAGAAAACGCGTGCACAAAGTGTTCCCTTCACGGCCAGCTATCGAATATATGGAGACAAAACCACAGCAAAGCACATAACGCCCTTAATACAAACAATATGTTAACGGTGTTTTGAAACGTTCTTCTTAACTTGGCTAATATTTTTAAAGATGAAATAAGAAACCAAAAATTGCGCACGGGCAGGAATGATTCAAATTCAAAATCTTTATTTCAAGTTAGGTCATGAAATTACACTTATGACTATGGTTTCTTATCTTAAATATGTGACACTGTGAGTGTAATTGGCGAATATTGTAAATATTATTGCATCTTGGATAATCTTGATCAACTTAGTGATGATTGTAGTATGTAATAATAACTGTATTGTAAATAATATAGATTTAACCCGTTGGTAGAAAAAATATTTTTGTCAAATTTTTGAAGTAATTTAATCACATTTTTAATTTTGTTGCTGGAAACTAAGAATTTCTTTTATTTTTTAGTATTATATATAAATAGTTCGTATACCCCGTCCCTCTTATTCCAAAAAACTTAGTACCATGATTATATTTATAACCAAGTATTAACCGGCTAATTTGAAAATAATGGAAAAATGACGACATTCAAATGGAATCTCGCCTCCCTCCTGCGCCCCGCAGGCGAGGTCTCTATGAAGCGGCCTACTTAAAGTCATAGTTTTAACCTGGTACTCTTTTTTTTATAATTCATATTATTGATAGTAAATAATTCGTGTAATATGATATCATCTGCCATTTCATTAATTTTTTAATGTGTGGTTGTTGAACGATAATGAAAGATTATATATTATACTTTTAAGTACATTTTGAAATTTTGTTTTATTTCCGAGTTTGCTTGTTTAAGAATATTTAACGAAAAATAAAACAATTGTTAATTAAATCATACATTATATTAAATCATGTTGAATATTAATTGGTAATACAATATTGTTTGTACTACATGTTAAACATACAATTTACTATGTGACATTTCTAGCACCCCTATATGATAAAACACTATTTGGACAATAGTCACAGTATGAACATGCAAATATATCTATGAAATATTTCATTACAAGACCCATTTTACTTTTAAAAAGTAATCCTATGCCTCTCTAATTTCGATGTTCTCGATGGAGTTCAAATTATTTTTTACTAATTTTGTACTCTCAAAAACAACTCTAGTTTGGTTAAAAACATACAGAATGTAATCTGTAACATTGTGGATTTCGTTTTTGGTCCAATGATCTGAAGTAATCCAATAAAAATTGAATAATATCAAAATTTTCTCAATAACTCATATTTTTCATACCCTGTAAAGTTTTACAAATACAATTTAAATTATGAGTTAATAATATTGGTCCTTATTTCTAATATGTATCAGTATGTATTTAATAGAACTTAGTCGAATAAAAAAAAACAATTGCCATATTTAGGTACAGTCACAAACATCATCAAGGCCCCATGTGAACTTTAACATACTTAAAGATATAAGAACACAAATGATACCTACAATAAATTACCGTTTTAAAAACTAGTTTCATTCATAGTAACAGACAGTAGGTACAGTGAAACATAGTATAAAATATAAATGCAATGCTAAATATTACTCAGAATAAAACTAAAAACTTTTGAACATGGATCACTACGAACAAAACTGGTGCCACTTGAATTGACGCCACGTGTCATCAACTCATAAAAACTGCTTCATATTCAAAATTAAAATTTCAAAGAACACGTCACAATCTTGTCGTATTTGAGACACATTTTTTGCTTGGCATAGCTTCTCTATACCTACGTATAATAACAAATCACTGCTTAAGACTAAAAATTCTACAAAATGCCTATAGTTGCCATTCAATCAATGAATCATAACTACTTAAAAGAACAGTAATATAATACAGTTTCATATCACATAATAAGTTGAACAATTATTAATAAAGTACCTAAAACATACTTTTTTGTACCTTTCAATATCATAAAATAGCGGTCCCTCACGAAAGCGTCCGTTTTGAGTTTGTTCCCCTCCCCTCCCAACGCAGCATTTTGTTTTATGGCATATTATTATGGTCTTCCCCAATAAATAAGCTATCCAAAACTTCTTTTTTTATCCGTCCGGTAGTTCCTGAGATTAGTGCATTCAAACAAACTGCTTTATAATCTACTATATAAAAATGACGGGTTTTCCTTCCTGACGCTATAACTCCAGAACGCACGAACCGATTTCCACGGTTTTGCATTCGTTGGAAAGGTCTCGGGCTCCGTGAGGTTTATAGCAAAGAATATTCCCATAAAACGGGGCCGGAGCGGGACGGGGCTGGGGGCGAAACGAAGTTCGCTGGGACCGCTATTATTAGTATTAGATGTTATCATATCAACCAAAATCAGTACACAAAAAAAGGGGTGGGTTGCTGATATACTAAATTGTAACAGCAACAGTAACAATATTTTTTTTAACCATACAATTTAAGAGTAGTAGGATGCTGAAATTTCGGTACATTATAAGCATTTTCGGAAAATCCTGTGTAGTGTTAGGAACCCAAAAAAACCAATTATACTTTGATTTGTCAATAATTTTTGTACCTTTTAATCATTTCAAACTTATTGTAAGGCCACATTGGTTAAAATTCAAGCTTTGATCACATAGAGTTAATATTTTTATTTGTACTACATTCAGAGCAACTTTTAGATTGAGCTTCTAACTGAGCCACTCTTTTTTGTAAATGCATTATTGTTGCATCTTTTTGCTTCAGTTGCATTTTTAACGCTGTGATCGAGTCCTCTAGCGCTCCGTACACTGCCTGCACCTCTGGCTGGTAGCTGAACACCTGTGGTGGCTCATCCAAGCAAAAGAACTCCCTAATGACCGGGTGGTTAGGCAACTTACTCAATATCGCGTTGACAAACACTTGCAATCCTTTCACTCTATCTTCAAGGAATGCCGGCTCAAAGTTGTCTCTAAACCAACGCTTTCCAGGCAAAGGCAACACTATATTAGGCAGTTCAGCCTTTATCCTTGAATATAATCGCACAAAATCGGTGTAACGACGGAACACAAGCCAGGACTGATCTCTTTTATCATCTTCTACTTTTAACTTGTAAATGGTGAATCGTGCACGCTCCTCCATCACTTCATAGCCAACAATTGGAACTTGTAATGATTCAAATTTCTTAATTTCTTCAGTATGGAGGCTTAAATCTATAGTGCTTACACTATTTTGTACTCTGTTTAAGTTTTGATCCGTTCTGTAGGCATCATGTATGTTTCCCATGCTTTTATAGTGATTTCTTTGAACACATTTTGGTTCAATTTCGTTATCGGATGCGGCATCTGTGTACCTGGTTTTATAGAAGTTGTTGAACTTGGATATGGTTTCGTTTCGTGTGCCATTCTCACTGGAAGTAGAAGATACTTCGTTTACATTAGTATTGTCTTTGTGTTGAGTGCCATTTCTGGATCTGCTTGACTGTGGGTTTTGTATGACTTCCATTTTGAAAGCTTTGTACTATTACATTACATGCAGCTGAAATCAAAAATTTTCAAGATGAGAGAGGACAATAATATGAACATACAAAATACCACAAATGTTTTTCACATTCATATAACGAAAAGAAGAATGTACAATAATTCATTTACTGACAAAGCAACTAAATATATGTATAAAATGTATGTTCCATTCGATTGCAAGCTAGGTCAATAAATTGAATGAGGCAACCTTCAGATGGATAATTACTAGGACAATTCAACAAATAGTGCGCAACTGATACCTACCCAAGACTGAATTAGATAGATACTATGTGTACCTGTTTCCTTTGTTATCAAATAAGCGCCCAGTGCATTGTTGTTGACTCTAAATGCACACCTAAAAAGTTGAAAACAAATGCTGACTAAAATAGTACACAATAAAACAGTTTTTTGTAATATAATGCACAACTCAAAGATATTTCAACATAGCTCTAGCACCAGAAAAGGCAGTGTGTCCACTTTTTGGAATAAAAGCATTCTAAAATTGAAAGGTATTTGAGAGAAAAAAGTAAAATTTAGAAAAACTTCTACACTTCTCGACTGACATTGATGACGTATCATTTTTGACATTTTATTTTTAATTATTAAAGGGTTGCGGTCCACCCATAGCTCGTGCATGGCGATTGCTACGCGCTTACTGAGGCCCACGCCACGCTGGGCCCGGCGTGGCCGGGCCCCGCGCCGACGCGACGCGCGCGCAACAGTCTACTTAAACGAACCACGGTCGTTGTAGTTGCGCGCGGTGTAAATGTAATTGAAGCTGCCTATTCGCTATGAACTAAGTACAAACTGTACCCCTGGATATCTTTCTATGGATATAATATCTCTGTTATCATGTCACTCTCGCTGCTGAATATTACTTGCCTTTGATAACCTTTCCATTATAGTTAACCTCCTTTTTTTTAAGTCGGAAGACCAGAGTGAGAGAGAGAGACAACGCGAAAGCACACCATAACTTGCTTCGCTCACGCGCGGACCAAGTGGACCGGGAAAATGGGCAGTCGTGAGCGCGATCGTCGCGAGCATCAAGTGGACCTATCCTATATAAATAATAAAAAAATGTGTCCAGCAGCGCCGCTGACGCTGAGCAAGCTGAGCTACAAAATGGTTGGCAAAATGGCGGATCCATGGCGAATTTAATATTTTAAATTTCGGCATCTCTGGGAGCGGCATTTTTTTTACCTCAAATACCTACATCTATTAACTTTTCTTCAACATCATTTATCAAATTCCCGGCAAACTTCTTAACCCTGTAAATGACAAATCCAACTAAATAAAAATTATTAAAATCGGTCCAGCTTTGGTTCGGTTTGGGTATGAGTACTATTATAGTGCTTCTATAATTTTTTTGTAGTACTATTATAATATTCTGTGTTGGTGGATAGTCAGTCACTGACCTGAATTTGTTTTCATACATTTATTTTATTACCTTTGTAGAAGAGAGCAGTGTCAGTGAATAAAAAGCAAGTGGGTAAACATTTTTGTATGTTATTGTCCCCGACCACTAGTAAATAATAAAACAAGGGTTTTGTTGGAATAAATATTTATTTCTACAATTCAACATTCTCTTCTGCCGGTGTCATCCCCCACAGCTTGATCTCATCTTCACACGCTGTCATCAGATAATTCTCAGTCGGGTGGTGGCTCAAAGACACCACAGGCTTATTTCTTGTGTGTACCAACTTAAATGTACAGTTACTACTAATCAAATCCCAGTAGAAAACCTCTCCAGAAGCTGAACCAGATATAATATGTGTATCCTTTTCGCTAACAGCATTTTCAAGCATGTAATCCTTACACTCGTGACCAGTAAAAGTGTTAAGCAATTCCCCTGAATCTTTGTCAAATAATTTTATACTGCCATCGGCACAACTTAGTACATAGCACTGTCCATCGTGGGTCATACTGCCATACGTTACAATATGTCCTATATAGTCCGAGATCATCTTACCAACGCGTATATCGTACAGTCGTACGTGACAATCCACAGAACAGGTCAAAATCTCATGATCGGTTACTCTCACTGAGGTAATCGTGTCTTTAGCATCTTTCAGAACTTGGACTGGTTCTTGTCGTCTGCTGATGACGTCCCAGAAGGCGACAGTGTTGTCTACCGATCCCGATATTGCCATACTGGACTCCTCATTGTAAGTAACACAAGTTACAGAACTTGCGTGGCCGCGGTATCGCCGTATGGGTTGTCCCGTTGTCACATCCCACAGTATCACAGATTTATCGACACTACACGATACTATTTGGCTACTATCACAGGATCCAGCTGCATCTAACACTTCATTTGCGTGGCCGCCGTAAGTTTTCAATAGAAGCTGTCTGTGAGGATTCCAAAGCTTAATTTTTTTGTCAGCGCCACATGTGAGGCAGTACGTGCCATCTACGTTGAACCGTACAGCTCGCACTACTTGCTGCTTGCATGGTATAGTAGCGATACTTGTAAGCTCAGACATTTTCTACATTTTTGTTTTGCTAACAAAACAAAAACAACACACAGATGAATAATATATCAACAACACAACAACAAAAAACACCAAGTTATCATCGTAAACAACTGACTGCTGACTGTGAACCACAGCACAGATTAGTAAGAGTACTGTGAACTCTTCTTCTTCTTCCTTTTCGCTGTGGTGACCATAGATAGCTCATAGACTCATAGCTGTGACTCCGAGTCTCCGACGGACGAACTAATAACTAATAGTAAAATTAACGATTATTGTACCCCGAGGGGTGTCTGACATTTTCCGCCAATGTCCTTGTGAAGCATTTACACGGCACTAAAACTGTGAACTCTCTGCTCTGACTGACTGAAGCTTAGACGAATAGTAATCTAAGGACTGAAGGAAGAATCACTACCTACTCTTACTAATCTGTGACTACTAGGACCAATACTTGGTCCTAGAATATACTCTTACTAATCTGTGCCTAGAATCACTAGGTATTCTTTTTCTATTTCACCACCACAGATTAGTAAGAGTATGTCTCACCACAGATTAGTAAGAGTATGATGATCTTAGACGAAGTATATTATAGACTTGACAGCCGCGTTCACCCGTATGAGACAGATATAAAGTACTTACGTATTTTGGGGTGGCCATGTTCATAAAAATTTACTCCCCACCCATATAAATACACTAGTAACCTTAATTACAATAAATACTTAATTTAAGATTTTAAACTTTGTTGCATTTTTAAACTAAACTTCAAATTGGAATCCAGTTATAACAAAGTGCAAATCGTGTGTTGTGCCGTCAGTAAATAATCCAGATACTGTTAGTGTTGTTTGTCGAGCTGACTGTACTAGTGCAATAAATATTCAAAGTGTGCGGGTAGAAGAAAATATTTCATCGCGCACAGGCAGACGACGCCGAGCTTCAACAGTCGCCCCGAGACCATGACTCGTGTAACCGGGTCGAAACGTCGGGAAGGTAAACACCATTTTTACCTTTTAAACAAGTGAAAGTTGCATAAAATACTTAATTTTACAGTCAAAATCTTTATTTATTTGTACAAAAAAATATTAACATAGGGATAAAACAAAAATTGTGTACAAAAAAAATGTTTAAGAAGGAAATAGGATTTTTAACGTCATAGAACAGAATAAGTCCGCCAATTATACAACTAAACTAAATAAACTAAATTATACAACAAATAAAGTTTAAATAAAATAGTCAACAAATAACTTTTATGGGCCGTTAAATGATGTAAGTTTATTAAATAATAACATAAATACGCAACATAAATTTGTTGCGTACATTCAAATATTTGCCAAATCAGTTATCCGTTGCTTTTTCTGAAAGCATTCGGTTTTAAAATGGATAGAACACATGCGAGTGTGCTTGGTAGACTGCCAGTTTTGCCGTCCAGTCGCTGCAATCCAAACCTTTAGTACCGTCTCGTCTTTTGGAAATCTATATAAATGAACACAAATCATAATTAGTTCAAATAATAATGATCACTACAACGCATGAAATGTTCATCCAGCAATTAAAATACATATACGATTTTTAAAATTAGTCGATTGTAAATTACCCTTAAATCGAGAACTTTTACCCTTTGTATTGTGGTATCCCTAAAGGCAACGATAACCCAGCAAAATTTAAAATACTAACAAAATGGCTACCGTAATAGCCATAACCCACAGAGTTGAGCCATAGACGACCTTTTATATTTGGTCAGGTAATAATACAAAAATATTTTACAATTCGATTGATAATTCACTACTTTTTTCCACTATTATGTATGTTCTTTTATAGGATTTAAGATTAATGCACTTCGATGCAGGTAAAACATATAGGAACAATATAAATGAGGCTTACTTACGTGTGAAATGTTATGTTTTCATATTTACGCTCAGTACGGCTTTTACATCCAAGCACACAACAATTTACCATGTTGAGTAAGTAAAACAATCACTCCGTAATCGACAAAACACTTCACTTGCACAAAATTTATTTTAAATTTGCAATTTTATTGTATTTTTCGCATAGACGTCAAATGTCTGCCATTATTTCAAATTGTGGCAGGCAGAAATTACCTATGAACGGTGATAAGGACAAAAAACAATATCTGCGTCTCTCTCACTCTTAAGTACTTTTGTATACAGCCATCACTTTCTAACTTGTCAATTTTAAATATGTGTCAAATCTACAGGATACATAATCTAAGATGATGATAGATAATAATTACTGCATGGGCGCCACGATCGAAAAAGGTTGTATTTTATGTGTATGTCGCAATCGCTAATCGTAATCGCTAATCGTATAAATCCGCCGTTTACATATGGCGTCGTCAGTTTATAAACGCTCGCGGATATGCAAAATGACGAAGGCAAAATGTATAATGCCGAGTCATTTAAATACCACAACATTTTATCTACAACCGAAACGCATTATACAATATGCCGAGAAAAATGTAGAATTTTGTTTTTTTCACACCACGGGTGTGGGTGTCGCTAATCGCTATTGAGCATTAAAGAAAAATGGCATCAAAAAGTGAATTCATGTGTGAAAACGTGATTGTAAATCAGTGCAAATACGACGTGTTTGATTGATGTTTCGCGTAATATAATAGTGAATTCAAAGACATTTTTCATAATGAAATACAAAAATTGTAGAAATCCATGGAACAATGACAAACATTTTGAGGTTATCCGGCACCTCAAGAACGCTAAGGTATCCATGGAATCTTAGACCCGCAGGACACCTGAAGAGTTTTAAAAAATATTGGTGAAAAATATGGTGTAATGAATGAGTACTAGTGATAAGGACTATGTTATTCCAAAAAAAGGATTGCCCTAACAGTGTAACAGTCATTACTATTGTTTCTTTAAAAATATATGTCACAAAACTGATTGACTTTCATAATATTTGTCCCACAAAGCTGTGTTTTATCATGGTCGCCCTAGATCGGCGTGAAGTAAACAACAGTTGTCGAAATTATGACAATTGAACTGTTAGCATTTTGCCCTCTGAATTTTGCAAATCCGCGAGCGTTTATAAACTGACGACGTCATATGTAAACGGCGGAATTATACGTTTTGTCAGCTACTGAACCACAGACTATTAAATTGTATTATCCACAGATTAGTAAGAGTATGTCGTATTGTCGTCTGTCACTGTCAAAGTGCGTCGTTTTTCCATTTTTCATTTCATTTCATTCAAAAAAATCAACGAAAAAGACAAATTAAAATTGAAATTCATACAAATATTCAATCAATAAAATTGTATGCTCAACAATGGGAGCCAAGGATTCAGTGAAGTTAAATTTACGGCGGCCGACATTTAAATGTGGCGCCTGTCCAAAGAAATTTTTAAGTTCGAATGCCGTGGCTCGCCACACGGATGCCGCTCATAAAGTTACAAGCAAATTCCAGAAGCCTAACGAATTGAATACGTTGTTAGGCAAGTCCGTGAAGCCTTTGGCTACTAAAAAGCAACTTGTAACAACGAAGAAAGCAGTCGATAAAGGTGTTACAGGTGTTGAAGTAGAGACTGCTCGTGTAATGGACTTTCGTAAGATCGAGTATGAGTGTCCCCAGTGTAGCCAGTGTTTTACGATGTACTTTTCAGCGTTCAAGCATATTCAGAAGAGACACTGTATTAATAGCCAAGGGATTAAAGTGTAAGTACCTACAAATGTTGTTATCTACTGTGGCTAGTCACTAATAGCACGATACAATATCTCTATTTCTATTTTTTACGGAACAGTGACCCGCCCCGTCCTCGCACGGGTAACCATAACGGTTGGGCTACTTAGCTTAACAGGAATAATGCATCCCTTCCAATTTACAAACAAATCCTTAACCTCAAAAACTGCCTCATAATATTACATATTAGTTTACCATCAGTGAGTGAAAGTGTTCATACCCATTCATCATCAAATGAGCTAGGTTTTTATTGGAGGAGTTTTATCCATATAAAATTGAATTTAGGGCAGATTGTGTGGTGGTTTCTTGCCTTCCACAACACTTTATACCAAATACATATTTATTGCAATACTATTTTGTATCAGTAAGCCTCTTTTCTATTTAAAGCATTGTAGAGCTCCTCAAAATAGATTTTGTATAACATTTCTAATTATAAAAATAAATGTAATCACTACATTATTGATAGTAGGTCCTTTTGCATTGTATTTGCAGAGTATTTGTTAGGCCATCTTTCATTTAAGACAAGTTGTAGGAAGGCAGTTAGTTTTTGATCTTCCAGTATGTCGAAATAATGTAATGTTTAACAATCCAATATAAGTACCGAATGTGCAGATTGTTACTATGAGTATGGAGGTAGATCTTTTTTCTTAATCTCATTTAATTTATATAAAAGGATGTAAAAGTAATTTATAGATCACTGTATATTGTTTATTTTTAATTAGTTTTTCTTGTATTTAACTACCAAATGAAAATGCTGTGTTAAGCTATATTCGGAATGACGTGATATTGTATACCAGTGTAACTAAGATTAAGTCTTGATTTGTATTTTGTTGCTGTACCTCAATAAATAAATAAATATAAATTGGGGTCTGAGGTCAGGTGTTTTATATGTTGAATGTTGATCCCTGTAACTATCTCCATTGCAATTGTAAGCATATTGGTGTAGTCTATCGAATTTCTTTACGTTATGCACATAATAATATAATTTTAAAAAATCTATTTCAGTTCGCCAGATTCCCCGGAATTGATAAAACCAGTACGGATAGAAGCATGCATGAAATGTAACCAACGCTTGCAATCGAATGATCCACATACTTGCAAGGATATGTTTACGAATGTAGACCCGATGGCTACATACATTTGTACAGGATGTAAGCAGAAGTTTGACAGCCTAAATCTGTTTGACATGCATGTTGCTACATGGCATTCAGGCTTGCATTCTGATGATATAGAAACTCTATTTTTTCCAAATAGGGATGGTGAGTTTTTTAATTTAGTTATAGCGTATGCAAAAGAGATATGTAGTGACATTTGTTTGTTAATTTTCAATGTTGTCATCAATATTTCACTTCAACCACCGATATATTAAAAAAATATATATCATGGGTGGAACTAGAAAATGTTGTATTTGGCTTTGACAATGGAATAGTACATCTTTACTTTAATAAACATAAATCCTTATTTCCCTTGGTTACGCCATCACAAGTGAACGTCTGGACTTTAATGAAGAAAAATTATTGATAATTTGTCTGTCTGCTAGTAAATAATAAATAAATAAATTATTATTAAATTATAATTATTATTAATAGTGATATTTTTTCAGATCCGATATAATAATGTAAATAGATTATAATAATGTATCGTTTCAGCCATTATTAACTATGAATTTATTGTTACAGAATTAAATTTATGGAAACAAGATGTGGAATCACAGACAAAAATAAGATACCTTCTCCTAGACGTGAAGGATGGTTCCAAACAAATATATCACTGCACACATCTCTCCTCAGGCGACGGTGGTGAAGATAACGTCGTCCATTTCTGCCCATCCTCCATATTTTTGAGGGATTTTACAAAAAGTATACAGGTACACTTTTACAAACAGCACTTTGGCCACGAATGCAAATATAATTTGCCAGCAAAGTTTAACAAATACAAAATCAAGCACATAGCCAAAGAGACAGTGGCAATCACAGAGCCTGAACAAAATATTTTGCATGCCGATTTTAAAACCCTCATGGATTGTATTGTAGAAGAATCAAAGAAATGCGATAAAGTTACTCTCGGTACTCTACATAAGAAGGCCCAAGAAATGTTGTCTATTGTGAACAATTGTAACGAAGTTCCTAAAGGAAATAAAAGGAATATGACCGATGACCAAATATCCGAGACATTAGAATCAATGGATGTAAAAAGAAAAAGAAAAGATATTGTTGAAGATCCCAAACCGGCAACAGGGCCTGAATTGGATGAACTAGATGTCAATAATTCTCCAAAAGTGACTTCAGGCAATGAAGAACGCTTACTAAGAAAACCAAAAATTAAAAATCTTAATACTCCTCCTTTCGTTATAAGTTCACCATCTTCATCAAAATCATCGTTCAATGATTCGTATAAAGAGTTTGTCGATAAAAACATGAAAGCCCTAGCAGATGCCCAAGCGGAAGCCGTTATGCAACAGAAATTTGGTAAAACGTACAGCAAAAATAATGAGAACCAAACGAAGCCATCATCACCTATGCCTAAAGCGGTTAGTAAACCGAACAGTGTCAAGAACCAAACGAAGCCATCATCACCTATGCCTAAAGTGGTTAGTAAACCGAACAGTGTCAAAAACCAAACAAAGCCATCATCACCTGTGCCTAAAGCGGTTAGTAAACCGAACAGTGTCAAGACCAAGAAGAAAATTGTTAAAACTAAGATCGGTCAGTTTAAACCGAGTCTGTCTCCGAAGAAAGTTGAAAAGGACATTAGTGTTAGTTCCATAGATAATAGAAGGAGCAGTATCAGCAAAAAAGATTTTGAATATGAAGTGATACAGCAAGAAAACGACTGTAATATACTAGTTTTAAAATTTTGATTTATACTTTTGTATTCGTAGTATTAGTCTATTCAATAAGTTATTTAAGATACTCATTGAGCCTGTGTGAGAACTGAATTCTAGTACTGCTGGCACTATCGAAGACAAAGCTGCCTTATCAGTTTTAAAGCCAAACTCGCTTGCATCTCGCGTCGCCTTTGTTTGAAGCAATGAAATTTTGCGAATAAAATCCGGCGTTTTTTTTGTCGTTTGAGCAAGCGATTTTCTTTCGAATGTGGTAAAGCGCCAGTGTCTGACCTACTTGAAGTTTTGTAACGCTGTATTACGTTAGGTTACAGGATATGTGTAAAGAATTACAAATATACATATTGTGTAGATTGTTACATTTCCTGCTATTTCAATGAATTAATGTTAGTCATCCATCTGTCATTGTTACATATGTTATGAAACCAAATGTAATTGTACATTTCTGAGTCTTTACTCTGGACACAAAACCCGATCAATGTATCCCTGTCACACGCATACACGGCGTGGTATGAGTGACAGGGATGGCTATAACACTGCGTTACAAATAAAAATAAAAATTGAGTACCCGCTTTGAAATGTCATGTTTTCTTATGAATACTTATAGTTCATTAAAAATACATACAAAATTTCCATTCATCACGTCTCATTTTTCTTTCATAAGAATGTGCCAAATTTTACTTAAAATTAATATGCTAAAACATATTTTAAAGAAAATTAGTTAAATCAACCAGATTTTTTCACATTAACCAAGTTTAATATTATCATTAAGGTTAAAAAAAAAAACAAAAAAAATATTATAAAAAGTTTTAACACAAAAGATCGCAAAACTTTAACTTTTTCTTTCGTGCTTTGAATGATCTTCTCGTTTTAAACGCCAGCAGTAATCGCCTAGCATAGTTGTGTCCCAACGCCCTTGAAATCGTTCTTCAAGCTTCTTTACATCCTGGTGAAACCTCTCACCTTGCTCATCACTGACTGCACCAAGATTAGATGGGAAAAAAGAAAAGAGAGAATGAAGGAAGTGAATTTTTAACGACATTCTGCAACCCAACTTTTTATAACATGTCGTCAACTAGCTTTTTCGCATTTTCGGCCCTGTGGTTCCCTAATAACCCTTTAATAACTGCTTTCAGCGATAACCAGGCATCAAGTTCCTTGTCAGTAAGCTTTTTCTCAAAATTTGGGTCTATCATCAATGTGCGTATTTGTGGTCCTACAAATAATTCCTTCTTTGAGTTTTGCATCACTTAACTTTGAAAGTACTGTTTTTAAATATAAAAAGCCATCTCCCTCTTTATTCATAGCCTTCACAAAATTTTTCATCAAACCAAGTTTTATGTGGAGTGGTGGTCCGCAAACATAACAAAACTTATTTGGTGCATTTAAGCAGTTGCGACGACCACATAGTCCAGTATTCATAATGGATTTCCAAAGAAATACTTATGTACGAATATATCGACGTTATCGAATAAAAATGACTACTAAACAAAACAAAATAATAAAAAAGTACAACACATCAAAAATGGTAACTATTTCGTTTACGCCTAAAGTGAGGGTAATAGAAAAAATAATTTGGCATGTACCTCGAAAACTAGACGTGATAGATACCACATATGTTTGGAACATTTAATCTGTGACTCATTAGCTATTCATTCCAGCTAACACTTACGTGGGTACCAAAATCGTGTAACGCAGTGTAATCATTGGATCGGGTTTGGTGTCCAGAGTAAGTCCACTGATGCCTTTTAACACTTCTGCTGAATCGATTTCTTTTGAATTTGGTTATAAAACAGTTCCAAACCGTGTAAAAGTAAAGTTGAGGTCTCTGCCTAACCACTTTCAAACAAAAATTGCTTGAACACACGACACAAACGAGCGATCCCTTCAAACAATAGAACGCGAGTGGCAAGCGATTCTGGCCCCTTAATTCAGGTGGTTATGCGGCGGTGACCTCGATAGTACATAATATGGTACTTTTTACCCGAAAATTATCATTAGACTGAGTTTGTGAAATAATGTATAAAAATTTTATAGTTGAATAGAAAAATGCGAATTAGGTAGAGCATAAAAACTTTACTTTTAGTCCTAGCTTTAATTTTTTAATAAAAATCTAAAGAATTTTGCTATAAATAAAATCTAATGCAGATTTTGGTACGATGATGATTCATTAAATAAAAAGAAGGTAATGCAATTAATTGTTTACTTAAAATTATAAATTACATTCATCCATACCCTTGTTATTACACAAGTTTTTAAGGCAGGCAGGAGCAGGAGGTCTGCTACGAAAAACGAAATCCGTCGATACGATTATCGTTTTTCGGATCCGAAACATTTTTAGTATGGAATCCTTACTAAGAAAAGCTTCGGATCCGCAAAACGATTATCGTTTTGACGGATTTCGTTTTTCGTACTAGGCCTTCTGGACTAAAAAAGACGAAAATAAAGGAAATATCTATTCTTCTAATATTATAAAGCTGAATAGCTTGAACGCGTTAAACGCAGTTTAAAATTATACAGGGTGTTATTGCAAGGGGTGCCAAATTTTTGGAGGTGAAAGGGACCATCAATATGAACAACTTTTACTATGGGACCATCGTCCAATTATTTATTTTATTTTCTGCCTCTCCATACATTATTGTCAATGTAGGTGACTGATTTTGTATGGGGAACCTGAAATTTTATTTAAGACTGACCATGACCCCATAGTAATAGTTGTTCATATTGACGGTCTCATTCATCTCCAAAAATTTGGCACCCCCTTGCAATAACACCCTGTATTTTTTGGGTTGGATAGCTTATTTATCGGGGAAGGCTTTAGGCTATAAAACATCACGCTGCGACGGGAGGGGAGAGGACAGAGCAAACAAAGCGTTCGGACCCTGGCGGGGGACCGCCTCTATATATTAAATCCTGAGATATTAAAAGTAGTGTCCCCCTAGCCGATTTCGACTACGGTGGCCAGTCACAACGACTAACCGACTGCGCGGGACATATTATAGTGCACAAGTGCGCAAACACAGGTGCACTCTCTATTCCTTTTACTTTCATAGCCCGATGGGACACGACCGGAGAGAGATCAGGCGCAGGACCAACGGCTTAACGTGCTTTCCGAGGCACGGGGGTGAAACACCGCCAACTTCCAAACTCCGGGTTACCCTGAGAATTTCTGAACAGAAAAACTCCGGAACATATTTTTGGCCCGACCCGGGAATTGAACCTGGGACCTCCGGCGCAGCCGTCGCTTAAAAATGCGACCCTCTCACCGCTGCGCCACCGAGGCAGTTAAATAACCTGTCGCTTACCATAGTATACATTGGAACCCTTTTCAGTGAGAAATATATTATTTTATTTTATACCGCCGAGTTATACTAATGTTTGGCACAGATCAGTTATTTTTTATTTGCGATTTGAGAAATATATATTTTCCTCACCCCGCACGCCCTTCCGCCCCCCGCGTTGCCCTGCTGCGGTCTGACTCATCTGGACGATCCCACCCATTCCCATACAAAATGAAGAAAAAATTCATCTAAATTGATCCATCCATCACAATATCATGCATCATGCTCGCCACTTGGATCCTTTCAGCACCTTTCACAAACTTTCATAGACTGAGGTGAAATAAATAGCATAATTGAATCAGTAAGAACGAAAGAGATAGTTGGTAACTCTCTGCTACGCACAAGTGTCAGCCAAATGTCACTATTGACCTGCACTGCCCACTTCAATAATCGAGGCACCGAGCAGGACATTGCATCGTTTTCATACTTGTAGAAAAACTACTCACTTTCTCTTTCGCCTTTGTAATCCTACTGTGAAATGGATTTTAAATCAAATTAATAAAATGTAATCATTTATGCATTAATCTTGTTTACTTACTTGTGATACGAAATGCCCTGAGCTTTTTTAACTTATTTGTCATAATAGTTCGTACTCGAACACCTTAGAAACACACATTATAGCATTTTGATGGATTCAATCCAATTCACAATTAAGAACTTAAACGTCACACTCGTTGTATCGCTTTTCGCCGACTGGGGATAAGAGATCCTAATTAGGATCTTTTCGCGTCTTCACATAGCGCGCCCGGGTAACGTATCTATTACTTTTAAAACATCATTCTTTACATACTAACTCCTAAACGCTATGAGCTTTCCGATCTAACTTCATACTCTTCTTAACTCTTATTGTATAATCTGTGCTGTGGTTGACTTTGTCTATGGCTGGGACTCCCCCCGTCCGTGCCACTGGACACTGGAGAAATACCAACCAACTAACAACAAAGTAAATAAACAATTAGTGATTATTACTCGCGCGCGACACTACTTCCTTTCTCACTTCTCAGTAAGCCAGCAGAAGCACTTTGGCAAGCACAGTGAACTTTCTTTATTTAGTTAGTTAGTTAAACATTCTCTTCCTAAAATCACTGTGAAAAAACTTAGTACTTAACGTTAATTTTTAACTAGTGTTTTTACTCGTCCGTGCTTAGTGATTCACAAATTACGACAATGTCACATCATTGGCGAGACCACAAGGATGATGAGCGGTATCATGCGATTCGTTTTATGGTGATCCAAGCTGGTTTGAAGAAAATTTTCCAATCCAAAAAACACGTTGATTGCAAGTTCTTAGTCGGGCCAAATCAAATAGAATTCGAAGCACACAAATTGGTGCTGGCAATGGCATCGGACTTTATGGAAGATCTCTTGTATTCTCATACCTCTGCTGAACCGATTTTGATGCCTGATGTGGATCCGCACAGTTTTGAACTGGTGTTAAGGTACTTATGTGTTGAATTATTAAACTTTCTTTCAAAATAGTCTTTATAGTAAAAGACAAAAGTTGATCATAATTATTGTCTTTAAAAAAACCAGCCAAGTGTGAGTCGGACTCACGCAATGCGCATTGCGGGTTTCGTGCCAACTTTAACTGTTAGGGGTCTACTTACTTCCACGTTGACTGCCTCATAGATGTAATGGTTAGCTTGCTGGTTGCTACCCAATACCCAAGAGATCCCGGGTCGGGCCGTAATTTGTTTCGGGCTGAGGTTTTGGGGATTTTCTGTCTTGAAAATACTCGGTAATAGTTTGGAGTCAGGAGAAGTTGGTGGTGATGACGCCCACGAGCCTCGGAAATCACGTTTAACCGCTGGGACCATTTATAACGGGTGTTATTGCAAGGGGGTGCCATATTTTTGGAGGTGAAAGGGATCTTCAATATGAACAACTTTTACTATGGGACCATCGTTCAATGAAATTTTATTTAAGATTTTGACCATAACCCCATAGTAATAGTTGTTCATATTGACGGTCTCATTCACCTCCAAAAATTTGGCACCCCCTTGCAATAACACTATAGATAGACCTATCTATAGACACTACACACTACATGCATAGGTTTGAGTAAAAAAAATAGGTTGTGTATGGAAGCACCCCCTTAAATGTATTTTTTTTACTTTTTATCTGAATCAGATTGCAGCAAGATACACATACCGACCCAGTTTCAGCTGTGTGATCACAGATTAGTAAGTAAGAGTATGTTTAACTCGTCAAGTATGTGTAAAGGAGACACAATAAAAATTCCATTGTTATGCGACTCTCGGCATTCGTTTGTTACCTGACTGATTACAGATGTGTGTGATGCTAATGCAAATAAAATTATTCTATTCTATTCAAATGGTTTCAGAATAAAGTGGCTGTGACATATGGATGGACAGACAGACTGACAAAGGTTCCGTTTTTTGCCATTTGGCTATGGTACCCTAACTATCAGTTTCAGCGACTTTGCTTAGCCCCGGCATTGTTATATCTTTATTATCTGTTATCAAAAGGCCGACCCCGTATAAACTGGGAACAGGCCAAGAGAATGATGATGATCAGAAGACCCATTCTTGAGATAAACGCCTTTTTTTTCATTTCATTATCAATTTAAATAAAACACATTTAATATTAATAAGCCACCTAAATAGGTACTTATGATTTTGTTGAAGTTTTGCTGAAGAAGCTTTTAATTTGCTTTTGGTCAGTGTATCCATGTATCCTGACATTTTTTAAAAATAAAAATAAGAATTGTTATTTATTATCAATAATTATCATTAAATACTTACTTACTATCATTATTACACATAAATATTTTTCTGTTGTACTCTGTTTATATGATGATTGATTAAGTACATTTACAAACTTATGAGATTTCTTCTTCATCAAAATTGGTTTAGTAATTTTCGAGTACTAAAAATCAAGAAATATAATAAGTTTTTGAATGCGATATTTTTTTATTGTTTGTTTTTTTGGATGAAGTTTAAAAAAAAAACCGAAAAGATTCTTGATGCTTATACATTTATTAAGTATAAATGAAGTTACCTTCGTCTTATTGTTATTTCGGCTATTTATGCAGGTTGAAAAATTTTTTTTTTTTAAAGAAAATAAAATATAAAAATAACAAGTTTTTTTCCTGTGTTCTAGACTCGACCCTTTACCACCCCTTGAATTTGGCTCGTACTTAATAACACCCTGTAAATAATTTTCGCCCCTTTATTCATAATAACTCAAACTGTTTTATATACCTGTTTTATACCTGTTTTCTTGGCGCTGTCATCATTTGTCAGAAAGTGACAAAACAGTGTAATAGCTAAAATAGGTTTAAAAGACCGTTTGACTTACTATAAATAAGGGGGTAAGTAGGGATCCGTGGACATTTTATATATTTTTTTATTTTAGTATTTTTCGGGAAACATACAGTTATAGATAATGGTATAGATATAAATAATATTCTTTAATATATTCTTTATTGCACTTATAAGATGTACAGAAAATACAAAAAGTCACATTGTGAACAAAGTAAATAACACTTATAGATAACACAAAAACCAATTAACACGTTCGCGCAAGCAGGGTGATTTTATTGTAGTGGCCACTGTGACGCATATTTTTCTCATACAAAAATGGGAACGCTTACATACGTTCCGCTTTATCTAAGCTATTAAAAAAGACAAATAATGTCACTGACGTCGATAGACGTCGACGTCAATGTTCGATTTGTCACAAGATAAATATTTCATGGATGTCAGAGAACTGCAACGTCTATTCACGTCAACGTTGAGTAGCGTACTGCTACAGGAAAACAGCATTTGTTCCTTAAATGTCTAACAACGTCTTATCACGTCGTCGTCTAATGACGTTCCACCGCAGCCTGTCAGTATATTTATAAAGAATATTGAAGACCGTCAAGAAAAGTCGACGTTTATATACGTACCGCGAAGGAAATACTAAAATAAGTTATAATACTTATAATATACTCAGCAACGTCATTCAACGTTGACTTCAATAAACGTAGTGCCATAAAAGTTAGTGTTAATTTATATTTAGCAACTGCAACATCTATCGACGTCGTCGTCATTAAACGTTCCTTGATATTTTATATATTGTCGAAATACTAAACGACCTCTAAACAGCAGTAACGACTCGTCTAAGCTCAATTCCTTATTTGGTTTGTAGCAATTTCTCAAATGCTCTGTTAAAGTTTCAATGAAGTTTGTAATTTTATGTTTTCCTTTCGCATCAAGCTCTGACACATAAATACATCTTAGAAGTTGTTCAAACCGACGGCAAGACATTGAATATTGAAAAATGGGATGGTAATATAGTGGATGATCGTTAATTTCTTGTAGACGTTCTTTTTGCAGATGTGCTTGTCCATAAGCATTTGTTCTTTCAACGATATAATCGATAATATGAGAGGGTAATACTTTTTTTAAAACGTCTATAACCGGCGTGTCTGGGCTGAGATCAAATTGTTCTCCGGCAGATCTACTATCAAATTCAAAATTAGGAATATCAGACAAGGTCTACTCCCATTCTGCTTCAATAGGTTCAGGAGTGCGAACAAAGTTTGACCTGGATCGATGAACTGTCGATTCTCTAGGTGTTGTTGAGTTCACTGGATCCCTTATGGGCAAAGAATTTGACGTTTGAAGCATTGGGGTAATTTGTGCAACTACGGGATCTGGAGCAGGTACAGAAGGCGACTGATAGGGAAATAGGTTACTTACAACATCCACAGGGTTTTGCCAAGACGCAGGAGTTTTTGGCGCATGAAGCGACTCGCTACTTTCGGCATCCACAGGTTTCAGCAAAGGCACAGAAAGCTGTGCGTGACAAATACCTCACGCACAGCTTTCTGCTCCTGCTTCTTTTGCTGAAAAGCAACCACAGGATTCGGCGTAAGTAGAGAAGCTGTCTCATAGGGAAGCAGGTTACTTTCATCGTCCACATGATTCTGCGAAGACACAGGAGTCGGTGTGTGAGGCAACGAGTTATTTTCTATGTCCAGATGGTCCAACACAGGCACATGTAGCAATTCATGATGTTGTTAACTTCCAGTAACTAGCGAAGGCACCGATGGTGACGCATTGCTCGCAGGTTTTGGCGGTGACATACTTAGCGTTAAGTCTTCATCAGGTAAAGAACTTAGATTGATAGACTCAATATTGCAACCTATAATATTCCGTAGTGTCACTGAATCCAGTGATGTTTTTGCAGAATCATCATTGCTTTTATTTGACTTGCACATCTTTGGTTTATTTTGCAATTTTCGAGAATGTTTAAGTTTACGTTTTTTGCGAGTATCAAAAATACTAGCACAGCTATCAGAGTCAATATCGTCTTCATAATCTGGTTCAATACTATCTGTAGAATCACTGACAGAATTTAACTGAATCCCATCGCAAACGCTGGATACTGGATCATAATCTACATCGGAGCCATATTCTCCGTCATCACTATACAGATCATGCGTCTGTTCATCAGAAGACGAATCAAATGTTCGCGTAGACACTCTGATTGTTAGCTTCCTTTTTTCTATCTGTAATGGAACATATATGAGATGAGCTCAATATCAGCTACAGTTAGGGCTAGGCGGGTAGATATTTTTATTGGCAGACATATCGGAGACTCAACAAAAATAAATAAACTTGGGATAACAGCACATAAATTGCTCTGATTCTAAAGCACCGAAGTAGCTGAAGCACTTATATCATGGAAGCCAGAAACAAAAAAGGCAACAAAACACACAGTCACGAGTCAAGGTAGAATAACTAATATAAATAAATTATAAATATAAATATTTTCCCACAATCACACCAATTACCTAGCCCCAAAGAATTAGGTACTTACGGTTTGTTTTGAAGATCCAGGCTCTGATAATGGCTCCTGTATTTTAGTCAACTCCTTTTACACTGCCTATTGCTCTTCTTAATATGCCTCTTTTTATTTATCTTAAACAATAAATTTGTATTATTTTTCAATAATAATATTATAGCCTGAGTGTTGGTATAATATTATCCAGTTAAAGATGTAATAAACATAATGAAAAAGTACTTACTATTCTAAAAATTCGTAACAAGTTCCAAGTTCAGTAGAATGCACACTTCCCCGCGCAGTCGACTTATCACGCACCGTCGAGCAGGCATACTAAATGTATGGCCAAGCGCCGCGTAAAGACGTTGTGAGTCGCGCGGGTGAGGCTTTGTACATGTGTGCGTAGTGTTAACTTGGCAGTATGAAATTTCGATACAATACGGCGCTAGAATCTGCAGAATTAGTTATGTTGTGGAGGAATGACGTAACTATTATAATTCAATTTTAAAATGTACCCTATGCTTATGGTCCTAAGGAAAATAATAAATATAAATCGACGTATTCAGACGTTGTTCAACATTTCGT
Source organism: Pyrausta aurata (assembly GCA_963584085.1). Lineage (NCBI taxonomy): Eukaryota > Metazoa > Arthropoda > Insecta > Lepidoptera > Crambidae > Pyrausta > Pyrausta aurata. Next base: position 2,506,098 of record OY757281.1, read on the forward strand.
CGTCATTTTTGGCCGTACCTATACGTTGCTTGCGCGAATGTGTTAAGTTTCCTCAGACTAATATTATTTACATATCATTTAGAGCAAACCAAAACCTACTAAAAAGATTAACATTTCAAAAAGATACTTATATCTTATCTACTCTTTTTCTTTCTTATACAAGATGTAGAAAATGGTACGAACCAAATTCAAGAGGTTGGTTGAGGAGTCTAGAATATGTATTTTAAATTTTTCTTTAAATTTTTATTTTTTTATTTTTCTCGTTTTCGAAACTCGATTAACAACTCTCAGTCTCGTACATATTTTTACACCCTGTATTATGTTTTTTTTTAGGTTTATATACCAGAATTATATTCCAAGAAATAGTGATTTAATGGAAGATAAATATAACTCGTCTGATCAGAAAAGTGAGGGCAGATTGCCCACACAGACCCGTGCTCTGAAGAAAAACGAAGATGAAAATATATTAAATTGTTCGATAATAAACATGTGGTATACTGCTACCAAGTATGGGATACATCAATTAAGCGTAAGGTACAGAGATATGATAAAAGTAAATTTAAAATGTTTATATTCCATATACAATGCCTCTCAAATGCTTCTGAACCCGTCTTGTATACCTGCAGCTACAGCACCCCGAAAATTTAATGATAATGAACGCAAAAATATTGAAGCGTTTGTAAAAAAATGCCACAAGGTAAGTACTGTACATTGAACTACTATTACTAGCGTATGGAGCCGGACGAACAAATTTCTTGCGCCTTGATTTGATGCCACTTGGTATCAACGCACACAAGCGGTTGCGAAATCGATATTCAAATTTCAAGGAATAGATCACGTCATCTTGTCACCGGGCTGTGACAGATTTTTTTGCTTGGCTTAGCTAGCTTCTCTATACGTAGTAACAACTCGCTGGTACTGTTAAACTTTATATCCTAAGTACGGTTCTCATTTATTTTACTTAAGATTGCTCCGACCCAAGTCTTGTGCCTCGTCCTGTCCCCGTAAATATAGATATAAAAAAAAGGAAAAATCCTGTAAATTGACGAATATTTTTTTTTCCAAAACCACCCTTCTGCAACTACACCTGCACCCTCTACTAGATTAGGACTAGTTTTAGAGATATGTTTTTTTTTATACAAGGTGTTTTTCTATAAACGGCTGAAACTTTAACAGAACTTCAAATTACTTCAGAGAAACCGGGCCTTAACATTTTTTCTCTTTTCCCTTATTTCCTCAGGTGATGACGTTAGGATGTTTCAGACTGGACACAGGATGCTTTTAATAATATTTTTATTTTTTTGGCAGGAAAAATAAAAAAACTAGCCCGTTTTAAGTAAATAAATAATAGATAGGGCCCGGTTTCTCTGAAGTAATTTGAAGTACTGTTAAAGTTTCACCCGTAAGGGAGAAAAAATACCGGTAACCCTGTATTTGATTGATTCACAGGTGTTCGCAGTTAAAACAAAAGAATCCTTGGAAGAAGAAAGTTTCATGAATTTAAATAAATGCTTTCTACAAGATCTTTTTGAACTGGATCGTATGAATATCAAAAGTGAGCTCGATTTGTTTCAAGCTTTGGTAAAATATGCTCACCATAATGGATGGACTCCCGTTGGTGAATTTTTCAAGGTAAATTAATTAAGAATGGACCTGTCATGTCACCCGCCTACCTCTGTTTCGTGTCTATACAGTTCACTTTTGCCTTAGACGAAGTATATACAGGGTGTTTCATGTAACGTGTCAAGCCGATGCGTGGTGATAGGTCAGTGCCATACCTATCCATTTCACCCCCATGTATGTTATACAAATATTTATAGTTTAGGAGTTATAATTTTTTTTCGATATTTTTCATGATGCACCTAGACGATAGCTTTAAAAAATTATATCTTTTTTTGGGTCCACTTTTCTCAGATATTTTGATTTCAATAAAATGCCCATTATTTGCAATATTATGAGTAAAATAATCGCCATCCTAACTTTGACACAAGGTATGGCAACTATTACACTGTTTTGTCTCGTTCTGTCTTGGCCAAAGAATATTTATACTCAAAAAGAGAGAGAGGTCTTGGCGCTGTCATCATTTGCTAGAAAGTGACAAAACAGTGTAATAGCTAAAATAGTTTTGACTGTTTGAATTATTATGAAAAAATGGGGGTAAGACTTTTGCATAAATTTCAAACCGCACAGTGACAGTGACAGGTCAATAACGATATACGATAAGGGTCTATAGTTGATTTTTGTTTTTATAGTGTTTATAAATTGCACTTGTAAAAAGCAACCGTGACTCTGTGACAGACGAGGAATCGAACTCCGTGTCTTACGCAATCCGGGCGTATGCCTATACCACTCGGCCACCGTCACATTTACAAGCCTGTTGAATTTTGCAAGCGCTTTCTTTTTTTAACGCGTAGGCTGCGTGACCTCATCAATGTTGCGAGATTGCTCTCAGGATAAGGTTCTAGTTTATGTCATTGTTTATGTAGGTTACAACCATAATATTATTATCCCTTGGAATATTAATTTTATGGTTACAACATATTATACAATGCGACACGGATCTTCTGGCCAACGGTGACAGTCAGAACTAACGCTGTTAAATTCAAAAATGCGGTTGCCAGATCGAGTGTAGCGAAATCTCCCCAATCTTACAAGAGGTTTTCTGATTTTCCCTTTTGTTTTATTTTCGTACGTGTTCTGTGTAAACTATTAATATGATTGTTTTTAAACACCACAGACCTAAACACCTAAAACAAAGATTTAATTTTCAGTGGGTTTTATTATTAATACAATTGTTTTGCGCCTGAAATCGGTGGAACATACATCATATGCAGCTTATGGTATATATAGAAAATGCGTTCAGCGACATTTCCATCCAAGAAATCCTTTCTTTGACTTTGTCATGGATAGGTAATAAAAGACCCTAATAAATAATAGACTCCCTGAAGCAAGGTAGATTTTCTTGCTCTGGCTACCTTATTGAATGCGCTAGCATTTAGCCCCCCTGTCAATGTCATTGTCCAGAAGATCTTTGTCGCACTGTTAGTGACACAAAATTATAGACCCATCTCCTTACTGCCAATTCTATCAAAAATTTTCGAGAAATTAATAAAGACCCGACTAATTAAACATCTCCATGAACACAATACAGGGTGTTATTGCAAGGGGGTGCCAAATTTTTGGAGGTGAAAGGGACCATCAATATGAACAACTTTCACTATGGGACTATCGTTCAATTATTAATTTTATTTTCTGCCTCTCCATACATTATTGTCAATGTAGGTGACTGTATTTGTATGGGGAACCTAAAATTTTATTTAAGATTTTGATCATGACCCCATAGTAAAAGTTGTTCATATTGACGGTCTCATTCACCTCCAAAAATTTGGCACCCCTTTGCAATAACACCCTGTATAATAAATAAGCGACAATTTGGATATCAGGCTAATGTGGGAACAAATAACGCCATAGATGTATTAATTGACGATATTATGACAAATTTAAATAAAAAGAAAAAGGTAGCAGGCCTTTTTTTAGACTTGAGTTCAGCTTTTGACATGGTGGATCACCAAATTTTAATAAAAAAATTACAGCATTATGGTGTACAAGGAAAAGTTTGGGAGCTTTTTAAGTCATACTTGAGTAACAGATATCAATATGTAGAGATCAAGTGTGCAAATAATGCACATGAGAAAATATTTAAATCAAAACTAAATAAGATTAAAAGAGGTGTTCCCCAAGGTTCAATCTTAGGACCTGTTTTGTTTATAATTTTTATTAACGACTTAATTCCTTTTATGTACAACTCTATACCAGATACTGAACTTGTAGTGTATGCTGACGATACGAATGCTGTTGTAAATGCATAAAATATTCATGATCTTAATAACAAAGTTAACTGCGTCTTGGAAGCTTTTGCTCAGTGGTTCAAGGCGAATAATCTTAAACTAAACCCAGATAAAACCAGAGACATCCTTTTTAAAACTACTGCGAGTTCAAGAGATGCTTTGGATATTAAATTAAATAATGACTGTATTTCTACTGTAGAATCGGTAAAATTTTTGGGCATTCACATAGATTCTCTTCTTAATTGAAACAAGAAGTAAATTTCATAGAAAAGAAAATATCCTCTTCATGTTATGCATTGCGAAGCTTGAGAGAGGAGCTAACAGTGAAACAACTGAAAATGGTATATTATGCTTTAATAGAATCTCGTCTAAGATATAGCATTACATTTTGGGGAAATAGTTATGACTATAATCTTAAGAAGGCATTTATTATACAAAAGAGAGCAATAAGAACAATGGTGCGCATATCCCAAAGACAGTCATGCCGAGAACACTTTCGAAACCTAAAAATACTTAAAGCGCTGTGTCTTTACATTCTAGTTCTTCTCACGGACCTTGTTAAAAATTTAGACAGATGTGAAACCATGGAAGAAAGGGTGAAGCGTCATAACACTAGGCGAAAAGATATTGCGAACCTGATACAGCCTAACTTACAAATAGTTAAACATTGTGCAAGATATCAAGCGGTCAGACTATTTAATAAATTGCCAATTGATCTAAAATGCATTACTAATGTGATCCAATTTAAAAGCAGATTGAGGGCATATCTTCTGGAAAATTGTTTTTATAGTGTAGAAGAATATGTTAATTCCAATTCGAATTGTAAGAAATAATATTATTGGACTTTTGATTATATTTTTGAATAATTGTCATTTTCTTTATTTCAATTTTTAACCTTTGACATGCTTTGATAATGTAATTTCATGATTTTGACATTTCATGTAGTAGTAATTTCCAACACAATGTATTTTGTTAATTAATGGAATAAATGACTTATGATGACTTAGTCTATGGTTACAACATTCTTTCTTTTACCTGTCGGACACTTGTGTTTGCGCCGAGAAAGACAAAAAAGTTAATTTTGTTTTTAGGTTTATCGGCGTGACTGCGCGGCTACGTTACGATATAAATGTGACTTAAGTCAACACAAACCGTATAGCTATTGATTTTTCTCAAGTGAATTTATGTGTATAGCCGGGCGGAAAATATTTTTTTCCCTCCCTAGGGTGCAAAGGATTTTTTTATTAAGGGAAACGAAAATTGCTTTAATAGGTTTTGATTTTCTTGATTTTACATAATATCTGAAATTATGAGACGAAACTCGTTAATCAATCAATTTATGATCTTTTGATAGATATTTTTTTACTTAATTTTTTTTTGAGTTCAGTTTCAATTTGAAACTATCAATTATTTAAAATGAAATATGCGGATTTAGTTGCGACTGACTGCTTATCTTATTTTTTTACAAGTTATGGTTTTGATTGTTGGTGGCATAGCTTTTACTACTGTTAAGCTAAAGAAATCTGATGGGAATTTAAATTATGTTTTTGGTAAATAACCTAAAACTTTTCTTTTACAGGATGAAAATTGCACAGACCTTCAGAGTAAGTATTATGAAAACATGTCTAACAAAAGTTTTATACGGGAATATACATTTTTTTATGAGGATTTAAATATTATAATTGTTATTATGTAAACCGCTTCATTGAGACTTCGCCTGCGGGGCACAGGGGCGCGGGGGAAGACGAGACCGGGTGGCGTGAGAGGTGCGGGCGGCGCGGTCACACCCGCCCGCGCCGCTCTCGCCTCCCCCCACGCCCCGCCGCTCCGCAGGCGAAGTCTCAATAGGCAAGGCGAAAAATTTTGAAATCCTCTTCCGTAATGCAGATAACCATCTACTGTTTACAACAAAACCTTTATTTCGGATTAAATGCGTAATATATTTAAGATTTTTGAAATTGAAAGCCATTTTTATAATCATTTTTAAATATTGCGCGAAAACAGCTCGCCGTGTCATGGCATCGTATGTGGCGTCATACTTACGTAAACGTGAAATTTGTTGGGTGTCGTTATTGATGTATTTTTGCACTGAGGCACTGCACACCACTTATAAACTTTAGAATTCATTTTTAGCACAAAAAATACGCAGTGTTTGTTAACTTTGCTGTCTAGCTGCGCGTAAACAAATTTCATGTTTACGTAAGTCTTACGTCACATACGACGCCATGACACGGCGAGCTGTTTTCGCGCAATATTTAAAAATGATGATAAAAATGGCTTTCAATTTCCAATATCTTAAATTTATTACGAATTTAATCCGAAATAAAGGTTTTGTTGTAAACAGTAGATGGTTATCTGCATTACGGAAGAGGATTTCAAAATCTTTCGCCTTGCCTATTTCACGGTCTATAATAGGTACCTATAATTTCCTTTATTAATTGACCTATGTGTGTCAACCTCGTAGCATTTTAAACTTTGGATACAGATTGATTTATTTTCTTGAACGGTGGTACAGTAACAGAACACACAAGACCGTTTAATAGTGTTTTTAATTTTGTTGAGTTGTACCTGGTACTATCTGTTTGTTAAGAGAGGAATAAATTTAAACGTAATTTAAAAAAATATTACCTTAGCATACTGGATACATAAATATTACCTGTAAATTACTTAACAGCGAGACTCAAGATCCTACAGACAAACTGTGTAAATAGTTTTGTAGGACTTTGTTTACAAAAATGTACCATGTTGTATTCTTAATAAATAAATTAAAATAAAATAAAAACTTATTTTAAAGAAACTTAAGTTCAAATACAGTAGCAAATCAGCAAATGACCTCTTTGTATATGCTGATTATTAGCCATGGCGCGTTCTCTACCAGTTATCCTGTATAAGGGGAATAATAATCAATTAATCAGTTTAATGTTTTATTTTATTTTATTTTTTATATTACAAGATTCACAGCTCTAGTACAGTATGTATGAATAAACTTAAAAACTAAACTTACAGCCAATAACGAATCTACATTTTAATTTACAAATTTTATACATCGACAATCATAAGCAAATAAATAAGTGGGTTCTCCTCACACCGTGTGCGTTTTCAGAACATGTACGAGCAGCTCTTATGAAGATAAGGTTTTTGAGTATGACTCTAAAACAGTTCGATAGTGCAGCAGCGAAGTCGGGATTCTTCACTGAATCGGAAGTGGAGATAATCCGACGAAGAATAGCAGAAGAGAGCTCGCCGTGTGTGTCGACCGTTGGATTTTCAAAAAGCGCAGCGAGGCGCTATGAACTCCTCAAAATAACAGTCATTAAAGATGTAAGTAGATAACACCTGTAATTTACCATGTGACAAGCAAATAAATAAATTCTAATTCAAATTCAAATTCACCCCAAGAACCATTCAATTTGAATTAGTAAAGTAAAATTAGCCTGTAAGCATCCCACTGCTGGGCAAAGGCCTTACCTCAAATATTTGCATAAAACATAGTAAAGTCTGTTTTTTCGCTTGGCGATTTTAGTTATCATTTTTTTAACAAAATGATCCATTTTATACACGGTGTTACTTTGCATCCTTGCCATATTCAAAGAGATAAAAGAAGGGAACAGTCAGTACCTATAAATTTAGATAAACAAGAGACTCCCATAAATAAATCTTAATAAGTTTTAGCAAAATTTGGTTTTGCAGTACACATAGGAATACATCATTTATTTCTCGCACGTGCAAAAGTCGCAATAGGAATAAACCAAGTGGGCGTGGCCTAGCCGGCGCGTTTTTGATTTTAGAAAGAGCGCAATCGCCGCGGCTCTTTTTTTCCGATGAACAGCCAATAGTGATGTTTATGCGCTACGATAGTTAATGGTGTGCGTAACAGATTGTCGATAAAATTAAATAATCAAAATTTTAGGTCACTATTTTTTTAATGATTTGAGTTCAGTGTCCGTAATATAGTTAGTTACCTCTGTGAATATGACAAGGATGCAAAGTAACACCGTGTATAAGATTACTCACAAAACAATTTGATTACTTACAAAACTCTTAACCTACGTAGGTGAACTACCTACGTAGGTTAAGAGTTTTGTCGTTATTATTTAAGATTAATGTCAAAATTATTAGAATTACTATTAATACCTACGTAAGTAGTCTTTTATTTAGTACAATACTCATTATGCATTACATTGCTCTATGAAGTTTTCTTAATATATAAAAAAAATCGTTTATAAATAGCATTTTTAAAAGGTTTAATTTTTTTTTCATTTTCACAAGCAATTATTAGCGCTTTTTTACATTAAAAATTTGGTACAGTTTGTTAATATTTGTAAAACTACTTATATTTTCAGAATGAAATCGCCGAAAATGAAGAAAACATTAAGGAAATTTCTGAAACAAATGAAAACGGGGAGCAACAAGTAAGTTGGTACATTTAGATTTGGTGACACTGCTGACAGTACCAGGCAGAATTATTATCTTTCTTTCTTTTTTTTTCTAAATGCATTTGTCCATCGACAAAAAATATTTTTTAATCTCTCCTTCTGTTCGGGAAATTGAATTTTCATGTGTAAGGTAGTGGGGTGGAAAATAGATTTCCCGCCCCAGGGAGGAAAGTTTTTTTTTTTCATTTAAACTATAAACAACGAGTCAAACATCATAATTAATAAAACAAAAACTTTTTATACATCTCAACTTAGCTATACATAAAAAAAAATTCAACATACAATACCTGGTTATCGTAAGAACGGACCGTCACTGTCACTGCGCAGTGAGGAAATTGTTCAAAAATCAACTGAATTAACACGAAACGGATTAAGTGTGTTAGCCCCTGGCTAGAGTAATGTACAGCCCTTATTACAACTGCATAAGATACCGCAGTGTTTACCTTGACGTGCTGTTGTATGTACACACAGCCACACGTCAGACTATCCCACTTAGACCTTGAGGCCGCCTCTATTCCCTACGCAATAAAAGCTGTTTTCGTAGTTCACATGGGTAACTTGACGTGCCGTCGTCTGTACCTTAACATGTACTAGTTAGGAACTAGTTAAAATTTTCCAGCATGAGTGTCATTGGTTTATATAGAATGTTTTAACACTCACAGTGTTATTTTCTCTTCTTAATATAAGATGCATGCATACATAGAGATAGGTGGAAGAGCTTGGGACCTTTGCCCAGCAGTGGGATGATATAGGTTAAAAAAAATAAAAAATTATAAGATGAAAATAGAAACCAAAAATTGCTCGCGGGCGCGACGCAAACCCGCAACCTTTGGCTAACCGGGTATGGAATTGTGTTAAACAATCTTATTCATTTTAACAGTTCTTCTTCTTCTTAGCGTGTCGATGGAAACCCATATGGAGGAATTATAATGGAGAAATTACAACGTAGCAGCCCAGAATAATTTTAACAGATAAAATTAATTAATTAATTAATTAATTAATTAATTTTTAATTTTCAGAATAATTTAATTTTAACAGTTCAAAACGTAAGATATGATCTGTCAAACGGCAAAGAACAAAAGGTTTGACAGATCATATCGTACGTTTTGAACTGTCAAACGAATACGATTGCTTTACGCAATTACCCCTCGGGGGTCAATTGCGCAATTTTTGGGTTCTTATTATTCATCTTATTATGAGTATCATTGCTCATTTAAACTATTAATAAAACTTATTTTTCTAGACACGAGACCAACGAAATAAAGACATTGAAAAATTTGCATTTAGTGTCAACATGCCGATGTTTCCGCAAGAAGAATCAAAGAGAATCCGAATTGAAAAGACGCAAAAGACTTTGGGTGTGACAGAATCATTTTCAATTGGTAATATGACGTGGAGTGTCATATTTTTTGTAAGGAAAACCGATAGAATGATTACTTATATGAATAACGGAACTTTTTACGAATATACCGTTTATTTGAAATGCAACGGATCAGAAGTAAGTGATTGGAGAAGTTATGCACAACTCGATTTAAATTTTCAATATGACTCCGATTCACAAAAGGATAGAGGCCATTTCGAGAATATTCCTTGGTTCTGCTTCAAAAGGTAAGCCCTAAACGTTTGACTGACGGATAATCGCTTATAGCATTAAGTCCACCTTTGTACTATTCATACGTGTTATGACTTAAAAGCTGTATTTTGTGGTTAAAGAAAGCCACTTTGCACAGTGATAGTAGGGACCGAAATAAGCTATTTCACCCGCAGCAGCTATAGGTTTACCCCTTAGGACTTCCTATGCCTATGCCGCCTATGCTGCCTATGCTGCCTATGCCGGCGGTCGCGGGTTCGAATCCCGCAAGGGGCAAATGTTTATGTGATAAGCACGAACATTTGTACCTAAGTCATGGATGTTATATGTATTTAAGTATTTATAGGAGACGCCCCGTCATTATCGTTGTCTGGTCTTCGTAGCACGAGGAAGAAAATTCCTTAGTTCGAAACCAAGACAATTGGTGTGTTGTCTGGCGCATATTTATTATTAGGTGTTTAATATATATTCTTGGCTGCCATTTGAGTAGTATAACTATCTGTTGCATTTTTATGATAGTTTGTAATTTTTTGTGTGTTTATGCCTTTCGTTTTCTTTTTTTTGTAGACATTTGTGAGCATTTGTCTGTTTGTGTATGTGTGTGTTTGTGATGTCCTTAATCAATAAAAGCTTTTCTTTCTTTCTTTAATAATGTGCTTTTTATTTCAGTGACCATAAATACTGTCAAACAAAGCCTATAAAACAATTTGGATTTAAAAGATGTCGTATCGAAATATCTTTTTCTCCACGCCACGTGTCATATAATAACAAAGAATCGAATGTTTCATCTAATTATGGAAAGGACATAATTGATTACGAGTAGATGATTGTCAAAATACCTACATGTAGGTAGAGAATGGTTTATATTAGTTTTCCGCTAAGTTTTTCGGCCCTGCTACAAATAGAAATAAACAAGGTTCGGACCACTGCTTAAATGTCTAGTTTAAAATCAACGTCAAAAAAGTCACATGACATGTCATTTTTTTTTTCGGTTTTTGGCTTAGACAAACATGGCATCATATAAGTGTGATGTGTTAAATTTATTCAGTATAGGGTGATATACATTTTGATTATTTTAGCTGCATCATATTTTAATCAGTTTGTCCAAACTCCAAACCTAGTTAAATTATTTGTGGTAAGGCTGTTTTTGTTAAGGTACATCTAGTTCTAAGAAAACGAAAATTTTCCTAGAACTAGATGTCGCGTTTCGCTTTTTTTTTGGGTCCTGTAATATTTGGTTACGCCTGTGTTCATGTCCCGCCAAACAATTAATAATTCATTATGTATGTACCGACATACTTATTATGTTTGCATACATAACATAATATACATTTTGATTATTTTAGCTGCATCATATTTTAATCAGTTTGTCCAAACTCCAAACCTAGTTAAATTATTTGTGGTAAGGCTGTTTTTGTTAAGGTACATCTAGTTCTAAGAAAACGAAAATTTTCCTAGAACTAGATGTCGCGTTTCGCTTTTTTTTTGGGTCCTGTAATATTTGGTTACGCCTGTGTTCATGTCCCGCCAAACAATTAATAATTCATTATGTATGTACCGACATACTTATTATGTTTGCATACATAACATAATGAGTACATTACTAAGCGAGTTTCTTAGATAAGTTACCTACTTGTGATTCTAAAAGTTGCTAAGCATTTGTATTTTATTATTGTCATGTAATCTAAAGTTTTAGAAAGATCATTAATATTTATTTTAAAGCATTGGTTAAAAATTTGTTATTAGTATCCATTAATTATAGTAGTAATTAAAGTATATCTATAGTTGATATGTGCGGTTAATTCCGAGTTTATTTAAGAAATGATTATTTGTGAAGCCATTAACATCACTTATTATTACTTTGTTTGATAAAGAAAGGAAAAGTTTCACTTTTGTGAGCCCCACAACCGCAACCTAATGCAGCCATTTATTATTTGTCAGTAATAATAAATATATCAAAAAAATAATAAGAGAATGCTATTTTATAATCACGTTTTAAATTTTGACACAAAATTCTTATACATTTTCTATCAAAATTGAAAACTTCATGATAGGTCCTTTGAGCGGCCAATAAATAGTAAGATATATTTTGGGATGTTTCGTTTCAGTTGCGAAATAGATTTTGAGGTTATTACTTAATTTGAAAAGGTTCCAGCGCATTAGCAACTTTGCCGGGCTTTTTGTAACCACGGGTTGTAACCCAATAGATAAAAACGGAGGGATGTAATCTTTTGTTTGTAATGTGTATGTATCTCAACTTATTATTGCATTATGATTAAAATGTACCTTTTAATAATAGTGTGTTTATGTTTATTTACTTACCTTTTTAATGTTTTATGGTACCGAAATGCTTGGCCGAATCATGTACCGAGGGTTCCGTATTAAACTAAATTAGATCCAATCGCAAGACACCTAGCCAAAATGTCTAGTAGTCAAAAAAATACTTTATTCTTAGTATAGAAAGAGTCCTCTTTGCCAGGTATAATAATATCGTTAGACCTAGTTGTAGAGGGAATTCAAGGAACACGATTTTTGACTTCGTAACTTTGCCTCGACTAGTTAAGAGGTCAACATATAAAAAGTCCCAGCCATAAACATGTTTTGTCACCATACAAACTTAATAATATAAATTGCACTTGTAAAAAGACAACTGTGAACCTGTGACAGACGAGAAATTGAACCCTGTGTCTTACGCTATCCGGGCGTATGTCTATACCACTCGGCCACCGTCACATTAACAAGCCTGTTGAATTTTTCAAGTGCTTTTTAACGCGTAGGCTGCGTGACATCATCAATGTTGCGAGATTGCTCTTACAATATCCGAAGGAAAATATGTTTACAAATATTTTTACAATCAGATAAGATGATGAAAGCCAATTTTTATAGTTTATTTTTGTTTTTATAGTGTTTTGTCACCATACAAACTTAACAATATAAATTGCACTTGTAAAAAGACAACTGTGAACCTGTGACAGACGAGGAATTGAACCCCGTGTCTTACGCTATCCGGGCGTATGCCTATACCACTCGGCCACCGTCACATTAACAAGCTTGTTGAATTTTGCAAGTGCTTTTTAACGCGTAGGCTGCGTGACATCATCAATGTTACGAGATTGCTCTCACAATCTGTCACAGGTTCACAGTTGTCTTTTTACAAGTGCAATTTATATTATTAAGTTCTCATGAGATGTTTATATCATCGATAGATGGCGCTATGTGTTATGTGAACCTTTAGTACTTAAAGTACATAATAATGACAAAAAATAAGTATCCTAATTAATCCATATTATGTTATTAAAGCATTTTACAATATTTACTTACGCACTTTTTTTCTTTGTCTATGGTTTTCCGCCAAAATGAAAAAAAAATATGTTCCTAAAGTGATCCTAACGCCATCTAGTGAGAGCTGTAAAACGATGGGAGATAACTGCTCATTCATAAATAAAGTTTAAAAAGTTAGTTCCAAAAGTGACGCTAGCACCATCTCTCGATGATATAAACATCACATAAAAAACTGATAAAGAATTACCAAAAAAATGCACAATCAAAATGTTACGTTGAGATTGATTTATCTATCGTTTATAAATGTGTTTTGTTTATCGACATTTCATCGATACCTCGACCGGCAGCACTAGATGTAAACTTGAAGTTTTCATGCAACCAACCAACGGTCATCGCTGTCAATTTTTGTTTGTTTACCTGGCTTGGGTTTTGCTTGCTTTGGTATTTTGATTTGACGAATTTGTTGATCGTTTGATCGGTTTTCGGAGAGTTTATAAATATTGATTGATTGAAATCATGAAATAAACAAATATATTAGAATCTCCACCTTCCTGTATCAAAGACCAAAATCATAGAAGTATTGGTTGGTTGTGTACTAAAGTTTTTCAATGTAGCAATTTAGGTGCTAAGATAGAGCTGTGCTGTGTTTAGTGTTCGTTAATTTGTGTACAATATCAACAGATCTATCTCAAAATGCAAGCTGCATCAAAAGCGAGTAAGTATCACAATTTGACGTACCTATTAACGAAAATACAAATTCAAATTTATTTACTAGCATTCTGTGTTTAAATGTAGATACAGATGGTAATATGGAATAAAGTACTACACATGCACCCTACAAGGGTATAGCTACAACATAACAATGACTTCAGCTGTGTGTATATTTGTGCAGTGAAATTAATTTTGTATGCAATATTATGTCCCAAACGACTTTCACACCCTTCACTCCAACCAAAAATCCTGACTATAATTAAGAATAGATTGATACATTCACCAAAATCTCAGTAGTTTAGCCGCAAATGTGGAAATATAACCACATACATGTACACAGAGACTGCTAAAATAACCCCTACCTTTGGCTTTGCCATAGGTAAAAAGGTATGAAACCTAATAAAAGTCAATACTTTTTTATCATATAAAGGTGCGTAATTGATCCCTGTCAGCTGCTAATGACACCCAATCGGTTGCAAAGTTGTCCAAGTCGTCACACCACCTCTTTTTGGTGTTGGGGAAGACCTTTGTCCAGTAGTGGGATGATATAGGTTAATAAAATAAAAGGTGCGTAATAATATGTCAAGGAGATGGCTCTGAATAGAGATAAATGGAGAAAACTCCACTGACAAGAGCATAGCTCTTAAATTAAAAAGAAGAATAATATGCATAGTACAATCTTGCTAACCACTGCTCCAAACCTGCACAGTTTCCTCCCCCCTTAAATTGTGGCCTTACAATGGAAATGATTACCTGTTATTGAATTAACTCAATTTTAATTAGCTATTATTTTTATTAGCTATTGTCGATCTGTTATATTATAGAATTAGAATTATATTTTCTGTTTCAGAAATCAGTGAGTTGCAAGCTATCATGACAAAAATGACATTAGAAGTTTGCTGTGTGGCCGCTTTGCCTGAATTTGGGGTAAGGAATCACTACTACTATTATTATGCACAAGAGGTCCTCTGCGACATTTTTCTGCGCATTTTGATTTTACTCCCTTTCATGGAAATTATTGCTAAATATTCGAAACATTCATCTAAATAGAAATAAACCCTCACATCTAACCCAAACAGTGACATTTGACATTTCGGAGACCTCACGCTACACAAGCGCCCCTTGCGGCGAATTCATACGCGTTAGCCCTCATTACCTACCAGCAACGTTTAGTGTGGTTTAGTCCCTTATTTACCAGTCTTAATTATTTTAATGTTTTAACCAGGTGCGATGGCGTGAGGTGTCCCGCGCGGTTCGCAGCGCTCGTCTGCCGATGACGTCAGCAAGCGTCGCGAGGGTGCTGTGCCGGCATGTGGCCAAGTCGCTCTCCGCCGAAGAAGTCGCTGACATCGTGGCCACGCTGCAACTGAAACGTATGTACACACATTAGCACTGTCTATGGGTAGACCGCGAAATGAGGGCCAACGCGTTTGAAATCGCCGGTAGTAGCGTGAGGTCTCCGAAATATCAAATGTCACTGTTTGTGGGTTAGATGTGCGGGTTTATTTCTTGATTCCGCGTCGCGAGTGGTAGTTGGCAGCACGCGTCACTGATTATTTTTGTCTATTCGCGCGTTTTAGCGATCTATAAACGTGATTGCCTAAGCAAAATCGGTGGTGGTTTTTTGTTTATTTATTGTATATTTGGGTAAGTGTTTTAAAACTTAACGATCATGGATCCGGTACCCCCTGATCCCCCTGACCCTCCAGATTTGACCACATGCGAGATGGACGTGTCATCTCCAGTAGAGGAGTCCCAACCATTGTTTTCGCAGGTCCCAACGAAACGTCGATTGGAAGGCGATACGGAAGAGGCCGCTGAACCGGCAAAAAGGGTAAATTCGGATGTTCCAACTGCTTTGTCATCTCCCAGTAGCCAACCTACTTATGTACACCCCTCCATTGTAATTGCCCCAACTTCATACAGCGAACAAGACAAAGGTCCTTTTATTGTGCATGTTTCACATATCGGAACCGACCCAAATAGTCCCGCATTCATCCAACCTATGAAGTTCGGAAAATTCTTGGTCACAAACAAAATTAAAGACGTCATTTTAGATGGTGTTAAAAAAATCGGACGTAACAGAATTTCCGTGGAATTCAAGACAGCCTCAGCTGCGAACACATTCCTTAATTGCAACCTTCTGCCTTTGTACAAATATACCGCGTCCATTCCAACATTTAACATTACCCGCATGGGACTTATAAGGGGTATACCTACCGATTGGTCCATGGAGGAATTAGCAGAGTCATTGTCTGTCCCGGAAGGCTGTGGCATTCTCCTTAAAGCAAGAAGGTTGAATAGAAAGCAGGTAACTGACAACCGCCCAACTTGGATTCCTACCCAGTCAGTCGTTGTTACTTTCAGGGGCCAGGTACTTCCTGAGAGGGTATTTTGCTGCCACAATTCAATTGCAGTTGAGTCGTACCAACTTCCCACAATCCAATGCATGAGTTGCTGCCGTTTTGGCCATGTAAAGGCCCAATGTCGATCCAAACCAAGGTGCTTCAAGTGTGCTCAACCTCATTTCGCCGAAAATTGTACTGTTACAGAGGACAAAGCAACTTGTCTTCATTGCACTGGCGCTCATTTTGCCATTAACAGATCGTGTCCCGAACATGCACGGCAAAAATTGATCAAACTTACTATGTCACAGGAAAGTGTCCCATATGCCCAGGCATCCTCGCTTTACCCCCCAGTACGTCGATCATATGCTGACATGACTAGGACTCCCGCTTCTCTCCACCCTATCCAGACACCAACCACTAGCCAATCAACTTCAGTCTCCTACAAAAAGGCCTTAACATCCCGCCCAGCTCCTCGTCCTCGTGTCCCCTTGGGAAAGAGTTACGATAGGCAAGCGCATCAAGCCATAATAGGCAACTGTGCTTCCTCTCTCCCAAACGGATGCGCTTTAAATTCCAACCCTCCTTCTCCCGCGTCTTCTGAGGATAACGAATACCTCCTTGAAATGCTCCTTTCTCTAATCTTCCGCATCGTTTCCGGCCAAGGTGGGCGTTTACCGTCCAACGTCGCCCATAGACTCTCCCAATTCACCCAGCTGTTTGATAGTAGTTCCAACAATGACGCAAACGGTAGTTCAGTGGAACTGCCAAAGTCTCAGACCTAAAAAACACGAACTTTTTTACTTCATAAATAAATATTTACCATCTGTCTTTGCCATCTCGGAGACTTGGCTGGTTCCCGGCTCGCACTTTCGTGTGTCGGGCTACTCGTGTCTCCGGGATGACAGAGATGATGGGTATGCAGGGTGCGCTTTGCTTGTAAAACGCTCCCTGCCTTTCTCCCAAATCCCTCTCCCCCCGCACAGTCGCAGCATAAATGTTGTGGCTGTACGAATCTTTGACATCTCTTTTATCTCTGTTTATATACCTTATCCTGACTCATCTTCCATAAATGAACTACAGACGACAATTTCATCCCTTCCTCCCCCTGTGCTGATTCTGGGTGATTTAAATTCTCACCATTTAATATGGGGTTGTCACCGCACTGATCCTGCGGGTTCTCTTGTCTTGGACCTTTTAGATGACCTTAACCTTTGCATTTTGAACAATGGCAGTCCAACGAAACGTTGCTCACCTGACCAAAATCCTGCATCCGCAGTAGATCTCTCAATCTGTTCCCCTAACTTAGCTCCCCTTATCTCATGGACCGTCTTGGACTCTTCATTTGGCAGCATTCACTTTCCTATCCTGATCTCCCTTTTGGACAAACCTTTAAATAAAAGCAATTTTTCCCCTCTTTTAAAATATAAATTGAATGATGTAGACTGGGCTGCCTACTCATCTTCAGTCAATGATAAATTAAATTCCCTTCCAAATTTAGATACCTCAAACGCCCTATCAGCATACTCAGAATTTTCAAACGCTCTTATTTCATCTGCGGAAAATCACTTCCCAAAAAAAAAACCTGTACGTAAAATTTCTCCTCCATGGTGGGACGCTGAGTGTTCTGCTATTGTTAAAAAACGTAAGGAAGCTGAAAAAGGGTACTATGATGCGATGACCGTGGAGAATTATGTGAGATGCAAACGAACAATGGCTCAAGCAAGAAAATTTTTATCGAAAAAGAAAAGACAGGGTTGGACGAAATTTTGTGAGAGCATGTCACCTAGAACTCCATCTTCTCTGGTTTGGAAACAAATCAGAAGATTCCGGTAGTACCTTGATTCTCCTAATCCGTTATCAAATGATCCTTCTAACTGGTTGAATGCTTTTGCGGACAAGCTAGCTCCTCCTTTCGTCCCATCGTTCGATTGTTTTCCTTCTAGTGATTGTACTCTTTCCTCCCAAAACAACCTAGACTCCCCGTTTTCATTTGATGAACTCCGAGCAGCATTAAACGGAATAACCGACTCATCGCCTGGATTAGACGGGATTCCGTATTCTTTCCTGGTCAAGACGACGGACCGAGCGAAATTGTATTTTTTGAATTTAGTTAACATTTTTTTCGAGCAGGGTACTATCCCTGAAATTTGGAAACAACAAATTGTTATCCCGATCCTCAAACCTGGCAAGGACCCCCTGGACCATAACTCATACCGCCCTATTGCTCTTTCCTCTGTTCTGCTCAAAGTCATGGAACATATAATTAAAAATCGTCTGGAGTGGTTCGTGGAATCTCGTGGTATCCTGGCAAGAACCCAATTTGGATTTCGGAAGGGTTCTAGTACACTAGACAGTTTAAGCATCTTAACGACGGATATAAGGTTGGCCTTTAAACATCAAGAATATCTTGTAGGTGTGTTTTTGGATGTAGCTTCAGCCTACGATAACGTCCTCCAGCGCTCAGGCAAAAATTGCAAAATCTGAATGTCTCAGAGAAGTTGGTTCGTCTCATCTGCAATTCACTGATGTCCCGCTCTATTTCGGTTAGATATCATGATACGCTTCTTCCACCTCGACTAATCTGGAAAGGTCTTCCTCAAGGCTCCGTATTGTCTCCGCTGTTGTACAGCATATACACCCACGATCTTGATAAAACTGTTATCTCCTTCTGCAACATATTGCAATACGCCGATGACATCGCTTTATATTTTTCATCAAAATCAATTTCTGAAGCGACTTCCCGTTTAAACACAGCTCTGAGATACCTTGGAGACTGGTTAACCAGCCATGGACTTTCGATCTCGGTCCCAAAATGCAGCTCTGTTACCTTCACCCATAAACGAGTTGTCCCAGAGGTTCATATTGTATGCGACGGCGAACCAATTCCTAGCAGTAATAAAGTTAAATTTCTAGGCTTAATTTTAGACTCGAAACTGTCTGGCATACATCATTTCAATTATATTGTTGAAAAAGCGGAGAGAGGGGTTAACGTCCTCCGAGCCCTTTCTGGTGTTCGGTGGGGTGCTCATCCATACTCCCAAAAACTTCTATACAATGCCATCATTCGCAGCCATTTCGATTATGCCTCCTTCCTTTTAGATCCATGCAACAAATTAGCTCTTAATAAGTTAAACAAAACCCAATCGAAGTGCTTACGAATTATTTTGGGAGCTATGAAGTCCTCCCCCATAAACGCCCTCCAGATTGAGTGCGTTGATCCTCCTCTCTTTCTTCGCAGACAATACCTGAGTGACCGATTCTATTCCAAAGTATTTCAAAACTTGTCGCATCCCCTATTGAAAAAGCTAGATCTTCTCTGTTCTCTTAGTAATTCATCTGACCCTTCCCATAAGATCCCTTGTATTCTTTTTAGCCATCAAAAATTCAACCGCCTCCCCACTCCAATTGAAAAAAATTCTGTCAACCCTCTTTTCTCAAACAGCTTTGAATCTTTAATTTTCCAACCCCCTGTTATCCTTAGTTTTGGTATAGCAAAAGATACTGTAGGTGCTCCTCAAGAATTTTGCAGAATCTGGTCCGAGCGCTGGCATGACTGGTTCCCGATCTACACAGACGCGTCCAAGATGGATGAGGGTGGCTGTGTTGGCGCAGCGGTTTGGATACCTGCATATAAAATTAGCTTAACTTACAAATGTCCCCCGGTAACATCAGTTTTTACGGGTGAGTCCATAGCTATTTTGGAAGCTATTCGTTTTGTTAAGTCTCACTCTATACGCAATTGCATAATTTTCTCTGATTCTCTAAGCTGTCTTCAAACTATCTTGGCCAACCCTTTTAAATCCAAAATAAAGTTCCCTATTATACTTATGATCAGAGAAGCTCTACTTGAATTTAAGAAAAATAACATTAATATTGTTCTTTCCTGGATCCCTTAAATTGTTTTCTCACGACGCCGCCTCCCTTTCTACAGTCCATCTGTTCAAATCTTGGCACGTACATTGGAACAATACCAAAAGGTCAGTTGGTAAATATTATGCGGACATACAGAAAACCATACCGCCCCGACCATGGTTCTTTAAACAGCAACACCTTTCCAAAAAAGTTGTGTCCACTATTTGCCGTATTCGAATAGGTCACGCCTGCACTCCAATCCATTTAGCTAAGTTGCATATTAAAGACAGCTCCATCTGCGAATGTGGTCTTGATGAAGGTAATACCAATCATATTTTCTTTAATTGTTCAAATATTGGTATTTCCCTCTTTGATTTCCTTCCCAAAAGTTTTCCTCTCCCTTGTAATATTAAATGTATTCTAAATTCTCTGAACCCCCCTCTTCTGAAGTCTCTTAGTAAATTTATTTCATCTTCAAATATTAAAATCTAAAATAAGTGTGTAGTGTAGTTCATCCTTTATTCCACATAAAAATAACATTTCCCCACCTTCCTTCCCCTCCTACAAGCGCTTGTATATAGTTCGTACTAACTTTTGTTGTGTAGTTTTGTGATGTTCTATTTGTGTTGTCTCGTTTTGTTTTAGGTGATTAAGTTTCATCAACTACCCTCAATCGTTTCTTGTTTTTTAATTCACCCTATGACGACCGTGTAAACGCTCCACGCACGTGACATTGGCGGAACAGTGAGCCCACCGTGGGTGCAACTTAAGTTCGCTCGCCACAACAAAGAAGAAGAAGAAGGTTTATTTCTATTTACATTAATGTTTTGAATATTTAGCAATAAATTAGATTAATTATGGCAAATACTAGTTACGAATCAATAAATAAGAGTGTTTTAAAAGAGGGACCAAGAAAATAAATGTTAAATCTTTAATAACTTGTGTAGTACTTACTCCTCTATTTCTAACAAAGCTGGACTGCGGCATGCCCCCGATGTATTGTAATATTAAGATTTAATGGCAAATTAGATTTTTTATCTCTCCATCATGACAATTTACACACCATAAAAGCTATATTCTGGACCTCACGCGACAGTAGTGCCAACTAGAGAGCACGAAAATGGTAGCCTTCATTGAGACCTCGCCTGTGGGGCGGCGGGGTGCGGGGGAGACGAAAGCGCGGCTATTAAGCGGCGCGGGCGGGTGATTCCGCGCCGACCGCGACCCGCTATCGCCTCCCCCGCGCCCCTGTGTCCAGCAGGCGAAGTCTCAATGAAGTAGTTTACCTAAACCACAGAATATATAATAGTACTACATACAGAACGGCCACTCACCTCCCCTCCCTAGTCTGACTTACCTCACTATCGCGCCGGAATTAGGGTTCTCATTAGGGGACCGCCTAGCTCGCATGGCACGCGCATGTTTGTGACGTTAACGGAAGTACAAAGTTTTGTGTACGAGAGATGCCTAAGTACTGTGAAGTGTACGGGTTTCTTTCTTCCTCGAGAAATGACTCCGATTTAAGCTTTTTTCGTTTCCCAAAAGATGAGAGACAGTAAATAACTTATACAAAATATGCAACCATAACTAACCTATTCAAACTATTCAGTTACAGTGAACAACTTTAAAAACGTTAGGTAAAGGTAACATTCTTTAGAATTATGTGTATTTAAGAAATTTTTAATTGTAATATTTGTGATCAGTGAAATTAGGTGTTGCTAAGGTAGATACTATATTTTTATTTCTCCACGATACCACGTGAATATGACATTACGGAAATGAGTACTTGTTACGTTGTATACTAAATTAAAGTAAATTACGTTGTTTAGGTATCTGTTTAATTAAGTGAAAAATGCTATGACCGGCGTAATAGACTTTGTCAACCCTTATAGCACGCACACAAACGCAGCGTCTGTGCAACACGCCGTCTGTCAATGTATGGCCAAAATGAAAAGTTTCTTCCGAGTGTCCGGGGTGTGCCTAAACTTTAATGACAATCAGTAGGAATACTATATAAGCATTGGGAAAAACTAAAACATACCGCGATTTAACTCGCTTCAGCGCCATCTATCATCATCGCACATTAGAACTAAAATTAATATGAAATTAATGCATCACTAAAGTACAACCTACAAGTTTTAATAAACGAATCGAACACAATTAAATCGAAATTTATTAAAAACTAGCGGTCCCAGCGAACTTCGTTTCGCCCCCAGCCCCGTCCCGCCCCGTCCCCGTTTTATGGGAATTTTCTTTGCTATAAACCTCACGGAGCCCGAGACCTTTCCAACGAATGCAAAACCGTGGAAATTCTGTTCGTGCGTTCTGGAGTTATAGCGTCAGGGAGGAAAACCCGACTTATATATATAGTAGATAACATACAGCATGTATATATTTAAAAAAAATATTTATCAGAACTTAGACAGTGTTGAGTAGTATATTTATTTGTTTAAATACTTTGATGCACAAATAATAGTGTGCAAAAGTGGAGATAACGCTAAAAGAATTCTCTGCCAGTCAAACATTTAGGTCATGCAGAGGGATGGCAATGGGTGTTTGTATTGTTTTTATGACGAACAGTTCTTTCTTAAAGATGAAATAAAAAAACAAAAATTGACTTGAACCAGCATCTTTCTGGCTTACCGGGCCAACTGCTCTTCCAATTGAGCTACCGGAAATTTTTGGTATCTTAGGGATACGTCATTGCGTGACGTTAGCGCCATCTACCCGTCTGTTTATGCAACATCGGTATTTTTTTTTATAGTGGTAGCTCATCAGACCCGCACATGGCACGTGCTCCGCCTAGAGGGCCGGGAGGCTGTGCCCCCGCCTGCCTCGAGCCTGCCCGCGCGCGTCAGGGAAGCCCTACTCACCTCCCGCGCTAGGCACGCACGACCAGAGGTAAGAGTGTCACATATGAGGTCACAGCCGCCTAACCACATTGAGGGCCAAAACCGCTTGATCGTATTTTTTTTTATTTAAATTTTTCGTTGGATAGTGGTTACACTGATATAGTGAAACAAGCCCTAAAATTAATGCTTTACATAGTGTTTTTTTTTTTTTTGTTTAGTCCAACGTAATTATTTTAGGGTTCTTTTTTGCAAAATATTTTTAGGGTTCCGTAGCCGAATGGCAAAAAACGGAACCCTTATAGTTTCGTCAAGTCTGTCTGTCTGTCTGTCTGTCCGTCCGTATGTCACAGCCTCTTTATTCTGAAACTATAAGCATCACATAGCTGAAACTTGGTAGGTAGGTGTATTTTGATCACCGCTTTCCGATTCAGATACGAAAAGTAAGAAAAAAAATATTTAAGGGGGGGCTCCCATACATGAAACTAAAACCTAAAAAT